>JAVLSZ010000086.1:1077500-1375170 GCA_032313775.1 Urocyon cinereoargenteus
ATTAGTGTTAGGTTTGGGTTTAGGGTACTGGTCAGTTTTAGGGTTAGGGTACAGGTTATGGTTATGGTTAAAGTTAGGGTTAGTATTAGGGTAAGGGTTAGGGTTAGGGTACGGGTAAGTTTTATGGTTAGGTTTAGGGTTAGATTAGGTTTAGGGTGCGGGTTAGGCTTTGGGTTAGAGTTAGGGTTAGCTCCAGGGTATGGGTTACGGTTACTGTTAGGGTTTGGGTACGGGTTAGGGTTAGGTTTAGGGTACAATATAGGGTTGGGAACGGGTTAGGTCAAGGGTTAGGGTTAGGTTTAGGGTACAGGTTAGGTTTAGGTTTAGGGTATGGGTTAGGGTACAATTTGGGTTAGGTTTAGGGTTAGGGTATCGGTTAGGGTTAGGTTACGGTTAAGGGTTATGGGGTGGATTAGGGTTAGGTTTAAGTTTAGGGTGCGGGTTAAGGTTAGGGTTAGAGTACGGGTTTGGGTTAATGTTAGGGTACGGGTTAGGTTTACCATTTGGGTACGGGTTAGGGTACGGGTTAGGGTACGGGTTAGGGTAGGGTTAGGGTTAGGGTACGAGTTAGGGGTAGGGTTAGGGGTAGGGTACTGGTTAGGGTTAGGGTTAGGGTTAGGCTACGGGTTAGGTTTAGGTTACGAGTTAGGGTTAGTGTTAGGGTCAGGGTTAAGGTTAGGGAACGAGTTAGGGTTAGGGTTAGGGTAGGCGTTAGGGTTAGGGTTATGTTACGGGTTAGGGTTACAGTACGGGATAGGGTTAGGGTGAGGGTTAGGGTTAGGGTTAGAGTACGGGTTATGGTTATTGTTAGGGTTAGGGTTAGTGTTAGGGTTAGAGTACGGTTTAGTGTTAGTGTTAGGGTTAGGGTAAGGGTTAGGGTTAGGGTAGGTTTAGGGTTAGCGTTAGGGTTAGGGTTAGGGTTAGAGTACGGGGTAGGGTTAGTGTTAGGGTTAGGGTTAGTTTTAATGTACGGGTTAGGCTGAAGATTAGGGTTAGGGTTAGGTTACGGGTTATGGTTATGTTTAGGGTACGGGATAGGGTTAGCGTACGTGTTAAGTTTAGGGTTAGGTTTAGGTTTAGGTTACGGGATAGGTTTAGGGTACGAATTAGGGTTAGGTTTAGGGTGCCGGTTAGGGTTAGGGTTAGGGTTAGTGAACTGGTTAGTGTTATTTTTAGTGTCAGGTTTAGGGTTAGGGTTACTGTTAGTGTATGGGTAGGGTTAGGGTTGTGGTTAGGGTACGGGTTAGTTTTAGGGTTAGGGTACGGGTTAGGGTTACGGTTAAAATTAGGGTGTGGGTTAGGGTGTAGGTTAGGGTTAAGGTACGGTTAAGGGTTATGGTTAGGCTTAGGGTTAGGTTTAAGTTCAGGGTGCGGTTTAGGGTTAGGGTTAGGGTTAGGATACGGTTTTGGGTTAGTGTTAGGGTTAGGTTTAGGGTTAGGGTTAGGGTTAGGGTTAGGTTTAGGTTTAGAGAACGGGGTAGGGTTAGTGTTAGGTCTGGTTAGGGTTAATGTACGTGTTAGGCTTAGGTTTAGGCTTAGGGTTAGGATAAGGGTTAGGGTTAGGTTTAGGGTACGGGATAGGGTTAGCGTATGGGTTAAGTTTAGGGTTAGGGTTAGGTTTATGTTACGACTAGGGTTAGGGAACGGGTTAGGGTTAGGTTTAGAGTGCGGGTTAGGTTTAGGGTTAGGGTTAGGTTTAGGTTTAGAGTGTGGTTTAGGATTAGAGTTAGGGTTAGCGCCAGGCTATGGGTAAGGGACACGGTTACGGTTTTGGTACCGGTTAGGGTTAGGGTTAGGTTACGGGATAGGCTTGGGTACGGGTTAGGTCAAGGGTTACGGTTAGGTTTAGAGTACGGTTTAGGGTTAGGGTTAGTAGCGTCAGGGTTAGGGTTAGGGTTAGAGTTACTGTACGCTATAGGTTACTGTACGGGTTAGGGTTATGGTTATGGTTAGGGTTAGGGTTAGCGTTATAGTACGGGTTAGGGTTAGAGTTAGGGTTAGTTTTAGGTTTAGAGTACGGGTTAGGGTTAGTGTTAGGGTTAGGTTTAGTGTTAGGGTTAGGGTCAGAGTACGGGTCAGGGTTAGTGTTAGTGTTAGTGTTAGGGTTAGGGTTAGTGTACGGATAGGGTTAGGGTTAGGGTTAGGGTACGGGTTAGGGTTAGGTTTAGGATACGGGATAGGATTAGCGTACGGGTTAAGTTTAGGGTTAGGGTTAGGTTTAATTTATGGGTTAGGTTTAGGGAACGGGTTAGGGTAGGTTTAGGTGCGGGTTAGGGTTAGGGTTTGAGTTAGGGTTAGGTTTAGGGTCAGGATTAGGGTTAGGGATAGGGTTATGGTACGGGTTTTTTTGGTTTGGGGTTAGGGTACAGGTTAGTTTTAGGGTTAGGGTATGGGTCAGGGTTACGGTTAAGGTTAGGGTTAGGTGTAGGGTTAGGGTTAGGGTATGGGTTAGGTTTAGGGTACGGGTTAGGGTTAGGGTTAGGGTCAGGGTTAGGGTTAGGGTTAGGGTACGAGTGAGGGTTAGGGTTACATTTAGGGTACGGTTTAGGGTTAGTGTTAGGGTCAGGGTTAGGGTTTGGGTATGAGTTTGGTTTAGGTTTAGGGTACGGGTTAGGGTTAGGGTTATGTTACGAGTTAGGGTTACAGTACGGGTTAGGTTTAGGGTGAGGGTTAGGGTTAGGGTTAGAGTATGGTTAGGTTTAGGGTTAGGGTTAGGATTAGAATACGGGTTAGGGTTAATGTTAGGGTTAGGGAAAGGGTTAGGGTTAGGGTTAGGGTACAGGGCAGAGTTAGGGTTAGGGTTAGGGTTAGGGTACGAGTTAGGGTTAGGTTTAGTGTCCGGGCTAGGTTTAGCGTACGGGTTAAGATTAGGTTTAGCATTAGGTTTAGGTTATGGGTTAGGTTTAGGGTACGGGTTAGGTTTAGGTGTAGGTGAGGGTTAGGGTAGGGGTTAGGGTACGGGTTAGTTTTAGGGTTGGGGTACGGTTCAGGGTTACTGTTAAGGTTAGGGTTAGGGTTAGGCTATGGGTTAGTGTTAGGGTACAGGTAAGGGTTATGGATAGGGTTAGGGTTAGGTTTAGGTTGAGGGTGCGGTTTAGGGTTAGGGTTAGGGTTAGTGCTAGGCTATGGGTTAGGGTTACGGTTAGGATTTTGGTACGGGTTAGGGTTAGGGTTAGGTTACAGGATAGGGTTGGATACGGGTTAGGTCAAGGGTTACGGTTAGGTTTAGCGTACGGTTTAGGGTTAGGGTTAGCGTCAGGGTTAGGGTTAGGGTTAGGGTACGAGTTAGGGTTAGGTTTATGTTTAGGGTAAGGTTTAGGGTTAGGGTTAGGGTTAGGGTATGGGTTAGGGTACGGGTTAGGGTTAGGGTTAGAGTATGGGGTAGGCTTAGTGTTAGGGTTAGGGTTAGGGTTAAATTACAGGTTAGGCTTAAGGTTAGGTTAAGGGTTAGATTACGGGTTAGGGTTAGGTTTAGGGTACGGGATAGGGTTAACGTACGTGTTATGTTTAGGGTTAGCGTTAGGTTTAGGTTACTGGTTAGGGTTAGGGTACAGGTTAGGGTTAGGTTTAGGGTGCGGGTTAGCGTTAGGGTTAGGATTAGTGTAAGGGTTAGGGTTAGTTTTAGGGTTAGGGTTAGGGTTAGTGTTAGGGTACAGGTTAGGGTTAGGGTTGGGGTTAGGGTACGGGTTAGTTTTAGGGATGGGTTACGGGTCAGGGTTACTGTTAAGGTTAGGGTTAGGGTTAGGCTATGGGTTAGTGTTAGGGTACGGGTAAGGGTTATGGTTAGGGTTAGGGTTAGGTTTAGTTTGAGGGTGCGGTTTAGGGTTAGGGTTAGGATTAGTGCTAGGCTATGGGTTAGGGTTATGGTTAGTGTTTTGGTACGGGTTAGGGTTAGGGTTAGGTAAAGGATAGGGTTGGGTATGGTTTAGGTCAAGGGTTATGGTTAGGTTTAGCGTACGGGTTAGGGTTATGGTTAGCGTCAGGGTTAGGGTTAGGGTTAGGGTACGAGTTAGGGTTAGGTTTAGGTTTAGGGTAAGGCTTAGGGTTAGGGTTAGGGTTAGGGTACGGGTTAGGTTGAGGGTACAGTTTAGGGTAAGGGTATCAGGTAGGTTTAGGGTTAGGGTTAGGGTACGGGTTAGGGTACGGGTTAGGGTTAGAGTTGGGGTTGGGTATGGGTTAGTTTTAGGGTTAGGGTACGGGTTAGGGTTACAGTTAAGGTTAGGGTTAGGGTATGAGTTAGGGTTAGATTACGGTTAAGGGTTTTGGTTTGGGTTAGGGTTCAGGTTAAGTTTAGGGTGCGGGTTAAGGTTAGGTTTAGGTTTAGGGTTAGGGTTAGCCTAGGGTTAGGATTAGTGTAAGGGTTAGGGTTAGTTTTAGGGTCAGGGTTAGGGTTAGGGTTAGTGTTAGAGTACGGGTTAGGGTTAGGTTTGGGGTTAGGATATGGGTTAGTTTTAGGGTTAGGGTATGGGTTAGGGTTACAGTTAAGGTTAGGGTTAGGGTTAGGATATGAGTTAGGGTTAGATTACAGTAAGGGTTTTGGTTTGGGTTAGGGTTCGGGTTAAGTTTAGGGTGCGGGTTTGGGTTAGGTTTAGGTTTAGGGTTAGGGTTAGAACACGGGTTTGGGTTAGTGTTAGGGTATGGGTTAGATTTACCGTTTGCATATGGGTTAGGGTAAGGGTTAGGGTTAGGGTTAGGGGTTAGGGTTAGAGTTAGGATTAGGCTACGGGTAGGGTTAGGGTATGGGTTAGGGTTAGTGTTAGGGATCGGGTTAGGGTTAGTGTACGGTTTAGATTTAGGTTTAGGGTTAGGGTTAGTGTTAGGGTTACGATAAGGGTTAGGGTTAAGGTTGGGGTATGGGATAGGGTTAGTGTACGTGTTAGGTCTAGGGTTAGGTTTAGGTTTAGTGTGCGGGTTAGGGTTAGGTTTAGGGTATGTGTTAGGGTTAGGGTTTGGGTACGGGTTAGCATTACGTTTTGGGTTAGGGTACGTGTTAGGTTTAGGGTTAGGGTTAGGGTACGGTTTACGGTTAGGGTATGGGTTAGGGTTAGGTTTAGGTCAAGGTTAGCATTAGGGTTAGGGTACGGTTTAGGGTTACTGTACGGGTTAGGTTTATGGTTATGGTTAAGGTTAGGGTTAGCGTTATAGTACGGGTTAGGGTTAGAGTTAGGGTTAGGTTTAGGGTGAGAGTACGGGTTAGGGTTAGTGTTAGGGTTAGGTTTAGGGTTAGGGTTAGGGTTAGAGTACGGGTTAGGGTTAGTGTTGGTGTTAGGGTTAGGGTTAGGGTTATTGTATGGATAGGGTTAGGGTTAGATTTAGGGTTAGGGTACTGGTTAGGATTAGGTAGGATACGGGATAAGATTAGCGTACGGGTTAAGTTTAGGGTTAGGGTTAGGTTTAGGTTACGGGTTAGGGTTAGGGAACGGGTTAGGGTTAGGTTTAGGTGCGGGTTAGGGTTAGGGTTAGGGTTTGGGTTAGGGTTAGGTTTAGGGTCGGGGTTAGGGTTAGGTATAAGGTTATGGTACGGGTTAGGGTTAGGTTTGAGGTTAGGGTACAGGTTAGTTTTAGGGTTAGGGTATGTGTCAGGGTTACAGTTAAGGTTAGGGTTAGGGTTAGGATATGGGTTCCGGTTAGGGTACGGGTAAGGGTTATGGTTAGGGTTAGGGTTAGTTTTAGGTTTAAGGTGCGGGTTAGGGTTTGGGTTAGGTTTAGGGTACGGGTTAGGGTTAGGATTAGGGTTAGAGTACGGGTTAGGTTTAGGGTACGGTAACGGTTAGTGTTAGGATCAGGGTTAGGTTTAGGGTTTGGGTACACGTTAGGGTTAGTGTTATGGTACGGGTTAGGGTTATAGTATGGGTTAGGCTTAGGGTGAGGTTTAGGGTTAGGGTTAGAGTATGGTTAGGGTTAGGGTTAGGGTTAGAGTATGGGTTAGGTTTAGTGTTAGGTTAGGTTTAGGGTTAGGGTTAGTGTACGGGTTAGGGTTAGGGTTAGGGTTAGGGTTAGGGTTAGGGTTAAGGTTAGGTTTAGAGTGCGGGGTAGGGTTAGTGTTAGGGTTCAGGTTAGGGTTAATGTACGGGTTAGGCTTAGGTTTAGGTTTAGGGTTAGAATACGGGTTAGGGTTAGGTTCTGGGTACAGGATAGGGTTAGCGTACAGGTTAAGTTTAGGGTTAGGGTTAGCGTTAGGTTAAGGTTACGGGTTAGGGTTAGGGTACGGGTTACGGTTAGGTTTAGGGTGCGGGTTAGTGTTATTGTTAGGATTAGTGTAAGGGTTAGGGTTAGGTTTAGGATCAGGGTTAGGGTTATGTTTAGAGTTAGGGTACGGTTTAGGGTTAGGGTTGGTGTTAGGGTACGGGTTAGTTTTAGGGTTAGGGTACAGGTTAGGGTTATGGTTAAGGTTAAGGTTAGGGTTAGGGTATGGGTTTGGGTTAGGTTACCGTTAAGGGTTATGGTTTTGGTTAGGGTTCAGGTTAAGTTTAGGGTGCGGGTTAGGGTTAGGTTTAGGGTTAGGTTTAGGGTTAGAGTACGGGTTTGGGTTAGTGTTAGGGTACGGGTTAGGTTTACCATTTGGGTATGGGTTAGGGAAGGGTTAGGTTTAGGGTTAGGATTTAGGGTTATAGATAGGGTTAGGCTACAGGTAGGGTTAGGGTACGGGTTAGGGTTAGGGTTCGGGTTAGGGTTAGTGTATGGGTTAGGGTTAGGTTTAGGGTTAGGGTTAGGGTTAGGGTTACGATACGGGTTAGGGTTAAGGTTGGGGTATGGGATAGGTTTAGTGTACGTGTTAGGTCTAGGGTTAGGGTTAGGTTTAGTGTGCGGTTTAGGGTTATTATTAGAGTACGTGTTAGGGTTAGGGTTTGGTTATGGGTTAGCGTTACGTTTAGGTTTGGGTACGGGTTAGGTTTAGGGTTAGTGTTAGGGTACGATTTAGGTTTAGGGTACGGGTTAGGGTTAGGTCAGGGTTAGGTTTAGGGTTAGGGTTAGGGTATCCGTTAGGGTTACTGTACGGGTTAGGTTATGGTTAGGGTTAGGGTTAGGGTTAGCGTTATAGTACAGGTTAGGGTTAGAGTTAGGGTTAGGTTTAGGGTTAGAGTACGGGTTACGGTTAGTGTTAAGTTTAGGGTTAGGGTTAGAGTACGGGTTAGGGTTAGAGTACAGGTTAGGGTTAGGTTTAGTGTTAGGGTTAGGGTTAGAGTACGGGTTTGGGTTAGTGTTAGTGTTAGGGTTACGGTTAGAGTTAGTGTACGGATAGGGTTAGGGTTAGGTTTAGTGTATGGGTTAGGGTTAGGTTTAGGATATGGGATATGTTTAGTGTACCGGGTTAAGTTTAGGGTTAGGCTTAGGTTTAGGTGACGGGTTAGGGTTAGGGAACGGGTTAGGGTTAGGTTTAGGTGCGGGTTAGAGTTAGGGTTAGGGTTTGGTATAGGGTTACGTTTAGTTTCAGGATTAGGGTTAGGGATAGGGTTATGGTACGGGTTAGGGTTAGGTTTGGGGTTAGGGTACAGGTTAGTTTTAGGGTTAGGGTATGGGTCAGGGATACGGTTAAGGTTATGGTTAGGGTTAGAGCATGGGTTAGGGTTAGGATACAGATAAGTGTTATGGTTATGGTTAGGGTTAGGGTTAGTTTTAGGGTGCGGGTTAGGGTTAGGGTTAGTGCTAGGTTATGGTTTAGGGTTACTCTTAGGGTTTGGGTATGGGTTAGATTTGGGATAGGTTACGGGATAGGGTTGGTAAGGGCTAGGTCAAGGGTTAGGGTTAGGTTTCGGGTACGTGTTAGTGTTAGGGTAGGTGTAGGGTTAGTGTTAGTGTATGGGTTAGGCGTAGAGTATGGGTTAAGGTTAAGTTTAGGGTCAAGGTTAGGGTTAGGGTTAGGGTACGAGTTAGGGTTAGGGTTAGGTTTAGGGTTAGGGTTAGGGTTAGGATTAGTGTTAGGGATACGGTATGGGTTAGGGTTAAGATTCCGGTACGGGATAGGGTTAGTGTACATGTTAAGTCTAGGGTTAGGGTTATGTTTAGTGTGCGGTTTAGGGTTAGGGTTAGGGTTAGGGTTTGGGTACTTGTTAGGGTTAGGGTTTGGGTACGGGTAAGGGTTACATTTAGGGTTAGGGTATGGCTTAGGTTTAGGGTTAGGGTAAGGATTAGTGTTAGGGTACGGTTTAGGGTTACAGAACGGGTTAGGGTTAGGTTTAGGGTTAGGTTTAGGGTTAGAGTATGTGTTAGGGCTAGTGTTAGGGTTAGCGTTAGTGTTACTGTGCAGATAGGGTTAGGGTTAGGGTTAGGGTTAGGGTACGGGATAGGGTTAAGTTTAGGGTACGGGATAGGGTTAGTGTATGGGATAAGTTTATTGTTAGGGTTAGGTTTAGGGTACGAGTTAGGGTTAGGGTTAGGGTACGGATTAGGGTTAGGGTTATGTTACGGGCTAGGGTTACAGTAAGGGTTAGTGTTAGGGAGAGGGTTAGGGTTACGGTTAGATTACGGTTAGGGTTAGGGTTAGGGTTAGGATTAGGTTTAGGTTTAGGGAACGGGGTACGGTTAGTGTTAGGTTTAGGGTTAGGGTTAATGTATGGGTTTGGCTTAGGTTTAGGTTTAGGGTTAGGATAAGGGTTAGGGTTAGGTTTAGGGTACGGGATAGGGTTAGCGTACGGGTTAAGTTTAGGGTTAGGGTTAGGTTTAGGTTACGGGTTATGATTAGGGTACGGGTTAGGGTTAGGTTTAGGGTGCGGGTTAGGTTTAGGGTTAGTGTTAGAGTACGGGTTTCGGTTAATGTTAGGGTATCGGTTAGGTTTACCATTTGGGTACGAGTTAGGGTCAGGGTTAGGTTTAGGGTTAGGGGTTAGGGATAGGGTTAGTGTTAGGCTACGGGTAGGGTTAGGTTACGGGTTAGGGTTAGGTTTAGGGTGCGGGTTATGGTTAGGGTTAGGGTTACTGTAAGGGTTAGGGTTAGGTTTAGGGTCAGGGTTCGGGTTAAGGTTAGTGTTAGGGTACTCGTTAGTGTTAGGGTTGGTGTTAGGGTACGGGTTAGTTTAGGGTTAGGGTACAGGTTAGGGTATGTTTAAGGTTAGGTTTAGGGTTAGGGTAAGGTTTAGTGTTAAGTTACGGTTAAGGGTTATGGTTTCGGTTAGGGTTCGGGTTAAGTTTAGGGTGCGGGTTAGGGTTAGGGTTAGGGTTAGAGTACGGGTTTGGGTTACTGTTAGGGTACGGGTTAGGTTTAACTTTTGGGTACGGGTTAGTGTAAGGTTTATGGTTAGTGTTAGGGTTAGGGGTTAGGTTTAGAGTTAGGGTTAGTCTATGGGTAGGATTAGGGTATGGGTTAGGGTACGGGTTAGGATTTGGGTTAGGGTTAGTGTACGGGTTAGGGATATGGTTAGGGTTAGGTTTAGGGTTAGGGTTAGTGTTAGGGTTATGGTTCGGGTTAGGGTTAAGATTCTGGTTCGGGATAGGGTTAGTGTATGTGTTAGGTCTAGGGATAGGGTTAGGTTTAGTGTGCGGTTTAGGGTTAGGGTTAGGGTTAGGGTTAGGGTACGTGTTAGGGTTATGGATTGGGTACGGGTAAGGGTTACATTTAGGGTTAGGGTATGGGTTAGATTTAGGCTTAGGGTAAGATTTAGTGTTATTTACGGGTTACAGTTACAGAACGGGTTAGGGTTAGGTTTAGGGTTAGGGTTAGGGTTAGAGTACGTGTTAGGGTTAGTGATAGGTTTAGCGTTAGTGTTATTGTGCGGATAGGGTTAGGGTTAGGGTTCGGGTACGGGTTAGGTTTAAGTTTAGGGTACGGGATAGGGTTAGTGTACGGGATAAGTTTAGGGTTAGGGTTGGGTTTAGGGTACGAGTTAGGGTTAGGGTTAGGGTACAGGTTAGGGTTAGGGTTATGTTACGGGTTAGGGTTACAGTACGGGTTAGTGTTATGGTGAGGGTTAGGGTTACGGTTAGATTACGGTTAGGGTTAGTGTTAGGGTTAGGGTTATAGTACGTGTTAGGGTTAGTGTTAGGGTTAGGTTTAGGGTTAGGGTTAGGGTTAGGGTTAGGTTTAGGTTTAGGTTTAGAGAACGGGGTAGGGTTAGTGTTAGGTCTGGTTAGGGTTAATGTACCGGTTAGGCTTAGGTTTAGTTTTAGGGTTAGGATAATTGTTAGGGTTAGGTTTAGGGTATGGGATAGGGTTAGCGTACGGGTTAAGTTTAGGGTTAGGGTTAGGTTTAGGTTACGAGTTAGGGTTAGGGAACGGCTTAGGATTAGGTTAGGGTGTGGGTTAGGGTTAGGGTTAGGGTTAGTGTAAGGGTAAGGGTTAGGGTTAGTGTTAGTGTACGAGTTAGGTTTAAGTTTAGGGTTAGGGTTAGAGTACAGGTTAGGGTTAGTGTTAGGTTTAGGGAAAGGGTTAGTTTTAGGGTTAGGGTATGGGTTAGGGTTAGGGTTAGGGTTAGGGTTAGGGTTAGGGTTAGTGTTACGGTTAGAGCACGGTTAAGGTTAGGGTTAGGGTTTGGGTTAGAGTACGGGTTAGGGTTATGTTACGGTTTAGGCTTACGTTTTGGGTTAGGGTTAGGGTTAAGTGTAGGGTGTGGGTTAGGGTTAGAGTTAGGATTAGGGTTAGGGTTAGAGTACGGGTTTGGGTTAGTGTTATAGTACGGGTTAGGTTTACTATTTGCGTACGGTTTAGCGTAAGGGTTAGGGTTAAGATAAGGGTTAGGGGTTAGGGTTAGAGTTAGGGTTAGGCTACGGGTAGGGTTAGGGTATGGGTTAGGGTTACGGTTAGGTTTCGGGTAGAGTTAGGGTACGGGTTAGAGTTAGAGTTAGGGTTAGGGTTAGGTTAGGGTTAGTGTTAGGGTTACGGTACGGGTTAGGGTTAAGTTTAGGGTACGGGATAGAGTTAGTGTACGTGTTAGGTCTAGTGTTAGGGTTAGGTATAGTGTGCGGGTTAGGGTTAGATTTAGGGTGCGTGTTAGAGTTAGGGGTTGGGTACGGGTTAGCGTTACGTATAGGTCAGGGTACGGGTTAGGTTTACGGTTAGGGTTAGGGTACGGTTTAGGGTTAGGTTACGGGTTAGGGTCAGGGTTAGGCTTAGGTTTAGGGTTAGGGTTAGGGTACGGGTTAGGGTTACTGTATGGGTAGGGTTAGGGTTAGTGTTATACTACGGGTTAGGGTTTGAGTTAGGGTTAGGTATAGTGTTAGAGTATGGGTAGGGTTAGGGTTAGGGTTAGTGTTAGGTTATGGGTTAGGGTTAGAGTACAGGTTAGGGTTAGGTTTAGGGTTAGAGTACGGGTTAGGGTTAGTGTTAGTGTTAGGGTTAGAGTTAGGGTTATTGTACGGATAGGGTTAGGGTTAGGGTTAGGTTTAGGGTACGGGTTAGGGTTAGTTTTATGGTATGGGAAAGGTTAGCGTATGGGTTAAGTTTAGAGTTAGGGTTAGGTTTAGGTTACGGGTTAGGGTTAGGGTACGGTTTAGGGTTAGTTTTAGGTGCGGGTTAGGGTTAGGGTTAGGTTTGGGTTAGGGTTCGGTTTAGGGTTAGGTTTAGGGTCAGGGTAAGAGTTAGGGATAGGGTTATGTTACAGGTTAAGGTTAGGGTTGGGGTTAGGGTACAGGTTAGTTTTAGGGTTAGGGTATGGGTCGGGTTATGGGTAAGGTTAGGGTTATGGTTAGGGTATGGGTTAGGGTTAGGGTACGGTTAAGGTTTATTGTTAGGTTTAGGGTTAGGTTTAGGTTTAGAGTGCGGGTTAGGTTTAGGGTTAGGTTTAGGGTTAGGCTTAGGTTATGGGTTAGGCTTAGGGTACGGGTTAGGGTTAGGGTTATGGTCAGGGTTAGGGTTAGGGTTAGGGTACGAGTGGGTTAGGGTTAAGTTTAGTGTACGGGTTAGTGTTAGGGTTAGTATATGGGTTAGGTTTAGGGTACGGGTTAGGGTTAGGGTTAGGGTCAGGGTAGGGTTAGGGTTTGGGTGAGGGTTAGGTTTAGTGTTAGAGTACAGATAGGGTTAGGGTTAGGGTTAGGGTTAGAGTACGCGTTAGGGTTATTGTTAGGGTTAGGGTTAGGGTTAGGTTTAGGGAACGGGTTAGGGTTAGGTTTAGGGTACGGGATAGGGTTAGTGTACGGGTTAAGTTTAGGGTTAGAGTTAGGTTTAGGGTACGGGTTAGGGTTAGGGTACGGGTTAGGGTTCGGTTTAGGGTCGGGGTTAGTGTTAGCGATAGGGTTATGCTACGGGTTAGGGTATGTATTAGGGTTATGGTTAAGGTTAGGGTTACTGTTAGGGTATGGGTTAGGGTTAGGTTACAGGTAAGTGTTATGGCTAGGGTTAGGGTTAGGTTTAGGTTTAGGGTGCAGGTTAGGCTTAGGGTTAGTGTTAGGGTTAGGTTAGGATATCGGTTAGGGTTAGATTACGTTTAAGGGTTATGGTTTGTGTTAGGGTTAAGTTTAGGGTGCGGGTTTGGTTAGGGTCAGGGTTAGGGTTAGGGTTACGGTACGGGTTAGGTTTAGGGTTAGGTTAGGGTAAGGTTTAGTGTTAGGGTACGGGTTAGGGTTAGAGTACGGGTTAGGGTTAGGTTTAGGGTTAGGGTTAGGGTAGAGTACAGGTAAGGGTTAGTGTTAGTGTTAGGGTTAGGGTTAGTGTACGGATAGGTTTGGGGTAAGTTAGGGTTAGGGTACGGGTTAGGGTTAGGTTTAGGGTACGGGATAGGGTTAGTGTACGCGTTAAGTTTAGGGATAGGGTTAGGTTAGGGTCAGGGTTAGGTTAGGGATAGGGTTATGGTACGGGTTAGGGTTAGGGTTGGGGTTAGGGTACGGGTTAGTTTTAGGGTTAGGGTACGGGTTTGGTTACGGTTAAAGTTAGGGTTAGGGTTAGGGTACGGTTTAGGGTTAGGTTTAGCGTACGGGATTGGCTTAGTGTACGGGTTAAGTTTAGGGTTAAGGTTAGGTTTAGGTTACGTTTAGGGTTAGGGTACGGGTTTGGGTTAGGTTTAGGTGCGGGTTAGGGTTAGGGTAAGGGTTATGGTTAGGTTTACGGTCAGGGTTAGGGTTAGGGATAGGGTTATGGTACGGGTTTTTGTTAGGTTTGGGGTTAGGGTACAGGTTAGATTTAGGATTAGGGTACGGGTTAGGGTTACGGTTAATGTTAGGCTTAAGGTTAGGGTTAGTGTTAGGGTATGTGTTATGGTTAGGGTACTTGTAAGGGTTATGGTTTGGTTTAGGGTTAGTTTTAGATTTAGGGTGCGGGTTAGGCTTAGGGTTAGGGTTAGGGTTAGCCCTAGGGTATGGGTTAGGTTTACTGTTAGGGTTGGGTACGGGTTAGGGTTAGGGTTAGGGTACGGTATAGGGTTGGGTACGGGTTAGGTCAAGGGTTAGGGTTAGGTTTATGGTACGGTTTAGGGTTAGGTTTAGTGTTAGGGTTAGGGTATGGGTCAGGATTCGGGTACGGGTTAGTGTTAGGGTTAGCGTCATGGTTAGGGTTAGTGTTAGGGTACGAGTTAGGGTTAGGGTTAGTTTTAGTGTATGGGTTAGGGTTAGGGTTAGGTTTAGGGTACGGGTTAGGTTTAGGTTACGGGTTAGGTTTAGGGTTAGCGTCAGGGTTAAGGTTAGAGTACGAGTTAGTGTTAGGGATTGGGTACGGTTTAGGGTTAGGGTTATGTTACGGGTTAGGTTTACAGTAAGGTTTAGGTTTAGGGTGAGGGTTAGGGTTAGGGTTAGAGTACGGTTAGGGTTTGGGTTAGGGTTAAGGTTAGGGTTAGAGTACGGGTTAGGGTTAGTGTTAGGGTTAGTGTTAGGGTTAGGGTTAGCGCTAGGGTATGGGTTAGGGTTACTGTTAGTGTTTGGGTATGGGTTAGGGTTAGGGTTAGTGTACGGGATAGGGTTGGGTACGGGTTAGGTCAAGGGTTAGGGTTAGGTTTAGGGTTCGGTTTAGGGGAAGGGTTAGGTTTAGGGTTAGGTTTTGTGTATGGGTTAGGCTTAGGATACAGGTTAGGGTTAGGGTAGGGTCAGGATTAGGGTTAGGGTTAGGGTACGAGTTAGGTTTAGGGTTACGTTTAGGGCACGGGTTAGCGTTAGGGTTAGGTTTAGGGAATGGGTTAGGTTAGGTTACGGGTTAGGGTTATGGTTAGGGTCAGGGTTAGGGTTAGTGTTAGTGTACGAGTTAGGTTTAGGGTTAGGGTACAGGTTAGGGTTAGGGTTATGGTACGGGTTAGGGTTACACTACGGGTTAGGGTTAGGGTGAGGGTTAGGGTTAGGGTTAGGGTTAGAACACGGATAGTGTTAGAGTTAGGGTTAGGCTAGGGGTTAGGGTTATGTTTAGGGTACGGGATACGGTTAGCGTACGGGTTAAGTTTAGGGTTAGGGTTAGGTTTAGGTTACGGGATAGGGTTAGGTTTAGGGTCAGGGTTAGGGTTAGGGATAGGGCTATGGTACGGGTTAGGGTTAGGGTTGGGGTTAGGCTATGGGTTAGTTTAGGGTTAGGTTACGGGTCAGAGTTACTGTTAAGGTTAGGGTTAGGGTTAGGTTATGTGTTAGGTTTAGGGTACGGGTAAGGGTTATCGTTTGGGTTAGGGTTTGGTTAAGGTTTACGTTACGGGTTAGAGTTAGGGTTAGGGTTAGGGATAGCGCTAGGGTATGGGTTAGGGTTACTGTTAGGTTTTGGATACGGGTTAAGTTTAGGGTTAGTTTACGGGACAGGGTTGGGTATGGGTTAGGTCAAGGGTTAGGGTTAGGTTTAGGGTACGGTTTAGGGTTAGGGAAGGATTAGGTTTAGGGTTAGGGTATGGGTTAGGCTTAGGGTACGGGTAAGGGTTAGGGTTAGGGTCAGGGTTAGCTTTAGGGTTAGGGTTAGGGTTAGGGTACGGGTTAGGGTTAGGTTTAGGGTCGGTTTAGGATTAGGGTTAGGATACGGGTTAGGTTTAGGGTACGGGTTAGGGTTAGTTTTAGGGTCAGGGTTAGGGTTAGGGTTAGGCTATGTGTTATGGTTAGGGTTAGGGTACGGGTTTGGTTTAGGGTTATGGTACGGGTTAGGTTTACAGTACGGGTTATGGTTAGGGTGAGGGTTAGGTTTAGTGTTAGAGTACGGTTAGGGTTAGTGTTAGGGTTAGGGTTAGTGTTAGTGTTAGAGAACGGGTTAGGGTTAAGGTTGGGGTTAGGGTACGGGTTAGTTTTAGGGTTAGGGTAAGGGTTAGGGTTATGGTGACGGTTAGGGTTAGGGTTAAGGTATGGGTTAGTGTTAGGTTACGGTTAAGGGTTATGTTTTGGGTTAGGGTTAGGGTTAAGTTTATGGTGCGGGTTAGGGTTAGGGTTAGGGTTAGAGTACGGGTTTGGGTTAGTGTTAGGGTACGGGTTAGGTTTACCGTTTGGGTACAGGTTAGGTTAAGTTTTAGGGTTAGGGTTAGGGGTTAGTGTAAGAGTTAGTGTTACTGTAAGGGTAGGGTTAGGGTACGGATTAGCGTTAGGGTTCGGGTTAGGGTTAGTGTACGGGTTAGATTTAGGGTTAGGGTTTGGGTTAGGGTTAGTGTTAGGGTTACGGTACGGGTTAGGGTTAAGTTTACGGTATGGATTAGGGTTAGTGTACGTGTTCGGTCTAGGGTTAGTGTTAGGTTTATTGTGCGGGTTAGGGTTAGGGTTAGGGTACGTGTTAGGGATAGGGTACGGTTTAGGGTTAGGTTTAGGTTTAGGGTTATGTTTAGGGTTAGGATTAAAGTACGGGGTAGTGTTAGTGTTAGGGTTAGGGTTAGTGTTAATGTATGGGTTAAGCTTAGCGTTAGGTTTGGGGTTAGGATACGGGTTAGGGTTAGGTTCAGGGAACGGGATAGGGTTAGCGTATGGCTTAAGTTTAGGGTTAGGGTTAGGTTTAGGTTTAGGGTGCGGGTTAGGCTTAGGGTTAGGGTTAGGGTTAGCGCTAGAATATGGTTTAGGGTTACTGTTAGGGTTTGGGTACGGGTTAGGGTTAGGGTTAGGGTACGGGATAGGGTTGGGTATGGGTTAGGTCAAGGGTTAGGGTTAGGTTTAGGGTTTGGGTTAGGGTATGGGTTAGGTTTAAGGTACGGGTTAAGGTTAGGGTTAGGGTCAGGTTTAGGGTTAGGCTTAGGGTACGAGTAAGGGTTAGGGTTAGGTTTAGGGTATGGGTTAGGTTTAGGCTTAGGGTTAGGGTTAGGTTTAGAGTACGGGGTAGGTTTAGTGTTAGGGTTAGGGTTAGGGTTAATGTATGGGTTAGGCTTAGAGTTAGGTTAGGGTTAGGATACGGGTTAGGGTTAGGTTTAGGGTGCGGGTTGGGTTAGGGTTAGGGTTAGTGTAAGGGTTAGAGTTAGGTTTAGGGTCAGGGTTAGGGTCAGGGTTAGTTTTAGGGTACGGGTTAGGGTTAGGGTTGAGTTTATGGTACGTGTTAGTTTTAGGTTTAGGGTACGGATTAGATCGTTAAGGTTAGGGTTAGGGTTAGGTTATGAGTTAGGGTTAAGTTACGGTTAAGGGTTATAGTTTGGGTTAGGGTTAGAGTTAAGTTTAGGATGTGGGTTAGGGTTAGGGTTAGGGTTAGAGTACGGTTTTGGGTTAGTGTTAGGGTACGGGTTAGGTTTACCGTTTGGGTACGGGTTAGGGTTAGGCTTAGTGTTAGGGGTCGTGTTAGAGTTAGGATTAGGCTACGGGTAGGGTTAGGGTAACGGATAGTGTTAGGGTTAAGGTTCGGGTTAGGGTTAGTGTACGTTTTAGGGTTAGGGTTAGGGTTAGGGTTAGGGTTAGGGTCACGGTTCGGATTAGGGTTAAGTTTAGGGTACGGGATAGGGTTAGTGTACGTGTTAGGTCTAGGGTTAGGGTTAGGTTCAGTGTGTGGGTTAGGGTTATGGTTAGGGTTAGGGTTAGGATACGTGTTAGGGTTAGGGTTTGGGTAAGGGCTAGGGTTAAGTTTAGAGTTAGGGTATGGGTTAGGTTTAAGGTTAGGGTTAGGATACGGTTTAGTGTTAGGGTATGGGATAGGGTTAGTGTTAGGGTCAGGGTTAGGGTTAGGTTTGGGGTCCGGGTTAGGGTTAGGGTTAAGCTTAGGGTTACCGCTAGTGTATGGGTTAGGGTAACTGTTAGGTTTTGGGTACGGGTTAGGGTTAGGGTTAGGGTACGGGATAGGTTTGGGTATGGGTTAGGTCAAGGGTTAGGTTTAGGTTTAGGGTATGGGTTAGTGTTAGGGTTAGGTTTAGGGTTAGGGTTAGGGTATGGGTTAGGCTTAGGGTACAGGTTAGGGTACGAGTTAGGGTTAGGGTTAGGTTTAGGGTACGGGTACGTGTTAGGATTAGGGTTAGGGTTAAAATACGGGTTAGGTTTAGAGTACGGGTTAGGGTTAGGGTTATGGTACGGGTTAGGGATACAATATGGGTTAGGGTTAGGGTGAGGGTTAGGGTTAGGGTTAGAGTACGGTTAGGGTTAGGGTTAGTGTTAGGGTTAGAGTACGGTTTAGGGTTAGTGTTAGGGTTAGGGTAAGGGTTAGTGTTAGGGTTAGGGTTAGGGTTAGGGTTAGAGTACGGGGTAGGGTTAGTGTTAGGTTTAGGTTTAGGGTTAGTGTTAGGGTTCGGGTTAGGGATAGGGTACGGGTTAGTGTTAGGGTTTGGGTTAGGGTTAGGGTTAAAGTTCGGGGTAGATTTAGTGTTAGTGTTAGGGTTAATGTAAGGGTTAGGCTTAGGGTTAGGTTTAGGGTTAAGATACGGGTTATGGTTAGGTTAAGGGTACGGGATAGGGTTAGTGTACAGGTTAAGTTTAGGGTTAGGGTTAGGTTTAGGTTATGGGTTAGGGTTAGGGTACCGGTTAGGGTTAGGTTTAGGGTTAGGGTTAAAGTACGGGGTTGGGTTTGTGTTAGGGTTAGGTTTAAGGTTAATATACGGCTTAGGCTTAGGGTTAGGTTTAGAATTAGGATACGGTTTAGGGTTAGGTTCAGGGTACGCGATAGGGTTAGCATACGGGTTAACTTTAGGGTTAGGGTTAGGTTTAGGTTATGGGTTAGGGTTAGGGTACGGGTTAGGGTTAGGTTAGGGTCCGGGTTAGGGTTAGGGTTAGGATTAGTGTAAGGGTTAGGGTTAGGTTTAGGGTCAGGGTTAGGGTGTTGGTTAGTGTTAGAGTACGGGTTAGGGTTAGGGTTGTGGTTAGGACACGGGTTAGTTTTAGGGTTAGGGTACAGGTTAAGGTTATGGTTAAGGTTAGGGTTAGGGTTAGGGTATGGGTTAGGGTTAGGTTACAGTTAAGGGTTATGGTTTGGGTTAGGGTTAGGGTTAAGTTTAAGGTGCGGGTTAGGTTTAGGGTTAGGGTTAGGGTTAGAGTACGGGATGGGGTTAGTGTTAGGGTATGGGTTAGGTTTACCATTTGGGTACGGATTAGCGTATGGTTTAGGGTTAGGGGTTAGGGTTAGAGTTAGTGTTACACTACGGGTAGGGTTAGGGTACGCGTTAGGTTTAGTGTTAGGGTTAGGGTTAGGGTTAGGGTACGTGTTAGGGATAGGGTACGGGTTAGGGTTAGGTTTAGGGGTAGGATTAGGCTATGGGTTAGGTTAGGGTATGGGTTAGGGTTAGGGTTACGGTCAGGGTTAGGGTTAGGGTTAGGGTTAGGTTTAGGGTACGGGTTAGGGTTAGGGTTAGGTTTAGGATACGGTTTAGGTTAGGGTACGGGTTAGGTTTAGGGTCAGGTTTAGGGTTAGGGTACGAGATAGGGTTAGGGTTAGGGTACGGGTTAGGGTTAGGGTTATGTTATGTGTTAGGGATACAGTATGGGTTAGCGTTAGGTTGAGGCTTAGGGTTAGGGTTAGAGTACGGTCAGGTTTAGGGTTAGGGTTAGGGTTAGAGTACGGGGTAGGGTTAGTGTTAGGGTTAGGGTTTGGGTTAATGTACGTGTTAGGCTTAGGGTTAGGTTTAAGGTTAGGTTACGGGTTAGCGTTAGGTTACTGGTTAGGGTTAGGATTAGGGTGCGGGTTAGGGTTAGGGTTAGGGTTAGTGTACGGGTTAGGTTAAGTTGAGGGTCAGGGTTAGGGTTAGGATTAGTGTTAGGGTATGGGTTAGGGTTAGATTGGGGTTAGGGTACGGGTTAGTTTTAGGGTTAGGGTACAGGAATGGTTACGGTTAAAATTAGGGTTAGGGTTTGGGTACGGTTTAGGGTTAGGTTTTGGGAAAGGGAAAGGGTTAGTGTACAGGTTAAGGTAGGGTTAGGGTTAGGTTTAGGTTATGGGTTAGGTTAGGGAAAGGGTTAGGATTAGGTTTAGGTTCGGGTTAGGGTCAGGGTATGGGTTATGTTTAGGTTTAGGGTCAGGGATAGGGTTAGAAATTGGGTTATGGAACGGGTTAGGGTTAGGGTTGGAGTTAGGGTACAGGTTAGTTTTAGGGTTAGGGTATGGCTTAGGGTTACGGTTAAGGTTAGGGTTAGTGCTAGGTTATGTGTTAGGGTTAGGTTACGGGATAGGGTTGGCTACGGGTTAGGTCAAGGGTTAGGGTTAGTTTTAAGGTATGGGTTAGGGTTAGGGTTATGTTTATGGTTAGGGGTAGGGTATGGGTTAGGTTTAGGGTACTGGTTAGGGTTATGGTTAGGGTCAGGGTTAGGGTTAGGGTTAGGGTACGAGTTAGGTTTAGGGTTAGGTTTAGTGTTAGGGTTAGAGTTCGGGGTAGGGTTAGTGTTAGGGTTAGGGTTAAGTTTAATGTACAGGATATTCTTAGGGTTAGGTTTAGGGTTACATTACGGGTTAGGGTTAGGTTTAGGGTATGGGATAGGGTTAGCTTAAGGGTTAAGTTTAGGGTTAGGTTTAGGTTTAGGTTACATGTTAGGGTTAGGGTACGGATTAGTCTTAGATTTACGGTGATGGTTAGGGTTAGGGTTAGGATTAGTGTACTGGTTAGGGTCATTTTTAGGGTCAGGGTTAGAGTTAGGGTTACTGTTAGGGTATGGGTTAGGGATAGGGTTGTGGTTAGGGTACGGGTTAGTTTTAGGGTTTGGGTACGGGTTAGGGTTACGGTTAAAGTTAGGGTTAGGGTAAGGGTGTGGGTTAGAGTTAGGGTACGGTTAATGTTTATGGTTAGGCTTAGTGTTAGGGTTAAGTTTAGTGTGCGGTTTAGGGTTAGGGTTAGGGTTAGGGTTAGAGTACGGGTTTGGGTTAGTGTTAGGGTACCGGTTAGGTTTAGCGTTTGGGTAAGGGTTAGGGTATGGGTTAGGGTTAGGGGTTAGGGTTAGAGTTAGGGTTAGGCTACGGCATAGGGTTAGAGTACGGGTTAGTATTAGGGTTAAAGTTAGGGTTAGGCATAGGGTTATAGTACGGGTTAGGGTTAGAGTTGGGGTTAGGCTACGGGTTAGGTTTAGGGTACGGGTTAGGTTTAGGGTTAGGTTCAGTGGTAGGGTTAGATTTAGGGTACGTTTTAGGGTAAGGGTTAGGTTTAGGGTATGGTTTAGGGTTAGGTTTAGGGTTAGGGTATGGGTTAGTTTTAGGGTATGGATTAGGGTTAGGGTTATGGTATGTGTTAGGGTTACAGTACAGGTTAGTGTTAGGGTGAGGGTTAGGGTTAGAGTACGGTTAGGGTTAGGGTCAGGGTTAGGGTTAGTGTACGAGTTAGGGTTAGGGTTAGGGTACCGGTTAGGTTTACGGTTATGGTACCTGTTAGGTTTACAGTACTGGGCAGTGTTAGGGTGAGGGTTAGGGTTAGGGTTAGAGTACGGTTATGGTTAGGGTTAGAGTACGGGTAAGGGTTAGTGTTAGGGTTAGGGTTAGGGTTAGGTTTAGGGTTAGGGTTAGGGTTAGGTTTAGAGTACGGGGTAGGTTTAGTGTTAGGGTTAGGGTTAGGGTTAATGTACGGATTAGGCTTAGGATTAGGTTTAGGGTTAGGATAAGAGTTAGGGTTAGGTTTAGGGTACAGGATAGGGTTAGCATACGGGTTAAGTTTAGGTTTAGGGTTACGTTTAGGTTACGGGTTAGGGTTAGGGTACGGGTTAGGGTTAGGTTTAGGGTGTGGGTTAGGGTTAGGGTTAGTAAGGGATGGTGTTAGGTTTAGGGTCAGGGTTAGGGTTAGGGATAGGGTCATGATACGGATTAGTGTTAGGTTTGGGGTTAGGGTACGGGTTAGTTTTAGGGTTAGGGTACGGGTTATGGTTACGGTTAAAGTTAGGGTTAGTGTTAGGGTAAGGGTTAGTGTTAGGGTACGGGTAAGGGTTATGGTTAGGTTTATGGTTAGATTAGGTTTAGGGTGCGGGTTAGGCTTAGGGTTAGAGTTAGGGTTAGCGCCAGGGTATGGGTTAGGGTTACTGTTAGGGTTTGGGTATGGGTTAGGTTTAGGTTTAGGGTACGATATAGGGTTGGGTACGGGTTAGGTCAAGGGTTAGGGTTAGGTTTAGGGTACGGGTTAGGATTAGGGTTAGGTTTAGGGTTAGGATAAGAGTTAGGGTTAGGTTTAGGGTCCAGGTTAGGGTTAGCGTACGGGTTAAGTTTAGGGTTAGGGTTAGGTTTAGTTTATGGGTTAGTGTTAGGGTACGGGTTATGGTTAGGTTTAGGGTGCGGGTTAGGGTTAGGGTTATGGTTAGTGTAAGGGTTACGGTTAGGTTTAGGGTCAGGTTTAGGGTTAGGGTTAGTGTTAGGGTATGGGTTAGTTTTAGGTTTAGGGTACGGGTTAGGGTTAGGCTTAGGTTAGGGTTAGGTTTAGAGTACGGGTTAGGGTTAGTGTTAGTGTTAGGGTTAGGGTTAGTGTACGGTTAGGGTTAGGGTTAGGGTTAGGGTTAGGGTACGTGTTAGGTTAGGTTTAGGTTACGGTATAGGGTTAGTGTACGGGTTAAGTTTAGGGATAGGGTAGGATTAGGTTACGTGTTAGGGTTAGGGTACGGGTTAGGGTTAGGTTTAGGTGCGGGTTAGGGTTAGGGTACGGGTTACGGTTAGGTTTAGGGTCAGGGTTAGGGATAGGGTCATGTTACGGGTTAGGGTTAGGGTTGGGGCTAGGGTATGGGTTAGTTTTAGGGATAGGGTACTGGTTAGAGTTACGGTTAAAGTTTGGGTTAGTGTTAGGGTACGGTTTAGGGTGAGGGTACGGGTAAGGGTTATGGTTAGGGTTAGGGTTACGTTTAGGTTTAGGGTGTGGTTTAGGCTTAGGGTTAGGTTTAGGTTTAGGGCTAGGGTATGGGTTAGGGTTACTGTTAGGGTTTGGGTACGGTTTGGGGTTAGGTTTAGGGCAAGAGATAGTGTTGGGTACGGTTTAGGTCAAGGGTTAGGGTTCGGTATAGGGTACAGGTTAGGGTTCGTGTTAGGATTATTGTTAGGGTTAGGGTTAGGTTTAAGTTTAGGGTTACGGTTAGGGTAACGGTACGTGTTAGGGTTAAGGTTCTGGTAGGGGATAGGGTTAGTGTACGGGTTAGGTTTAGGGTTAGGTTTAGGTTTAGTGTGTGGGTTAGGGTTAGGGTTAGGGTACGTGTTTGGGTTAGGGTTTGGGTACGGGTTAGGGTTACGTTTAGGGCACGAGATAGGGTTGGATACGGGTTAGGTCAGGGGTTAGGGTACGGTTTAGGGAACAGTTAGGGTTCGGGTTAGGATTATTGTTAGGGTTAGGATTAGGGTTAAGTTTAGGGTTAGGGTTAGGGTAACAGTACGGGTTAGGGTTAAGGTTCTGGTACGGGATAGGGTTAGTGTACGTGTTAGGTCTAGGGTTAGGGTTAGGTTTAGTGTGCGGGTTAGGGTTAGGGTTAGGGTTAGGGTACGTGTTAGGGTTAGGGTTTGGGTACGGGTTAGGGTTACGTTTACAGTTAGGGTACGGGTTAGGTTTAGGGTTAGGGTAAGGGTTAATGTTAGAGTACGGGTTAGGGTTAGAGTAAGGGTTAGGGTTAGGTTTAGGGTTAGGGTTAGGGTTAGAGTACGGTTTAGGGTTAGTGTTAGGGTTAGGTTTAGTGTTAGTGTGCGGATAGGGTTAGGGTTAGGGTTAGGGTACGGGTTAGGGTTAGGTTTAGGGTACGGGTTAGGGTTAAGGTTATGGGACGTGTTAGGGTTACAGTACGGGTTAGTGTTAGGGTGAGGGTTAGTGTTAGGGTTAGAGTACGGTTAGGGTTAGGGTCAGGGTTAGGGTTAGTGTACGAGTTAGGTTTAGGGTTAGGGTATGGCTTAGGGTTAGGGTTATGGTACGGCTTAGGGTTACAGTATGGGTTAGTGTTAGGCTGAGGGTTAGGGTTAGGGTTAGAGTACGGTTAGGGTTAGGGTTAGAGTACGGGTTAGGGTTAGTGTTAGGGTTAGGGTTAGGGTTAGGGTTAGGTTTAGAGTACGGGGTAGGGTTAGTGTTAGTGTTAGGGTTAGGGTTTATGTACGGGTTAGGCTTAGGGTTAGGTTTAAGGTTAGGATAAGAGTTAGGGTTAGGTTTAGGGTACGGGATAGGGTTAGCGTACGGGTTAAGTTTAGGGTTAGGGTAGGTTTAGGTTACGGGTTAGGGTTAGGGTACGGGTTAGGTTTAGGTTAGGGTGCGGGTTAGGTTTAGGGTTAGGGTTAGTGTAAGGGTTAGGGTTAGGTTTAGGTTTAGGTTTAGGGTTAGGGTTAGGTTTAGAGTATGGGTTAGGGTTAGTGTTAGTGTTAGGGTTAGGGTTAGTGTACGGATAGGGTTAGGGTTAGGGTTAGGGTTAGGGTTAGGGTTAGGGTACGGGTTAGTGTTAGGTTTAGGGTACGGGGTAGGTTTAGTGTACGGGTTAAGTTTAGGGTTAGGGTAGGTTTAGGTTACGGGTTAGGGTTAGGGTACGGGTTAGGGTTAGGTTTAGGTGCGGGTTAGGGTGAGGGTTAGTGTTAGGGTTAGGTTTAGGGTCAGGGTTAGGTTTAGGGATAGGGTCATGGTACGGGTTAGGGTTAGGGTTGGGGTTAGGGTATGGGTTAGTTTTAGGTTTAGGGTACGGGTTTGGGTTACGGTTAAAGTTAGGGTTAGTGTAGGGTATGGGTTAGGGTTAGGGTACGGGTAAGGGTTATGGTTAGGGTTAGGGTTATGTTTAGGTTTAAGGTGCAGTTTAGGCTTAGGGTTAGGGTTAGGGTTAGCGTTTGTTTATGGGTTAGGTTTACTGTTAGGGTTTGAGTACGGGTTAGGGTTAGGTTTAGGGTACGAGATAGTTTGGGTTAGGGTTAGGTCAAGGGTTAGGGTTCGGATTAGGGTACCGGTTAGGGTTCGTGTTAGGTTTATTATTAGGGTTAGGGTTAGGGTTAAGTTTATGGTTAGGGTTAGGGTAACTGTATGGGTTAGGGTTAAGGTTCCGGTACGGTATAGGGTTAGTGTACGTGTTAGGTCTAGGGTTAGGGTTAGGTTTAGTGTGCGGGTTAGGGTTAGGGTTAGGGTACGTGTTAGGGTTAGGGTTTGGGTACGGGTTAGGGTTACGTTTACGGTTAGTGTACGGGTTAGGTTTACGGTTAGGGTAAGGGTTAATGTTAGTGTACGGGTTAGGGTTAGAGTAAGGGTTAGGGTTAGGTTTAGGTTTAGGGTTAGGGTTAGAGTACTGTTTAGGGTTAGTGTTTGTTAGGGTTAGGGTTAGTGTTAGTGTGCGGATAGGGTTAGGTTTAGGGTTAGGGTATGGGTTAGGGTTAGGTTTAGGGTATGGGATAGGGTTAGTGTACGGGTTAAATTTAGGGTTAGGGTTATGTTTAGGGCACGATTTAGGGTTAGGGTTAGGCTACCGGTTAGGGTTAGGGTTATGTTACGGGTAGGGTTACAGTACGGGTTAGGGTTAGAATGAGGGTTAGGGTTATGTTTAGTGTACGGTTAGGGTTAGGGTTAGGTTTAGGGTTAGGGTTAGAGTACGGGTTAGGGTTACTGTTAGGGTTAGGGAAAGGTTTAGGGTTAGGGTTAGGGTAAGGGTTAGGTTTAGGTTTAGGGTTAGGGTTATGGTACGGAATAGTTTTAGCATACGGGTTAAGTTTAGGGTTAGGGTTAGGTTTAGGTTACGAGTTATGGTTAGGGTTAGGGTTAGTGTACTTTTTAGGGTTAGTTTTTGGGTCAGGGTTAGGGTTAGGGTTAGTGTTAGGGTATGGGTTAGGGTTAGGGTTGGGGTTAGGGTACGGGTTAGTTTTAGGGTTAGGATACGTGTTAGGGTTACGGTTAAAGTTAGGGTTATGTTAGGGTGTGGGTTAGGCTTAGGGTACGGTTAAGGGTTATGGTTAGGGTTAGGGTTAGGGTTATGTTTAGATTGCCGTTTAGGGTTAGGGTTAGGGTTAGGTTTAGAGTACGGGTTTGGGTTAGTGTTAGGGTATGGGTTAGGTTTACCCTTTGGGTAAGGGTTAGGGTAAGGGTTAGGGTTAGTGTTATGGTACGAGTTAGGGTTAGGATTAGGTTTAGGGTACTGGTTAGGGTTAGGGTTAGGGTTAGGTTTAGGTTACGGGTTAGGATTAGGTTACGAGTTAGGGTTAAGGTTAGGGTCAGGGTTAGGGTTAGTGAACGAGTTAGGGTTAGGGTTAGGGTACGGGTTAGGGTTAGAGTTATTTTACGGGTTAGGTTTACAGTACGGGTTAGGGTTAGGGTGAGGGTTAGGGTTAGGGTTAGCGTACGGGTTATGGTTAGTGTTAGGGTTAGGGTTAGGGTTAGAGTACGGGTTAGTGTTAGTGTTATGGTAAGGGTAAGGGTTACGGTTAGGTAACGGTTTAGGGTTAGCATTAGGGTTAGGGTTAGGATTAGAGTACGGGGTAGGGTTAGTGTTAGGGTTAGGGTTAGGTTTAATGTACGGGTTAGGCTGAGGATTAGGGTTAGGGTTAGTTTACGGGTTATGGTTATGTTTAGGGTAAGGGATATGGTTAGCGTACGTGTTAAGTTTAGTGTTAGGTTTAGGTTTAGGTTACGGGATAGGGTTAGGATACGGATTAGGGTTAGGTTTAGGGTGCTGGTTAGGGTTAGGGTTAGTGAACTGGTTAGGGTTATTTTTAGGGTCACAGTTAGGGTTAGGGTTACTGTCAGTGTATGGGTTAGGGTTAAGGTTGGGGTTAGGGTACGGGTTAGTTTTAGGGTTAGGGTTCGTGTTAGGGTTACGGTTAAAGTTAGGGTTAGGGTTAGGGTGTGGGTTAGGGTTAGGGTACGGTTAAGGGTTATCGTTAGGCTTAGGGTTAGAGTTAAGTTTAGGGTGCGGTTTAGGGTTAGGGTTAGGGTTAGGGAACGGGTTTGGGTTAGTGTTAGGGTACGGGTTAGGTTTACAGTTTGGGTATGGGTTAGGGTAAGGGTTAGGGTTAGGGGTTAGGGTTAGAGTTAGGGTTAGGCTATGGGATAGGGTTAGAGTACGGGTTAGTATTAGGGTTAGGGTTAGTGTTAGGGTTAGTGTTATAGTACGGTTTAGGGTTAGATTTAGGGTTAGGGTACGGGTTAGGATTAGGGTACGGGTTAGTTTTAGGGTTAGGGTCAGTGTTAGGGTTAGGGTTAGGATACGATTTAAGGTTAGGGTTAGGTTTAGGGTACGGGTTAGGTTTAGCGTGAGGGTACGTGTTAGGTTAGGGTACGAGTTAGGGTTAAGGTTATGGAACATGTTAGGGTTACAGTATGGGTTAGTGTTAGGGTAAGGGTTAGTGTTAGGGTTAGAGTACGGTTAGGGTTAGGGTCAGGGTTAGGGTTAGTGTACGAGTTACGTTTAGGGTTAGGGTACGGCTTAGGGTTAGGGTAATGGTACGGCTTAGGGTTACAGTATGGGTTAGTGTTAGGCTGAGGTTTAAGGTTAGGGTTAGAGTACGGTTAGGGTTAGGGTTAGAGTTCGGGTTAGGGTTAGTGTTAGGGTTAGGGTTAGGGTTAGGGTTAGGGTTAGGGTTAGGGTTAGGTTTAGAGTACGGGTAGGGTTAGTGTTAGTGTTAGGGTTAGGGTTTATGTACGGGTTAGGCTTAGGGTTAGGTTTAGGGTTAGGATAAGAGTTAGGGTTAGGTTTAGGGTATGGGATAGCGTTAGCATACGGGTTAAGTTTAGGGTTAGGGTAGGTTTAGGTTACGGATTAGGGTTAGGGTACGGGTTAGGGTTAGGTTTAGGTGCGGGTTAGATTTAGGGTTAGGGTTAGGGTTAGGTTTAGGGTCAGGGTTAGGTTTAGGAATAGGGTCATGGTACGGGTTAGGGTTAGGGTTGGGGTTAGGGTACGGGTTAGTTTTAGGGTTAGGGTAAGGGTTAGGGTTACAGTTAAAGTTAGGGTTAGTGTAGGGTATGGGTTAGGGTTAGGGTACGGGTAAGTGTTATGGTTAGGTTTAGGGTTATGTTTAGGGTTAGGGTGCAGTTTAGGCTTAGGGTTAGGGTTAGGGTTAGCGTTACGTTATGGGTTAGGATTATTGTTAGGGTTTGTGTATGGTTTAGGATTAGTTTTAGGGTACGAGATAGTGTCGGTTAGGGTTAGGTCAAGGGTTAGTGTTCGGTTTAGGGTACGGGTTAGGGTTCGGGTTAGGTTTAGGGTTAGGGTTAGTGTTAGGGTTAAGTTTAGGGTTAGGGTTAGGGTTACGGTACGGGTTAGGGTTAAGGTTCCGGTACGGGATAGGGTTAGTGTACGTGTTAGGTCTAGGGTTAGGGTTAGGTTTAGTGTGTGGGTTAGGGTTAGGGTTAGGGTTAGGGTACGTGTTAGGGTTAGGGTTTGGGTACGGGATAGGGTTACGTTTACGGTTAGGGTACGGGTTAGGTTTAGGGTTAGGGTAAGGGTTAATTTTAGGGTACCTGTTAGGGTTAGAGTAGGGGTTAGGGTTAAGTTTAGGGTTAGGGTTAGGGTTAGAGTATGGGTTAGGGTTAGTGTTAGGGATAGGGTTAGGGTTAGTGTGCGGTTAGGGTTAGGGTTAGGGTACGTGTTAGGGTTAGGCTTAGGGTATGGGATAGGGTTAGTGTACGGGTTAAGTTTAGGGTTAGGGTTAGTTTTAGGTTACGAGTTACGGTTAGGGCTAGGGTACGGGTTACGGTACCGGTTATGTTACGGCTTAGGGTTACAGTACGGGTTAGGGTTAGCGTGAGGTTTAGGGTTATGGTTAGAGTACAGTTAGGGTTAGGTTTAGGGTTAGGGTTAGGGTTATGGTTAGAGTACGGGTTAGGGTTAGTGTTAGGATTAGGGAAATGGTTAGGGTAGGGTTAGGGTATGGGTTAGGTGTAGGGTTAGGGTTAGGTTAGGGTTAGAGTATGGTATAGGGTTAGTGTTAAGGTTGGGGCGAGGGTAAAAGTACGGGTTAGGCTTAGGGTTAGGTTTAGGGTTAAGTTACGGGTTAGGGTTAGGTTTTGGGTATGGAATAGGTTTAGCGTACGGGTTAAGTTTAGGGTTAGGGTTAGGTTTAGGTTACGGGTTAGGGTTAGGGTTAGGTTTAGTGTACGGTTTAGGGTTAGGTTTAGGTTCAGGGTTAGGGTTAGGGTTAGTGTTAGGGTATGGGTTAGGGTTAGGGTTGGGGTTACGGTACGGGTTAGTTTTCGTGTTAGGGTACAGATTATGGTTACTGTTAAAGTTAGGGTTAGGGTTAGGGTACAGGTTAGGGTTAGGTTTAGGGAATGGGATAGGGTTAGTGTACGGGTTAAGTTTAGGGTTAGGGTTAGGTTTAGGTTACGGGTTAGGGTTAGGTAACGGGTTAGGATTAGGTTTAGGTGCAGATTAGGGTCAGGGTACGGGTTACGATTAGGTTAGGGTCAGGGTTAGGTTTAGAAATAGGCTTATGGTACAGGTTAGGGTTACGGTTGGGGTTAGGGTACGGGTTAGTTTTAGGGTTTGGGTACAGGTTAGGGTTACGGTTAAGGTTAATGTTAGTGTAGGGTATGGGTTAGGGTTAGGGTATGGGTAAGGGTTATGTTTAGGGTTAGGATTAGGTTTAGGTTTAGGGTGCAGGTTAGGCTTAGGGTTAGGGTTAGGGCTAGGGTATGGGTTAGGGTTAATGTTAGGTTTTGGGTACGGGTTAGGGTTAGGGTTAGGGTACGGGATAGGGTTGGCTACAGGTTTGGTCAAGGGTTAGGGTTAGTTTTACGGAACGGGTTAGGGTTAGGGTTATGTTTAGGGTTAGGGTTAGGGTAATGGTTAGGTTTAGGGTACGGGTTAGGGTTATGTTTAGGGTCAGGGTTAGGGTTAGCGTTAGGGTACGAGTTAGGGTTAGTGTTAGGTTTAGGGTACTGGTTAGGGTTAGGGTTAGAGTTAGTGTACGGGTTAGGATTAGGTTACGAGTTAGGGTTAGTGTTATGGTCAGGGTAAGGTTTAGGGAACGAGTTAGTGTTAGGGTTAGGGTACGGGTTAGGGTTAGGGTTATGTCACAGGTTCGGGTTACAGTAAGGGTTAGGTTTAGGGTGAGGGTTAGGGTTAGGGTTAGAGTACGGGTTAGGGTTAGTTTTAGGGTTAGGGTTAGGTTTAGGGTTAGAGTACGGGTTAGTGTTGGTGTTAGGGTTAGGTGTAGGGTTAGGGTACGGTTTAGGGTTAAGGTTAGGGTTAGGGTTAGGGTTAGAGTACGGTTAGGTTTAGGGTTAGGGTTAGGGTTAGGGTTAGGGTTAGATTACCGGGTAGGGTTAGTGTTAGGATTAGGGTAAGGGTTAATGTACGGGTTAGGCTTAGGGTTAGGTTTAGGGTTATGTTACAGTTTATGGTTAGGTTTAGGGTACGGGTTAGGGTTATGGTACGGGTTAGGGTTAGCTTTAGTGTGCGGTTAAGTGTTAGTTTTAGGGTACGGGTCAGGGTTAGGGTTGTGGTTAGGGTACGGTTTAGGTTTAGGCTTAGGGAACGGGTTAGGGTTACTGTTAAATTTAGGGGTTAGGGTTACAGTACGGGTTAGGTTTAGGGTTAGTGTGTGGGTTAGGTTTAGGGTACGGTAAAGGGTTATGGTTAGGGTGAGGGTTAGGGTTAAGTTTAGGGTGCGGTTTTGTGTTAGGGTTAGGGTTAGGGTTAGAGTACGGGTTTGGGTTAGTGTTAGGGTACGGGTTAGGTATACCATTTGGGTACGGATTAGGGTAAGGGTTAAGGTTAGGGTTAGGGTTAGGGTTAGGGTTAGGGTTAGGTTTCGGTTTAGGGTTAGGTTTAGGGTCAGGGTTAGCGTTAGGGATAGGGTTATGGTACGGGTTAGGGTTAGGGTTGGGGTTAGGGTACGGGTTAGTTTTAGGGTTAGGGTACGGGTCAGGGTTACGGTAAAGTTTAGTGTTAGGGTTAGGGTATGGGTGAGTGTTAAGGTATGGATTAGCGTTAAGGTTAGGGTTCGGGTTAGGGTTAGTGTACGGGTTAGGGTTAGGTTTAGTGTTAGGGTTAGGGTTAGGGTACGGTTTAGGGTTAGGTTTACGGTCAGGGTTTGCGTTAGGGATAGGGTTATGGTATGTTTTAGGGTTAGGGTTGGGGTTAGGGTACGGGTTAGTTTTAGGGTTAGGATACGGGTTAGGGTTACGGTTAAGGTTAGGGTTAGTGTAGGGTATGTGTTAGGGTTAGGGTATGGGTAAGGGTTATGGTTAGGGTTATGGTTAGGGTTTTGGTACGGGTTAGGGTTACGGTTAGGTTACAGGATAGGGTTGGGTATGGTTTAGGTCAAGGGTTACGATTAGGTTTAGCGTACGGTTTAGGGTTAGGGTTAGCATCAGGTTTAGGGATAGGGTTAGGGTATGAGTTAGGGTTAGGTATAGGTTTAGGGTACGGTTTAGGGTTAGGGTCAGGGTTAGGGTAGGTGTTAGGTTTAGGGTACAGTTTAGGGTATGGGTACGGGTACAGGTTAGGGTTAGGGTTAGGGTACGGGTTAGGGTACGGGTTAGGGTTAGGGTTGGGTTTGGGTACGGGTTAGTTTTAGGGTTAGGGTACGGGTTAGGGTTATGGTTAAGGTTAGGGTTAGGGTTAGGGTTAGGGTATGAGTTAGGGTTAGATTATGGTTAAGGGTTTTGGTTTGGGTTAGGGTTCATGTTAAGTTTAGGGAGCGGGTTAGGGTTAGGTTTAGGTTTAGGGTTAGGGTTAGCGTTAGGGTTAGGATTATTGTAAGGGTTAGGGTTAGTTTTAGGGTCAGGGTTAGGGTTAGGGTTAGTGTTAGGGTGGGTTAGGGTTAGGGTTGGGGTTAGGGTACGGGTTAGTTTTAGGGTTAGGGTACGGGTTAGGGTTACTGTTAAGGTTAGGGTAGGGTTAGGATATGAGTTAGGGTTAGATTATGGTTAAGGGTTTTGGTTTGGTTTAGGGTTTGGGTTAAGTTTAGGGTGCGGGTTAGGGTTAGGTTTAGGTTTAGGGTTAGGGTTAGAACACGGGTTTGGGTTAGTGTTAGGGTACGGGTTAGGTTTACCGTTTGGGTACGGGTTAGAGTAAGGTTTAGGGTTAGGGTTAGGGGTTAGGGTTAGAGTTAGGATTAGGCTACGGGTAGGGTTAGGGTATGGGTTAGGTTTAGAGTTAGGGATCGGGTTAGGGTTAGTGTACGGTTTAGATTTAGGTTTAGGGTTAGGGTTAGTGTTAGGGTTACGATACGGGTTAGGGTTAAGGTTGGGGTATGGGATAGGGTTAGTGTACGTGTTAGGTCTAGTGTTAGGTTTAGGTTTAGTGTGTGGGTTAGGGTTAGGTTTAGGGTGTGTGTTAGGGTTAGGGTTTGGGTACCGGTTAGCGTTACGTTTAGGGTTAGGGTACGTGTTAGGTTTAGGGTTAGGTTTAGGGTACGGTTTACGGTTAGGGTACGGATTAGGGTTAGGGTTAGGTCAGGGTTAGCATTAGGTTTAAGGTATGGTTTAGGGTTACTGTACGGGTTAGGGTTATGGTTATGGTTAGGGTTAGGGTTAGCGTTATAGTACGGGTTAGGGTTAGAGTTAGGGTTAGGTTTAGGGTTAGAGTACGGGTTAGGGTTAGTGTTAGGGTTAGGGTTAGGGTTAGGGTTAGAGTACGGGTTAGGGTTAGTGTTGGTGTTAGGGTTAGGGTTAGTGTACGGATAGGGTTAGGGTTGGTTAGGGTTAGGGTACTGGTTAAGGTTAGGTTTAGGATAAGGGATAGGATTAGCGTACGGGTTAAGTTTAGGGTTAGGGTTAGGTTTAGGTTATGGGTTAGGGTTAGGGAACGGGTTAGGGTTAGGTTAACTTGCGGGTTAGGGTTAGGGTTAGGGTTAGGGTTTGGGTTAGGGTTAGGTTTAGGGTCAAGGTTAGGGTTAGGGATAGGGTTATGGTACAGGTTAGGGTTAGGTTTGGGGTTAGGGTACAGGTTAGTTTTAGGTTTAGGGTACGGGTCAGAGCTACAGTTAAGGTTAGGGTTAGAGTTAGGATATGGGTTACGTTTAGGGTACGGGTAAGGGTTATGGTTAGGGTTAGGGTTAGGTTTAGGTTTAGGGTGCGGGTTAGGGTTTGGGTTAGGTTTAGTGCTAGGTTATGGGTTAGGGTTACTGTTAGGGTTTAGTACGGGTTAGGTCACAGCCTAGGGTTAGGTTTAGGGTACGGGTAATGGTTAGGGTTAGGTTTAGGGTTAGTGTTAGGTTATGGGTTAGGCTTAGGGACGGGTTAGGGTTAAGGTTAGGGTAGGGTTAGGGTTAGGGTTAGGGTACGAGTTAGGGTTAGGGTTAGGTTTAGGGTACGGGTTAGGGTTAGGATTAGGTTTAGAGTATGGGTTAGGTTTAGGGTACGGGTTATGGTAGTGTTAGGGTCAGGGTTAGGATTAGGGTTAGGGTACATGTTAGGTTTAGGTTTAGGGTACGGATTAGGGTTAGTGTTATGGTACGGGTTAGGGTTATAGTACGGGTTAGGGTTAGGGTGAGGGTTAGGGTTAGAGTATGGTTAGGGTTAGGGATAGGGTTAGAGTACGGGCTATGGTTAGTGTTAGGTTAGGTTTAGGGTTAGGGTTAGTGTACGGGTTAGGGTTAGGGTTAGGCTTAGGGTTAGGTTTAGGGTTATGTTTAGAGTGCGGGGTAGAGTTAGTGTTAGGGTTAGGGTTAGGGTTAATGTATGGGTTAGGCTTAGGTTTAGGTTTAGGGTTAGAACACGGGTAGGGTTTGGTTCAGGGTACGGGATAGGGTTAGCGTACGGGTTAAGTTTAGGTTTAGGGTTAGGTTAAGGTTACGGGTTAGGGCTAGGGTACGGTTTACGGTTAGGTTTAGGGTGCGGGTTAGGGTTAGGGTTAGGATTAGTGTAAGGGTTAGGGTTAGGTTTAGGGTCAGGGTTAGGGTTAGGGTTAGAGTTAGGGTACGGTTTAGGGTTAGGGTTGGGGTTAGGGTACGCGTTAGTGTTAGGTTTGGGTTAGGGTACGGGTTAGTTTTAGGGTTAGGGTACACGTTAGTGTTATGGTTAAGGTTAGGGTTAGGGTTAGGGTATGGGATTGGGTTAGGTTACCGTTAAGGATTATGGTTTTGATTAGGGTTCGGGTTAAGTTTAGGGTGCCGGTTAGGGTTAGGTTTAGGCTTAGGGTTAGGATTAGAGTACGGGTTTGGGTTAGTGTTAGGGTACGGGTTAGGTTTACTGTTTGGGTACGGGTTAGGGAAGGGTTAGGTTTAGGGTTACGGTTTAGGGTTATAGATAGGGTTAGGCTACGGGTAGGGTTAGGGTACGGGTTAGGGTTAGGGTTCGCGTTCGGGTTAGGTTTAGTGTACCGGATAGGGTGAGGTTTAGGGTTAGGGTTAGTGTTAGGGTTACGATATGGGTTAGGGTTAAGGTTGGGGTATGGGATAGGTTTAGTGTACGTGTTAGGTCTAGGGTTAGGGTTAGGTTTAGTGTGCGGGTTAGGGTTAGGGTTAGAGTACGTGTTAGGTTTAGGGTTTGGTTACGGGTTAGCGTTACGTTTAGGGTTGGGTAAGGGTTAGGTTTAGGGTTAGGGTTAGGGTACAGTTTAGGGTTAGGGTACGGGTTAGGGTTAGGTCAGGGTTAGGTTTAGGGTTAGGGTTAGGGTATCCGTTAGGGTTACTGTACGGGTTAGGGTTATGTTTAGGGTTAGGGTTAGGGTTAGCGTTATAGTACGGGTTCGGGTTAAAGTTAGGGTTAGGTTTAGGGTTAGAGTACGGGTTACGGTTAGTGTTAAGGTTAGGGTTAGGGTTAGAGTACGGGTTAGGGTTAGATTACGGGTTAGGGTTAGGTTTAGGGTTAGGGTTAGGGTTAGAGTATGGGTTAGGGTTAGTGTTAGGGTTAGGGTTAGGGTTAGGGTTAGTGTACGGATAGGGTTAGGGTTAGGTTTAGTGTACGGGTTAGGGTTAGGTTTAGGATATGGGATATGTTTACTGTACGGGTTAAGTTTAGGGTTAGGCTTAGGTTTAGGTGACGGGTTAGGGTTAGGGAACGGGTTAGGGTTAGGTTTAGGTGCGGGTTAGAGTTAGGGTTAGGGTTAGAGTTAGGGTTTGGTATAGGGTTACGTTTAGGGTTATGATTAGGGTTAGGGATAGGGTTATGGTACGGGTTAGGGTTAGGTTTGGGGTTAGGGTACAGGTTAGTTTTAGGGTTAGGGTATGGGTCAGGGATACGGTTAAGGTTATGGTTAGGGTTAGGGTATGGGTTAGGGTTAGGGTACGGGTAAGTGTTATGGTTAGGGTTAGGGTTAGGGTTAGTTCTAGGGTGCAGGTTAGGGTTAGGGTTAGGGTTAGTGCTAGGTTATGGTTTAGGGTTACACTAGGGTTTGGGTACAGGTTAGGGTTAGGGATAGGTTACGGGATAGGTTTGGTAAGGGTTACGTCAAGGGTTAGGGTTAGGTTTCGGGTACAGGTTAGGGTTAGGGTTAGGTAGGGTTAGTGTTAGGGTATGGGTTATGCTTAGAGTACGGGTTAGGGTTAAGGTTAGGGTCAAGGTTAGGGTTAGGGTTAGGGTATGAGTTAGGGTTAGGTTTAGGTTTAGGGTACGGGTTAGGGTTAGGATTAGGGTTAGTGTACGGGTTAGGTTTTGGGTACGGGTTATGATTAGGGTTAGGGTCAGGCTTAGGGTTAGGGTTAGGGTACAAGTTAGGGTTAGGGTTAGGATACGGGTTAGGGTTAGGTTTATGGTACGGGTTAGGGTTACAGTACAGGTTAGGGTTAGGGTGAGGGTTAGGGTTAGATTACGGGTTAGGTTTAGTTTTAGGTTAGGTTTAGGGTTAGGGTTAGTGTACGGGTTAGGGTTAGGTTCAGGGTACGGGATAGGGTTAGCGTGCGGGTTAAGTTTATGTTTAGGGTTAGGTTTAGGTTACGGGTTAGGGTTAGGGTATGGGTTAGGGTTAGGTTTAGGGTGCGGGTTAGGGTTAGGGTTAGTGTAAGGGTTAGGGTTTTGTTACGGGTTAGGGTTAGGGTTAGGTTTAGTGTTAGGGTACGCGTTAGTGTTAGGGTTGGGGTTAGAGTACGGGTTAGTTTTAGGGTTAGGGTACAGGTTAGGGTTATGGTTAAGGTTAGGTTTAGGTTTAGGGTATGGGTTAGGTTTAGGTTACGGTTAAGGGTTATTGTTTTGGTTAGGGTTCGGCTTAAGTTTAGGGTGCGGTTTTGGGTTAGGGTTAGGGTTAGAGTACGGGTTTGGGTTACTGTTAGGGTACTGGTTAGGTTTACCTTTTAGGTACGGGTTAGTGTAAGGGTTAGGGTTAGGGTTAGGGGTTATGGTTAGAGTTAGGGTTAGGCTATGGGTAGGGTTAGGGTATGGGTTAGGGTACGTGTTAGGGTTCGGGTTAGGGTTAGTGTACGGGTTAGGGTTAGGGTTAGTGTTAGGGTTACGGTATGGGTTAGGGTTAAGATTCCGGTACGGGATAGGGTTAGTGTACGTGTTAGGTCTAGGGTTAGGGTTAGGTTTAGTGTGCGGTTTAGGGTTAGGGTTAGGGTTAGGGTGAGGGTACGTGTTAGGGTAGGGTTTGGGTACGGGTAAGGGTTACATTTAGGGTTAGGGTACGGGTTAGGTTTAGGGTTAGGGTTAGGTTTAGGGTTAGGGTACAGGTTAGGGTTACAGAACGGGTTAGGGTTAGGTTTAGGGCTAGGTTTAGGTTTAGAGTACGTGTTACGGTTAGTGTTAAGGTTAGCGTTAGTGTTACTGTGCAGATAGGGTTAGGGTAGGGTTAGAGTACGGGTTAGGTTTAAGTTTAGGGTACAGGATAGGGTTATTGTACGGGATAAGTTTAGGGTTAGGGTTAGGTTTAGGGTACGAGATAGGGTTAGGGTTAGGGTACGGGTTAGGGTTAGGGTTATGTTACGGGCTAGGGTTACAGTACAGGTTAGTGTTAGGGTGAGAGCTAGGGTTACGGTTAGATTACGGTTAGGGTTTGGGTAAGGGTTAGGGTTAGAGTGCAGGTTACAGTTAGTGTTAGGCTTAGGTTTAGCGTTAGGGTTAAGGTTAGGGTTAGGTTTAGGTTTAGAGAACGGGGTACGGTAGTGTTAGGTTTAGGGTTAGGGTTAATGTACGCGTTTGGCTTAGGTTTAGGTTTAGGGTTAGGATAAGGGTTAGGGTTAGGTTTAGGGTACGGGATAGGGTTAGCGTACGGGTTAAGTTTAGGGTTAGGGTTAGGTTTAGGTTACGGGTTATGGCTAGGGTCGGGTTAGGGTTAGGTTTAGAGTGCGGGTTAGTGTTAGGGTTAGGGTTAGTGTAAGGTAAGGGTTAGGTTTAGGGTCAGGGTTAGGGTTAGGGTTAGTGTTAGGGTACGGATTAGGTTTAGGGTTGGGGTTAGGGTACGGGATATTTTAGGGTTTGGGTACGGGTTATGGTTATCGTTAAGTTTAGGGTTAGGATTAGAGTACGGATTAGGTTTAGGTTACGGTTAAGGGTTATGGTTAGTGTAAGGGTTAGGATTAAGTTTAGGGTGAGGGTTAGGTTTAGGGTTAGGGTTAGAGTACGGGTTTGGGTTACTGTTAGGGTATGTGTTAGGTTTACCATTTGGGTATGGGTTAGGGTAAGGGTTAGGTTTAGGGTTAGGGGTTAGGGGTTGGGTTAGAGTTAGGCTACAGGTAGGGTTAGGGTATGGATTACGGTTAGGTTTAGGGTTCAGGTTAGGGTTAGTGTATGTGTTAGGGTTAGGTTTAGGGTTAGGATTAGAATACGGTTTAGGGTTAGGTTTAGGGTCAGGGTTAGGGTTAGGGATAGGGTTATGGTACGGGTTAGGGTTAGGTTTGTGGTTAGGGTACGAGTTAGTTTTAAGGTTAGGTTACGTGTCAGGGTTACGGTTAAAGTTAGGGTTAGGGTTAGGGTATGGTTGAGTGTTAGGGTACGGATTAGCATTAACGTGAGGGTTCAGGTTAGGGTTAGTGTACGGGTTAGGGGTAGGTTTAGGGTTAGGGTTAGGGTTAGGGTACAGTTTAGTGTTAGGTTTAGGGTCAGGGTTAGCGTTAGGGATAGGGTTATGGTATGGGTTAGGGTTAGGGTTGGGGTTAGGGTACGGGTTAGTTTTAGGGTTAGGGTATGGGTTAGGGTTACGGTTAAGGTTATGGTTAGTGTAGGGTATGGGTTAGGGTTAGGGTACGGGTAAGGGTTATGGTTAGGGTTAGGGTTAGGTTTAGGTTTAGGGTGCGGGTTAGGGTTAGGGTTAGCGCTGGGGTATGGGTTAGGGTTAATGTTAGGGTTTGGGTACGGGTTAGGGTTAGGGTTAGGGTACGGGATAGGGTTGTCTACGGGTTAGGTCAAGGTTTAGGGTGAGTTTTAGGCTACGCTTTATGGTTAGGGTGTGGTTTAGGGTTAGGATTAGGGTATGGGTTAGGTTTAGGGAACGGATAGGGTTAGGGTTAGGGTTAGGGAATGAGTTAGGGTTAGGGTTACATTTAGGGTACGGTTTATGGTTAGTGTTAGGGTCAGGGTTATGGTTAGGGTACGAGTTAGGGTTAGGGTTACGGTACTGTTTAGGGTTAAAGTTATGTTACGGGTTAGGGTTACAGTACGGGTTAGGGTTAGGTTGAGGGTTAGGGTTAGGGTTAGAGTACGGTTAGGGTTAGGGTTAGGGTTAGGGTTAGATTACGGGTTAGGGTTAGTGTTAGGGTTAGGAAAAGGGTTAGGGTTAGGGTACGGGTTAGATTTAGGGTTAGGGTTAGGGTTAGGGTACGGGTTAGGGTTAGGTTTAGGGTACAGGGTAGGGTTAGCGTACGAGTTAAAATTAGGTTTAGGGTTAGGTTTAGGTTACGGGTTAGGGTTAGGGTACGGGTTAGGTTTAGGTTTAGGTGAGGGTTAGGGTTAGGATTAGGGTTAGGGTACGGGTTAGTTTTAGGGTTAGGGTACGTGTCAGGTTTACGGTTAAGGTTAGGGTTAGGGCTAGGGTATGGGTTAGTGTCAGGGTACGGGTAAGGATTTTGTTTAGGGTTAGGTTTAGGTTTAGGGTGTGGTTTAGGGTTAGGGTTACGTTAGCACTAGGCTATGGGTTAGGGTCACGGTTAGGGTTTTGGTACGGGTTAGTGTTAGGGTTAGGTTACGGGATAGGCTTGTGTACGGGTTATGTCAAGGGTTACGGTTAGGTTTAGGGTACGGTTTAGGGTTAGGGTTAGCGTCAGGGTTAGGGTTAGGGTTACGGTACGCTTTAGGGTACTGTATGGGTTAGGGTTATGGTTATGGTTCGGGTTAGCGTTATAGTACGGGTTAGGGTTAGAGTTAGGGTTAGGTTTAGTGTTGGAGTACGGGTTAGGGTTAGTGTTAGGGTTAGGTTTAGTGTTAGGGTTAGGGTTAGAGTACGGGTTAGGGTTAGTGTTAGTGTTAGTTTTAGGGTTAGGGTTAGTGTACAGATAGGGTTTGGGTTAGGGTTCGGGTTAGGGTTCGGGTTAGGGATAGGTTTAGGATACGAATAGGATTAACGTACGTGTTAAGTTTAGGGTTAGGGTTAGGTTTAGGTTACGGGTTAGGGTTAGGAAATGGGTTAGGGTTAGGTTTAGGTGCGGGTTAGGGTTAGGGTTTGGGTTAGGGTTAGGTTTCGGGTCAGGGTTAGGGTTAGGGAGAGGGTTATGGTACGGGTTAGGGTTAGGTTTGGGGTTAGGGTACAGGTTAGGTTTAGGGTTAGTGTACGGGTTAGGGTTACGTTTAGGGTCCGGGATAGGTTTAGTATACGGGTTAAGTTTAGGGTTAGGGTTAGGTTTAGGTTATGGGTTAGGGTTAGGGTACGGGTTAGATTTAGGGTTAAGGTAAGGGGTTTTGTTAGGGTACGGGTTAGGGTTAGAGTACGGGTTAGGGTTAGGTTTAGGGTTAAGGTTAAGGTTAGAGTACGGGTTAGGGTTAGTGTTAGTGTTAGGGTTAGGGTTAGTGTACTGATAGGGTTAGGGTTAGGGTTAGAGATAGGGTATGGGTTAGATTTTGGTTTAGGGTACGGGATAGGGTTAGTGTACGGGTTAAGTTTAGGGTTAGGGTTAGGTTTAGGTTATGGTTTATGTTTAGGGTACGGGTTAGGGTTACGGTTAAGGTTAGGGTTAGTGTTAGGGTATGGGTTAGGGTTAGGGTATGGGTAAGGATTATGGTTAGGTTTAGGGTTACGTTTAGGTTTAGGGTGCGGGTTAGGCTTAGGGTTAGGTTAGGTTTAGCGCTAGGTGTGGGTTAGGGTTACTGTTAGGGCTTGGGTACGGTTTAGGGTTAGGTTTAGGTTACGAGATAGGGTTGGGTACGGGTTAGGTCAAGGGTTAGGTTTAGGTTTATGGTACGGGTTAGGGTTAGGGTAAGGTTTAGGGTTAGGTTTAGGGTACGGGTAGGGTTAGGTTAGGGTCAGGGTTAGTGTTAGTGTTAGGACATGAGTTAGGGTTAGGGTTAGGTTTAGGGTATGGGTTAGGGTTAGGGTTAGGTTTAGGGTACGGGTTAGGTTTAGGGTACGGTTTTGGGTTAGGGTCAGGTTTAGGGTTAGGGTAGGAGTTAGGGTTAGTTTTAGGGTATGGGTTAGGTTTAGGTTTAGGGTTCGGGTTAGAGTACAGGTTAGTGTTAGTGTTAGCTTTAGAGAAAGGTTTAGGTTTAGTGTTAGGGTACAGGTTAGGGTTAGGGTTAGTGTTACGGTTAGAGTACGGTTAGGGTTAGGGTTAGGGTTAGGGTTAGAGTACAGGTTAGGGTTATGTTACGGTTTAGGCTTATGGTTTGGGTTAGGGTTAGGGTTAAGTTTAGGGTGCGGGTTAGGGTTAGGGTTAGGGTTAGAGTGCAGGTTTGGGTTAGTCTTAGAGTACAGGTTAGGTTTACTGTTTGGGTACGGTTTAGCGTAAGGGTTAGGGTTAAGGTAAGGGTTAGGGGTTAGGGTTAGAGTTAGGGTTAGGCTCTGGGTAGGGTTAGGGTACGGGTTAGGGTTACGGTTAGGTTTCGGGTAGGGTTAGGGTACGGGTTAGGGTTAGAGTTAGTGTTAGGGTAAGGGTTAGGGTTAGTGTTAGGGTTACAGTACGGGTTAGGGTTAAGGTTAGGGTACGGGATAGGGTTAGTGTACGTGTTAGGTCTAGGGTTAGGGTTAGGTTTTGGTGCGGGTTAGGGTTAGGGGTAGGGTTAGTATACGTGTTAGGTTTAGGTTTTGGGTACGGGCTAGGGTTACGTTTCGGGTTAGGGTATGGGTTAGGTTTAGGGTTAGGGTTAGGGTATGGTTTAGAATTAGAGTATGGGATAGGGTTAGTGTTAGGGTCAGGGTTAGGGTTAGGCCTGAGGTCCGGGTTAGGGTTAGGGTTAGGGTTAGCGCTAGGGTATGGGTTAGGGTTACTGTTAGGGTTTGTGTACGGGTTAGGGTTAGGGTTAGGGTACGGGATAGGTTTGGGTACGGGTTAGGTCAAGAGTTAGGTTTAGGTTTAGGGTACGGGATAGGGTTATCATACGGGTTAAGTTTAGGGTTAGGGTTAGGTTTAGGTTACGGGTTAGGGTTAGGGTACGGGTTAGGGTTAGGTTTAGGGTGCGGGTTAGGGTTAGGGTTAGGATTAGTGTAAGGGTTAGGGTTAGGTTTAGGGTCAGGGTTAGGGTTAGGGTTAGTGTTAGGGTATGTGTTAGGGTTACGGTGGGGTTGAGGGTACGGGTTAGGTTTAGGGTTAGGGTATGGGTTAGGGTTACGGTTAGGGTTCGGTTTAGGGTTAGGGTACGGGTTAGGTTTAGGTTTAGGTGCGGGTTAAGGTTAGGGTACCGGTTATGGTTGGGTTTAGGGTCAGGATTAGGGTTAAGGATAGGGTTATGGTACGGGTTAGGGTTAGGGTTGGGCTTAGGGAACGGGTTAGTTTTAGGGTTAGGATACGGGTTAGGGTTAAGTTAAGGTTAGGGTTAGTGATAGGTTATGGGTTAGTTTTAGGGTACGGGTTAGGGTTATGGTTAGGGTTAGGGTTAGGTTTAGGTTTAGGTGGCGGGTTAAGTTTAGAGTTAGGGTTTGGGTTAGCCCTAGGGTATGGGTTAGGGTTACTGTTAGGGTTTGGGTATGGGTTAGGTTTAGGATAAGGGTACGGGATAGGGTTGGGTACGGGTTAGGTCAAGGGTTAGGGTTAGGTTTAGGGTACGGGTTAGGGTTAGGGTTAGGTTTAGGGTTATGTTTAGGGTATGGGTTAAGTTTAGGGTACATGTTAGGGTTAGCGTTATGGTCAAGGTTAGGGGTAGGGTAAGGGTGCGAGTTAGGGTTAAAGTTAGGTTTAAGCTGCGGGTTAGTGTTAGGGTTAAGTTTAGGGTATGGGTTAGGTTTAGGTTACGGGTTAGGGTTAGGGTTACGGTCAGGTTTAGGGTTAGAGTACGAGTTAGGGTTAGGGATAGGGTACAGGTTAGGGTTAGGTTTATGTTACGGGTTAGGGTTACAGTACGGTTTAGGGTTAGGGTGAAGGTTAGGCTTAGGGTTAGAGTACGGTTAGGGTTAGGGTTAGGGTTAGAGTACGGGTTAGGGTTAGTGTTAGGGTTAGGGGAAGGGTTAGGGTTAGGGTTAGGGTACGTGTTAGGGTTAGGGTTAGTGTTAGGGTTAGGGTTAGAGTATGGGGTAGTGTTAGTGTTGGGGTTAGGGTTAAGGTTAGGGTTAATGCACGAGTTAGGCTTAGGGTTAGGTTTAGGGTTAGGTTACGGGTTAGGGTTAGGTTTACTGACGGGATAGGGTTAACGTACGGGTTAAGTTTAGGTTTAGGGTTAGTTTTACTTTACGGGTTAGTGTTAGAGTACGGGTTAGGGTTAGGTTTAGGGTGCGGGTTAGCGTTAGGTTATGGTTAGTGTACGGGTTAGGGTTAGGGTTATGGTCAGGGTTAGGGTTAGGGTTAGTGTTAGGGTATGGGTTAGTTTTAGGGTTGGGCTTAGGGTACGGGTTAGTTTTAGGATTATGTATGGGTATAGGGTTACGGTTAAAGTTAGGGATAGGATTAGGGTGTGGGTAGGGTTAGGGTACGGTTAAGGGTTATGGTTATGGTTAGGGTTAGGGTTAAGTTTAGGGTTAGAGTACGGGTTTGAGTTAGTGTTAGGGTACGGTTTAGGTTTACCATTTGGATACGGGTTAGGTTAAGGGTTAGGGTTAGGGTTAGGGGTTAGGGTTAGAGTTGGGGTTAGGCTACGAGGTAGGGTTAGAGTACGGGTTAGGGTTAGAATTAGGGTTAGGGTACGGGTTAGGTTTAGGGTACGGGTTAGGTTTAGGGTTAGGTTCAGTGTTAGGGTTAGAGTTAGGGTACGATTAAGGGTAAGGGTTAGGTTTATGGTACGGGTTAGGGTTAGGGTTATGGTACGTGTTAGGGTTAGAGTACGGGTTAGTGTTAGGGTGAGGGTTAGGGTTAGGGTTAGGGTCAGGGTTAGGGTTAGTGTATGAGTTAGGGTTAGGGTTAGGGTACAGGTTAGGTTTAGAGTTATGGTACGGGTTAGGTTTACAGTAATGTTTAGTGTTAGGGTGAGGGTTAGGGTTAGGGTTAGAGTACGGTTAGGGTTAGGGTTAGAGTACGTGTTAGGGTTAGTGTTAGGGTTAGGGTTAGGGTTAGGGTTAGGGTTAGGGTTAGGTTTAGGGTGCGGGTTTGGGTTATGGTTAGGGGTCAGGGTTAGGATTAGGGATAGGGTTATGGTACGGATTAGGGTTAGGGTTGGGGTTCCGGTACAGGTTAATTTTAGGGTTAGGTTACGGATTAGGGTTACAGTTAAGGTTAGGGTTAGTGTTAGGTTATGGGTTAGGGTTAGGGTACGGGTAAGGGTTATGTTTAGGGTTATGGTTAGGTTTAGTTTTAGGGTGCGGGTTAGTCGTAGGGTTAAGGTTACGGTTAGTGCTAGGGTATGGGTTAGGGTTACTCTTAGGTTTGGGTACGGGTTAGGGTTAGGGTTAGGGTACGGGATAGTGTTGGTTACGGGTTAGGACAAGGGTTAGGGTTAGGTTTAGGGTACGGGATAGGGTTAGGGTTAGGTTTAGGGTTAGGATTCGGCTATGAGTTAGGTTTAGGGTACGGGTTAGGGTTTGGGTTAGGGCCAGCGTTAGGGTTAGGGTTAGGGTACAAGTTATTGTTAGGGTTAGGTTTATGGTACGGGATAGTGTTAGGGTTAGGGTTAGGGTTAGAGTACGGGGTAGGGTTAGGGTTAGGGTTAGAGTACGGATAAGTTTAGGATTAGGGTTAGGGTATGGGTTGGGCTTAGGGTACGTTTTAGGGTCAGGTTTAGGGTTAGGTTTAGGGTTAGGGCACGGGTTAGGGTTAGGTTTAGGGTACGGTTTAGGGTTAGCTTTAGGGTTAGGGTACAGGTTAGGTTTAGGGTACGGGTTAGGGTATGGGTTAGGGTAGGGTTAGGGTTAGGGTTAGGGTACAAATTATTTTTAGGGTTAGGGTACGGGTTTGGGTTAGGGTTATGGTACGGATTAGGGTTATAGTACGGGTTAGTGTTAGGGTGAGGGTTAGGGTTAGGTTTAGAATACGGTTAAGGTTAGGGTTAGGGTTAGTGTTAGAGTACGGGTTTGGGTTAGTGTTAGGGTTAGGGTTAGGGTTAGTGTTAGAGTACGGGGTAGGGTTAGTGTTAGGGTAAGGGTTAGTGTTAGAGTACGAGTTTGTGTTACTGTTAGGGTACGGGTTAGTTTTATGGTTTGGGTATGGGTTAGGGAAAGTGTTAGGGTTGTGTTTAGGGTTAGGGTACGTTTTAGGGTTAGCGTTTGGGTGCGGCTTAGGGTTAGGTTTAGGGTACGGGATAGGGTTAGTGTTCGGGTTAAGTTTATGCTTAGGGTTAGGTGTAGGTTATTGGTTAGAGTTAGGGTACGGGGTAGGGATAGGTTTAGGTGCGGGTTAGGGTTAGGGTATGGGTTAGGGTTAGGTTTAGGTTCAGGGTTAGGTTTAGGGATAGGGTTATTGTACGTGATTGGGTAGGGTTGGGGTTAGGGTACGGGTTAGTTTTAGGGTTAGGGTATGGGTTAGAGTTACGGTTAAGGTTAGTGTTATGTTAGGGTATGGGTTAGGGTTAGAATACGGGTAAATTTTATGGTTAGGGTTAGGGTTAAGTTTAGGTTTAGTGTTAGGGTATGGGTTAGGGTTACGATTAAGGTTAGGGCTAGTGTTAGGGTATGGGATAGGGTTAGGGTACGGGTAAGGATTATGGTTAGTGTAGGGTTAGGTTTAGGTTTAAGGTGCGGGTTAGGCTTAGGGTTAGTGTTAGGGTTAGCGCTAGGGTATGGGTTAGGGTTACTGTTAGGGTTTGGGTACGGGTTAGGGTTAGGGTTAGGGTACGGGATAGGGTTTGGTACGGGTTAGGTGAAGGGTTAGGGTTAGGTTTAGGGTACGGGTAGGGTTATGGTTACGTTTAGGGTTAGTGTTAGGGTATGGGTTAGGTTTAGGGTACGGGTTAAGGTTAGGGATACGGTCAGGTTTAGGGTTAGGATTAGGGTACAAGTTAGGGTTAGGGTTAGGTTTAGGGTATGGGGTAGGTATAGGGTTAGGGTGAGGGTTAGGGTTAGATTACGGGGTGGGTTTAGTGTTAGGGTTAGGGTTAGCATTAATGTATGGGTTATGCTTAGGGTTAGGTTAGGGTTAGGATACGGGTTAGGGTTAGGTTTAGGGTACGGGATAGGGTTAGCGAACGGGTTAAGTTTAGGGTTTGGTTCGGTTTAGGTTACGGGTTAGGGTACGGGTTAGGGATAGTTTTAGGCTGCCGGTTGGGTTAGGGTTAGGGTTAGTGTAAGGGTTAGAGTTAGGTTTAGGGTCAGGGTTAGTGTTAGGGTTAGGGTTGGGGTTAGGGTACGGGTTAGTTTTAGGGTTAGGGTACGGATTAGGGTTAAGGTTAAGGTTAGGGTTAGGGTTAGGTTTGGGTTAGGGTTAGGTTACAGTTAAGGGTTATGGTTTGGGTTAGGGTTAGATTTCAGTTTAGGGTGTGGGTTAGGGTTAGGTTCAGGGTTAGAGTACGGGTTTGGGTTAGTGTTAGGGTATTGGTTAGGTTTACCGTTGGGTACGGGTTACGGTAAGGGTTAGGGTTAGGCTTAGGGTAGGGGTTAGGGTTAGAGTTAAGATTAGGCTACGGGTGGGGGGGTACGGGTTAGGGTAAGGGTTAAGTTTCGGGTTAGGGTTAGTGTACCGGTTAGGGTTAGGTTTAGGGTTAGGGTTAGGGTTAGGGTTAGTGTTAGGGTCACGGTACGGGTTAGGGTTAAGTTTAGGGTACGGGATAGCGTTAGTGTACGTGTTAGGTCTAGGGTTAGGGTTAGGTTTTGGGTACGGGTTAGGGTTAAGTTTAGGGTTAGGGTATGGGTTAGGTTTAGGGTTAGGGTTAGGATACGGTTTAGGGTTATATACGGGATAGGGTTAGTGTTAGAGTCAGGGTTAGGGTTAGGTTTGGGGTCCGGGTTAGGGTTAGGTTTAGGGTTAGTGTTAGCGCTAGGGTATGGGTTAGGGTTACTGTTAGGGTTTGGGTACGGATTAGGGTTAGGGTTAGGGTACGGGATAGGTTTGGTACGGGTTAGGTCAAGGGTTAGGTTTAGGGTACGGGTATGGGTTAGGGTTATGGTCAGGGTTATGATTAGGTTTAGGGTTAGGTTACGGGTTAGGTTTAGGATACGGGTTAGGGTTAGGGTTAGGGTCAGTGTTAGGGTTAGGGTTAGGGTACGAATTAGGGTTAGGGCTAGGGTACGGGAAAGGGTTAGCGTTATGGTACGGGTTAGGGTTACAGTTGGGTTAGGGTTAGGGTGAGGTTTAGGGTTAGGGTTAGAGTACGGTTAAAGTTAGTGTTAGGTTTAGGGCTAGAGTACGGGTTAGGGTTAGTGTTAGTGTTAGGGTTAGGGTTAGGGTACGGATACAGGTTTGGGTTAGGGTCAGGGTGAGGGTTAGGGTTAAGGTTAGGCTTAGGGTACGTGTTAGGGTTAGGGTTAGGGTCACGGTTAGGGTTAGGGTTAGGGTTAGGGTTAGGGTTTGGGTTAGTGTTAGGGTACGGGTTAGGGTTAGGGTTAGGGTTAGGGTACGGGTTAGGGTTAGTGTAAGGGTTAGGGTTAGGGTTAGGTTTAGGGTCCAGGTGAGGTTTAGGGTTAGGTTTAGTGTAAGGGTTAGGGTTAGGTTTAGGGTCAGGGTTAGGGTGAGGGTTAGTGTTAGAGTACGGGTTAGGGTAAGGGTTAGTGTTAGGGTTAGGGTTAGGGTTAGAGTTTGTGTTAGGCTACGGGTAGGGTTAGGGTACGGTTTATTGTTAGGGTTAGAGTTCGGGTTAGGGTTATTTTACGGTTTAGGGTTAGGTATAGGGTTAGGGTTAGGGTTAGTGTTAGGGTCATGGTACGGGTTAGGGTTAAGGTTAGGGTACGGGATAGGGTTAGTGTACGTGTTAGGTCTAGGGTTAGGGTTAGGTTCAGTGTGCGGGTTAGGGATAGGGTTAGCGTTCGGATAGTGTTACGGTTAGGGTTTGGGTACGGGCTAGGGTTAAGTTTAGGGTTAGGGTATGGGTTAGGTTTAGGGTTAGGTTTAGGGTACGTTTTAGGGTTAGGATACGGGATAGGGTTAGTGTTACGGTCAGGGTTAGGATTAGGTTTGGGGTCCGGGTTAGGGTTAGGTTTAGGGTTAGTGTTAGCGCTAGGGTATGGGTTAGGGTTACTGTTAGGGTTTGGGTACGGATTAGGGTTAGGTTTAGGGTTAGGGTACGGGATAGGTTTGGGTACGGGTTAGGTCAAGGGTTAGGTTTAGGGTACGGGTTAGGGTTAGGGTTAGGGTCAAGTTTACGATTAGGGTTATGGTTAGGATACGGGTTAGGGTTAGGTTTAGGGTACTGGTTAGGGTTAGGTTTACGGTTAGGTTACGGGTTAGGTTTAGGGTACGGGTTAGGGTTAGTGTTAGGGTCAGTGTTAGGGTTAGGGTTAGGGTACAAATTAGGGTTAGGGCTAGAGTACGGGGTAGGTTAGTGTTATGGTACGGGTTAGGGTTACAGTTGGGTTAGGGTTAGGGTGAGGGTTAGGGTTAGGGTTAGAGTACGGTTAAAGTTAGTGTTAGGTTTAGGGCTAGAGTACGGGTTAGGGTTAGTGTTAGTGTTAGGGTTAGGTTATGGATACGGGTTTGGGTTAGGGTCAGGTTTAGGGTTAGGGTTACCTTTAGGCTTAGGGTATGTGTTAGGGTTAGGATTAGGGTGAGGGTTAGGATTAGGGTTAGGGTTAGGGTTAGTGTTAGGTTACGGGTAAGGGTATGGGTTAGGCTCAGGGTACCCGTAAGGTTTAGGGTTAGGGTCAGGGTTAGCTTTAGGGTTAGGGTTAGGCTTAGAGTACGGGTTAGGTTTAGGTTTAGGGTACGGGTTAGGGTTAGGGTTAGGATACGGGATAGGTTTAGGGTACGTGTTAGGGTTAGGATTAGGGTCAGGGTAAGGGTTAGTGTTAGGGTATGAGTTAGGGTTAGGGTTAGGGTACGGGTTAGGTTTAGGGTTATGGTACGGGTTAGGGTTACAGTACGGGTTAGGGTTAGGGTGAGGGTTAGGTTTAGGTTAGGGTCCGGGTTAGGGTTAGGGTTAGGGTTAGTGTAAGGGTTAGGGTTAGGTTTAGGGTCAGGGTTAGGGTTAGGGTTAGTGTCAGAGTACGGGTTAGGTTTAGGGTTGTGGTTAGAACACGGGTTAGTTTTAGGGTTAGGGTACAGGTTAGGGTTATGTTTAAGGTTGTAGTTAGGGTTAGGGTATGGGTTAGGGTTAGGTTACGGTTAAGGGTTATGGTTTGGGTTAGGGTTAGGGTTAGGGTTAGAGAACGGGATGGGGTTAGTGTTAGGGTATGGGTTAGGTTTACCATTTGGGTACGGGTTAGGGTAAGGGTTAGGGTTAGGTTTATGGGTTAGGGTTAGAGTTAGGGTTAGGCTACGGGTAGGGTTAGGGTACGGGTTAGGTTTAGGGTTAGGGTTAGGGTTAGGGTTAGGGTATGTGTTAGGGATAGGGTACGGGTTAGAGTTAGGGTTAGGTTTAGGGTTAGGGTTAGGGTATGGGTTAGGTTTAGGGTACGGGTTAGGGTTAGGTTTACGGTCAGGGTTAGGTTACGGGTTAGGGTTAGGGTTACAGTCAGTGTTAGGGTTAGGGTTAGGTTAGGGTATGGGTTAGGGGTAGGGTTAGGTTTAGGATACGGTTTAGGTTAGGGTTCGGGTTAGGTTTAGGGTCAGGTTTAGGGTTAGGGTACGAGATAGGGTTAGGGTTAGGGTACGGGTTAGGGTTAGAGTTATGTTATGTGTTCGGGATACAGTATGGGTTAGAGTTAGGTTGAGGCTTAGGGTTAGGGTTAGAGTACGGTCAGGTTTAGGGTTAGGGTTAGGGTTAGAGTACGGGGTAAGGTTAGTGTTAGGGTTAGTGTTAGGGTTAATGTACGTGTTAGGCTTAGGGTTAGGTTTAAGGTTAGGTTACAGGTTAGCGTTATGTTACTGGTTAGGGTTAGGTTTAGGGTGCGGGTTAGGGTTAGGTTTAGGGTTAGTGTACGGGTTATGTTGAGGGTCAGGGTTAGGGATAGGGTTAGTGTTAGGGTATGGTTTAGGGTTAGGGTTGGGGTTAGGGTACGGGTTAGTTTTAGGGTTAGGGTACAGGTAATGGTTACAGTTAAAGTTAGGGTTAGGGTTAGGGTGCGGGTTAGGGTTAGGTTTTGGAACGGGATAGGTTAAGTGTACGGATTAAGTTAGGGTTAGGGTTAGGTTTAGGATACGGGTTAGGTTAGGGTACCGGTTAGGATTAGGTTTAGGTGCGGGTTAGGGTAGGGTATGGGTTATGTTTAGTTTTAGGGTCAAGGATAGGGGTATAAATAGGGTTATGGTACGGGTTAGGGTTAGGGTTGGGGTTAGGGTACGGGTTAGTTTTAGGGTTAGGGTATGGCTTAGGGTTACGGTTAAGGTTAGGGTTAGTGCTAGGGTGTGAGTTAGGGTTAGGGTACGGGATAGGGTTTGACTACGGGTTAGGTCAAGGGTTAGGGTGAGTTTTACTGTATGGGTTAGTGTTAGGGTTATGTTTAGGGTTAGGGTTAGGGTATGGGTTAGGTTTAGGGTACGGGTTAGGGTTATGGTTAGGGTCAGGGTTAGGGTTAGGGTTAGGTTTAGGGTTAGGGTTAGAGTACAGGGTAGGTTTAGTGTTAGGGTTAGGGTTAAGTTTAATGTACAGGTTAGGCTTAGGTTTAGGTTTAGGGTTACGTTACGGGTTATGGTTAGGTTTAGTGTACGGGATAGTGTTAGCATATGGGTTAAGAGTAGGGTTAGGTTTAGGTTTAGGTTACGGGTTAGGGTTAGGGTACGGATTAGGGTTAGGTTTACGGTGCCGGTTAGGGTTAGGGTTAGGATTAGTGTACTGGTTAGGGTCATTTTTAGGGTCAGTGTTAGGGTTAGGGTTCCTGTTTGGGTATGGGTTAAGGTTAGGGTTGGGGTTAGGGTACGGGTTAGTTTTAGGGTTAGGGTACGGGTTAGGGTTACGGTTATAGTACGGGTTAGGGTTATAGTACGGGTTAGCGTACGGGTTAGGTATAGTGTACAGGTTAGGTTTAGGGTTAGGTTCAGTGTTAGGGTTAGATTTAGCGTAAGATTTAGGGTAAGGGTTAGGTTTAGAGTACGGTTAGGGTTAGGGTCAGGGTTAGGGTTAGTGTACCAGTTAGGGTTAGGTTTAGGGTACGGGTTAGTTTTAGGGTTATGGTACGGGTTAGGTTTACAGTACTGGTTAGTGTTAGGGTGAGGGTTAGGGTTAGGGTTAGAGTACAGTTAGGGTTAGGGTTAGAGTACGTGTTAGGGTTAGGGTTAGGGTTAGGGTTAGGGTTAGGGTTAGGTTTAGAGTACGGGGTAGGGTTAGTGTTAGGGTTAGGGTTAGGGTTAATGTACGGGTTAGGCTTAGGGTTAGGTTTAGGGTTAGGATAAGAGTTAGGGTTAGGTTTAGTGTAGAGTATAGGGTTAGCGTACGGGTTAAGTTTAGGGTTAGGGTTAGGTTTAGGTTACGGGTTAGGGTTAGGGTACGGGTTAGTGTTAGGTTTAGGGTGCGGGTTAGGGTTAGGGTTATGGTTAGTGTAAGGGTTAGGGTTAGTTTTAGGGTCAGGTTTAGGGTTAGGGTTGGGGTTAGGGTATGGGTTAGTTTTAGTGTTAGGGTATGGGTTAGGTTTACGATTAAGGTTAGGGTTAGTGTTAGGGTATGGGTTAGGGTTAGGGTACGGGTAAGGATTATGGTTAGGATAGGGTTAGGTTTAGGGTCAGAGTTAGGGTCAGGGATAGGTTTACGGTATGGGTTAGTGTTAGGGTTGGGGTTAGGGTTAGGGTTAGGGTTAGGGTTAGAGTACGGGTTATGGTTAGTGTTAGGGTAAGGGTTAGGGTTAGGTTTAGGGTACAGGTAGGGTTAGGGTTAGGGTTAGGATTAGGGTTAGAGTACGGGGTAGGGTTAGTGTTAGGGTTAGGGTTATGGTTAATGTTCGGGTTAGACTTTGGGTTAGGTTTAGGGTTAGGAAACGGGTTAGGGTTAGGTTTAGGGTACGGGATAGGGTTAGCGTACGGGTTAAGTTTAGGGTTAGGGTTAGGTTTAGGTTACAGGTTAGGGTTAGGGTATGGGTTAGAGTTAGGTTTAGGATGCGGGTTAGGATTAGGGTTAGGGTTAGTGTAGGGTTAGGGTTAGGTTTAGGGTCAGGGTTAGGTTTAGGGTTAGTGTTAGGGTATGGGTTATGGTTAGGGTTGGGGTTAGGGTACAGGTTAGTTTTAGGGTTAGGGTACGGGTTAGGGTTATGGTGATGGTTAGGGTTTGGGTTAAGGTATTGGTTAGGGTTAGGTTACGGTTAAGGGTTATGGTTTGGGTTAGGTTTAGGATTAAGTTTATGGTGTGGGTTAGGGTTAGGGTTAGGGTTAGAGTACAGGTTTGGGTTAGTGTTAGTGTACGGGTTAGGTTTAACATTTGGGTACGGGTTAGGTTAAGGTTTAGGGTTAGGGTTAGGGTTAGGGGTTAGTGTTACAGTTAGGGTTAGGGTACTGGTAGGGTTAGGGTATGGGTTAGGGTTAGGGTTACGGTTCGGGTTAGGGTTAGTGTACGAGTATGTTTAGGGTTAGGGTTTGGGTTAGTGTTAGTGTTAGGGTTATGGTACGGGTTAGGGTTAAGGGTACGGTATGGGATAGGGTTAGTGTACATGTTCGGTCTAGGGTTAGTGTTAGGTTTAGTGTGTGGGTTAGGGTTAGGGTTAGGGTACGTGTTAGGGATAGGGTACGGTTTAGGTTTAGGTTTAGGATTAGGGTTAGGTTTAGGGTTAGGGTTAAAGTATGGGTAAGGGTTAGTGTTAGGGTTAGGGTTAGTGTTAATGTACGGGTTAGGCTTAGGGTTAGGTTTGGGGTTAGGATACGGGTTAGGGTTAGGTTCACGGTACGGGATAGGGTTAGCGTACGGCTTAAGTTTCGGGTTAGGGTTAGGTTTAGGTTTAGGGTGCGGGTTAGGCTTAGGGTTAGGGTTAGGGTTAGTGCTAGGGTATGGTTTAGGGTTACTGTTAGGGTTTGGGTACGGGTACGGGTTAGGGTTAGGGTACGGGATAGGGTTGGGTATGGGTTAGGTCAAGGGTTAGGGTTAGGTTTCGGGTATGGGTTAGGGTTAGGTTTAGGGTTAGGGTTAGGGTATGGGTTAGGTTTAGGGTACGGGTTAAGGTTAGGGTTAGGGTCAGGTTTAGGGTTAGGGTTAGGGTTAGGGTTAGAGTATGGGGTAGGGTTAGTGTTAGTGTTAGGGTTAGGGTTAATGTACGGGTTAGGCTTAGGGTTAGGTTAGGGTTATGATACGGGTTAGGGTTAGGTTTAGGGTGCGGGTTGGGTTAGGATTAGCTTTAGTGTAATGGTTAGGGTTAGGTTTAGGGTCAGGGTTAGGGTTAGGGTTTGTTTTAGGGTACGGGTTAGGGTTAGGGTTGGGGTTAGGGTACGGTTTAGTTTTAGGTTTAGGGTACCGATTAGGGTTATGGTTAAGGTTAGGGTTAGGGTTAGTTTATGAGTAAGGGTTAAGTTACGGTTAAGGCTTATAGTTGGTTTAGTGTTAGAGTTAAGTTTAGGGTGCGGGTTAGGGTTAGGGTTAGGGTTAGAGTTCGGGGTAGGGTTAGTGTTAGGGTTAGGGTTAGGGTTAGTGTTAAGGTATGGTTTAGGGATAGGGTACGGGTTAGGGTTAGGTTTAGGGTTAGGGTTAGGGTTAGGGTTAAAGTACGGTGTAGGGATAGTGTTAGGGTTAATGTAAGGTTTAGGCTTAGGGTTAGGTTTATGGTTAAGATACGGGTTAGGGTTAGGTTCAGGGTACGGGATAGGGTTAGTGTACAGGTTAAGTTTAGGGTTAGGGTTAGGTTTAGGTTACGGGTTAGGGTTAGGGTACGGGTTAGGGTTAGGTTTAGGGTTAGGGTTAGGGTTAGGGTTAAAGTACGGGGTAGGGTTAGTGTAGGGTTAGGGTTAGGGTTTATGTATGGGTTAGGCTTAGGGTTAGATTGAGAATTAGGATACGGTTTAGGGTTAGGTTCAGGGTATGCGATAGGTTTAGCATACGGGTTAACTTTAGGGTTAGGGTTAGGTTTATGTTATGGGTTAGGGTTAGGGTACGGGTTAGGGTTAGTTTAGGGTCCGGGTTAGGGTTAGGTTTAGGGTTAGTGTAAGGGTTAGGGTTAGGTTTAGGTTCAGGGTTAGGGTTAGGGTTAGTGTCAGAGTACGGGTTAGGGTTAGGGTTGCGGTTAGGACACGGGTTAATTTTAGGGTTAGGGTACAGGTTAGGGTTATGGTTAACGTTAGGTTTGGGGTTAGGGTATGGGTTAGGGTTAGGTTACGGTTAAGGGTTATGGTTTCGGTTATGGTTAGGGTTAAGTTTAAGGTGCGGGTTAGGTTTAGGGTTAGGGTTAGGGTTAGAGTACGGGATGGGGTTAGTGTTAGGGTACGGGTTAGGTTTGCCATTTGGGTATGGGTTAGGGTAAGGGTTAGGGTTAGATTTATGGGTTAGGATTAGAGTTAGCGTTAGGCTACGGGTAGGGTTAGGGTACGGGTTAGGTTTAGGGTTAGGGTTAGGGTTAGGGTTAGAGTTAGGGTACGTGTTAAGGATAGGGTACGGGTTAGGGTTAGGGTTAGGTTTAGGGTTAGGGTTAGGTTTAGGGTCAGAGTTAGGGTCAGGGATAGGTTTATGGTATGGGTTAGTGTTAGGGTTGGTGTTAGGGTTAGGGTTAGGGTTAGAGTACGGGTTATGGTTAGTGTTAGGGTAAGGGTTAGGGTTAGGTTTAGGTTACAGGTAGGGTTAGGGTTAGGGTTAGGATTAGGGTTAGAGTACGGGGTAGGGTTAGTGTTAGGGTTAGGGTTATGGTTAATGTACGGGTTAGACTTAGGGTTAGGTTTAGGGTTAGGATACGGGTTAGGGTTAGGTTTAGGGTATGGGATAGGGTTAGCGTACGGGTTAAGTTTAGGGTTAGGGTTAGGTTTAGGTTACGGGTTAGGTTTAGGGTATGGATTAGAGTTAGGTTTAGGATGCGGGTTAGGATTAGGATTAGGGTTAGTGTAGGGTTAGGGTTAGGTTTAGGGTCGGGGTTAGGTTTAGGGTTAGTGTTAGGGTGTGGGTTACGGTTAGGGTTGGGGTTAGGGTACGGGTTAGTTTTAGGGTTAGGGTACGGGTTAGGGTTATGTTGAAGGTTAGGGTTAGGGTTAAGGTATTGTTTAGGGTTAGGTTACGGTTAAGGGTTATGGTTTGGGTTAGGGTTAGGATTAAGTTTATGGTGCGGGTTAGGGTTAGGGTTAGGGTTAGAGTACGGGTTTGGGTTAGTGTTAGGGTACGGGTTAGGTTTACAATTTGGGTACAGGTTAGGTTAAGGTTTAGGGTTAGGGTTAGGGATAGGGGTTAGTGTTAGAGTTAGGGTTAGGGTACGGGTAGGGTTAGGGTACGGGTTAGGGTTAGGGTTCGGGTTAAGGTTAGGGTTAGTGTACGGGTAGGTTTAGGGTTAGGGTTTGGGTTAGGGTTAGTGTTAGGGTTATGGTACGGGTTAGGGTTAAGGGTACGGTATGGGATAGGGTTAGTGTACGTGTTCGGTCTAGGGTTAGTGTTAGGTTTAGTGTGCGGGTTAGGGTTAGGGTACGTGTTAGGGATAGGGTACGGTTTAGGTTTAGGTTTAAGTTTAGGGTTAGGTTTAGGGTTAGGGTTAAAGTACGGGTAAGGGTTAGTGTTAGGGTTTGGGTTAGTGTTAATGTATGGGTTAGGCTTAGAGTTAGGTTTGGGGTTAGGATACGGGTTAGGGTTAGGTTCACGGTACGGGATAGGGTTAGCGTACGGCTTAAGTTTAGGGTTAGGGTTAGGTTTAGGTTTAGGGTGCGGGTTAGGCTTAGGGTTAGGGTTAGGGTTAGTGCAAGGGTATGGTTTAGGGTTACTGTTAGGGTTTGGGTACGGGTACGGGTTAGGGTTAGGGTACGGGATAGGGTTGGGTATGGGTTAGGTCAAGGGTTAGGGTTAGGTTTCGGGTATGGGTTAGGGTTAGGGTTAGGTTTAGGGTTAGAGTTAGGGTATGGGTTAGGTTTAGGGTACGGGTTAAGGTTAGGGTTAGGGTCAGGTTTAGGGTTAGGGTTAGGGTTAGGGTTAGGGTTAGGGTTAGGGTTAGGGTTAGGTTTAGAGTACAGGGTAGTGTTAGTGTTAGGGTTAGGGTTAGGGTTAATGTACGGGTTAGGCTTAGGGTTAGGTTAGGGTTATGATACGGGTTAGGGTTAGGTTTAGGGTGCGGGTTGGGTTAGGGTTAGGTTTAGTGTAATGGTTAGGGTTAGGTTTAGGGTCAGGGTTAGGGTTAGGGTTTGTTTTAGGGTACGGGTTAGGGTTAGGGTTGGGGTTAGGGTACGGTTTAGTTTTAGGTTTAGGGTACCGATTAGGGTTATGGTTAAGGTTAGGGTTAGGGTTAGTTTATGAGTAAGGGTTAAGTTATGGTTAAGGCTTATAGTTTGGTTTAGTGTTAGAGTTAAGTTTAGGGTGCGGGTTAGGGTTAGGGTTAGGGTTAGGGTTAGGGTTAAAGTACGGTGTAGGGTTAGTGTTAGGGTTAGGGTTAATGTAAGGGTTAGGCTTAGGGATAGGTTTAGGGTTAAGATACGGGTTAGGGTTAGGTTCAGGGTACGGGATAGGGTTAGCATACAGGTTAAGTTTAGGGTTAGGGTTAGGTTTAGGTTACGGGTTAGGGTTAGGGTACGGGTTAGGGTTAGGTTTAGGGTTAGGGTTAGGGTTAGGGTTAAAGTACGGGGTAGGGTTAGTGTAGGGTTAGGGTTAGGGTTTATGTACGGGTTAGGCTTAGGGTTAGATTTAGGATTAGGATACGGTTTAGGGTTAGGTTCAGGGTATGCGATAGGTTTAGCATACGGGTTAACTTTAGGGTTAGGGTTAGGTTTATGTTATGGTTTAGGGTTAGGGTACGGGTTAAGGTTAGTTTAGGGTCCGGGTTAGGGTTAGGTTTAGGGTTAGTGTAAGGGTTAGGGTTAGGTTTAGGTTCAGGGTTAGGTTTAGGGTTAGTGTCAGAGTACGGGTTAGGGTTAGGGTTGCGGTTAGGACACGGGTTAATTTTAGGGTTAGGGTACAGGTTAGGGTTATGGTTAACGTTAGGTTTGGGGTTAGGGTATGGGTTAGGGTTAGGTTACGGTTAAGGGTCATGGTTTCGGTTATGGTTAGGGTTAAGTTTAAGGTGCGGGTTAGGTTTAGGGTTAGGGTTAGGGTTAGAGTACGGGATGGGGTTAGTGTTAGGGTATGGGTTAGGTTTGCCATTTGGGTATGGGTTAGGGTAAGGGTTAGGGTTAGGTTTATGGGTTAGGGTAGAGTTAGGGTTAGGCTACGGGTAGGGTTAGTGTTAGCGTTAGGGTTAGGGTTCATGTACATGTTAGGCTTAGGGTTAGGTTTAAGGTTAGTTTACGGGTTAGCGTTAGGTTACTGGTTAGCGTTAGGTTTAGGGTTCGGGTTAGGGTTAGGTTTAGTGTTAGTGTACAGGTTAGGTTAAGTTGAGATTCAGGGTTAGGGTTAGGGTTTGTGTTAGGGTATGGGTTAGGGTTAGGGTTGGGGTTAGGGTACGGGTTAGTTTTAGGGTTAGGGTACAGGTAATGGTTACGGTTAAAGTTAGGGTTAGGGTTAGGGTACAGGTTAGGGTTAGGTTTTGGGAATGGGATTGGATTAGTGTACGGGTTAAGTTAGGGTTAGGGTTAGGTTTAGGTTACGGGTTAGGTTAGGGTACAGGTTAGAATTAGGTTTAGGTGCGGGTTAGGGTCAGGTTATGGGTTATGTTTAGGTTTAGGGTCAGGGATAGGGTGAGAAATAGAGTTATGGTACAGGTTAGGGTTATGGTTAGGGTACGGGATAGGTTTGGGTACGGGTTAGGTCAAGGGTTAGGTTTAGGTTTAGGGTATGGGTTAGGGTTAGGGTTAGGTTTAGGGTTAGGGTTAGGGTATGGGTTAGGCTTAGGGTACTGGTTAGGGTTAGGGTTAGGGTCAGGGTTAGGGTTAGGGTTAGGGTTAATGTACGGTTTAGGCTTAGGGTTAGGTTTAGGGTTAGGATACTGGTTAGTGTTAGGTTTAGGATACGGGATAGGGTTATCGTACGGGTTAAGTTTAGGATTAGGGTTAGGTTTAGGTTACGGGTTAGGGTTAGGGTACGGGTTAGGGTTAGGTTTAGGGTGCGGGTTAGGGTTAAGGTTAGGATTAGTGTAAGGGTTAGGGTTAGATTTAGGGTCAGGGTTAGGGTTAGGGTTAGTGTTAGGGTACAGGTTAGGGTTATGGTGGGAGTAAGGGTACGGGTTAGGTTTAGGGTTAGAGTATGGGTTAGGGTTACGGTTAAGGTTAGGGTTAGGGTTAGGGTATGGGTTAGGGTTAGTTTACGGTTAAGGGTTATGGTTTGGGTTACGGTTAGGTTTAAGTTTAGGGTGCGAGTTAGGGTTAGGGTTAGAGTACGGGTTTGAGTTAGTGTTAGGGTACGGGTTAGGTTTATCATTTGGGTACGGGTTAGGGTAAGGGTTAGGGTTAGGGTTAGGGTTAGAGTTAGGGTACGTGTTAGGGTTAGGGTTAGGTTAGGGTTAGGGTCAGTGTTAGGGTTAGGGTTAGGGTTAGGGTACGAGGTAGGGTTAGTGTTAGTTTTAGGGTACAGGTTACGGTTAGGGTTAGGGTACGGGTTAGGTTTAGGGTACGGGTTAGGATTAGGGTTAGGGTCAGGCTTAGTGTTAGGGTTAGGGTACGGGTTAGGGTTAGGGTGAGGGTTAATGTACGGGTTAGGCTTAGGGTTAGGTATAGGGTTAGGATACGGGTTAGGGTTAGGTCAGGGTAGGGGATAGGGTTATCGTACGGGTTAAGTTTAGGGTTATGGTTAGGTTTAGGTTACGGGTTACGGTTAGGGTATGGGTTAAGTTTAGGTTTAAGGTTAGGGTTAGGGTTAGGGTTAAAGTACGGGGTAGGTTCAGTGTTAAGGTTAAGGTTAGGGTTAAAGTACGGGTTAGGCTTAGGGTTAGATTTACGGTTATGATACGCTTTAGGTTTAGGTTCATGGTACGGGATAGGTGAGCGTACAGGTTAACTTTATGGTTAGGGTTAGGTTTAGGTTACGGGTTAGGGTTAGTGTACGGGTTAGGGTTAGGTTTAGGGTTTAGGGTTAGGGTTAGGTTTAGGTTAGGTTTAGGTTTAGGGTTTCTGTATGGGTTAAGGTTAGATTTAGTGTCAGTCTTAGGGTTAGGGTTAGTGTTAGAGTACGGGTTAGGGTTAGGTTTGGGGTTAGGTTACGGGTAAGTTTTAGGGTTAGGGTACAGGTTAGGGTTATGTTTAAGGTTAGGGTTAGCGTTAGGGTATGGGTTAGGTTTAGGTTACGGTTAAGGGTTATTGTTTGGGTTAAGGTTAGGTTTAAGTTTAAGGTGCGGGTTAGGGTTAGGGTTAGGGTTAGAGTACGGGTTTGGGTTAGTGTTAGGGTACGGGTTAGGTTTACCATTTGGGTACGGGTTAGGGTAAGGGTTAGGGTTAGGGTTAGGGTTAGAGGTTAGGGTTAGAGTTAGGGTTAGGCTACGGGTAGTGTTAGGGTAAGGGTTAGGGTTAGGGTTAGGGTTCGGGTTAGGTTTAGTGTACGGGTTACGGTTAGGGTTAGGGTTAGTGTTAGTGTTAGTGTTATGTTACGGGTTAGGGTTAAGATTTCGGTGTGGGATAGGTTTAGTTTACGTGTTAGGTTTGGGTTAGGGTTAGATTTAGTGTGCAGGTTAGGGTTAGGGTTAGGGTTAGGGTACGTGTTAGGGTTAGGTTTGGGTACGGGTTAGGGTTACGTTTACGGTTAGGGTACGGGTTAGGTTTATGGTTAGGGTAAGTGTTAGTGTTAGAGTACGGGATAGGTTTAGAATACGGTTTAGGGTTAGGTTTAGGGTTAGGATTGGTAAGGGTTAGTGTTAGTGTACGGGATAGGGTTAGAGTACAGGTTAGGGTTAGGTTCATGGTTAGGGTTAGGGTTAGAGTATGGGTTAGGGTTAGTGTTAGAGTTAGGGTTATGTTTAGTGTACGGATAGGGTTAGGGTTAGGGTTAGGGTTAGGGTACGTTTAAGGTTAGGTTTAGGGTACAGGATAGGGTTAGTTTACGGGTTAAGTTTAGGGTTAGGGTTAGGTTTAGGTTATGGCTTAGGGTTAGGGTACAGGTTAAGGTTAGGTTTAGGTGCAGGTTAGGGTTAACATACGGGTTAGGGTTAGGTTAGGGTCAGGGTTAGGGTTAGGGATAGGGTTATGTTATGGGTTAGTGTTAGGGTTGGGGTTAGGGTATGGGTCAGTTTTAGGATTTGGGTACGGGTTAGGGTTATGGTTAAGGTTAGGGTTAGTGTTAGGGTATGGGTTAGGGTTAGGGTACGGGTAAGGATTAGGGTTAGGGTTAGGGTTAGGTTTACGTTTAGGGTGCGAGTTAGGCTTAGGGTTAGGGTTAGGGTTAGCGCTAGGGTATGGGCTAGGGTTACTGTTAGGGTTTGGGTACGGATTAGGGTTAGGGTTAGGGTACGAGATAGGGTTGGGTACGGGTTAGGTCAAGGGTTAGGGTGAGGTTTAGGGTACAGGTTAGGGTTAGGGTTAGGTTTAGGGTTAGGGTTAGGGTATGGGTTAGGTTTACGGTTCGGGTTAAGGTTAGGGTTAGGGTCAGGTTTAGGGTTAGGGTTAGGGTACGAGTTAGGGTTAGGGTTAGGTTTAGGGTACGAGTTAGGGTTAGGGTTCGGGTTAGGTTTAGAGTACGGTGTAGGGTTAGTGTTAGGTTTAGGGTTAGGTTTAATGTCTGGGTTAGGCTAAGGGTTAGGTTAGGGTTAGGATACGGGTTAGTGTTAGGTTTATGGTACGGGAAAGGGATAGTGAACGGGTTAAGTTTAGGGTTTGGTTCGGTTTAGGTTACGGTTTAGGGTTAGGTTACGGGTTAGGGTTAGTTTTAGGGTGCGTGTTCGGTTAGGTTTAGGGTTATTGTAAGGGTTATGGTTAGGTTTAGGGTCAGGGTTAGGGTTAGTGTTAGTGTTAGGGTATGGTTTAGGGTTAGGGTTGGGGTTAGGGTACGGGTTAGTTTTAGGGTTAGGGTACGGGTTAGTGTTACCGTTAATGTTAGGGTTAGGGTTAGGGTGTGTTAGGGTTAGGGTACGGTAAGGGTTATGGTTAGGCTTAGGGTTAGGGTTAAGTTTAGGGTGCGGTTTAGAGTTAGGATTAGGCTTAGGGTTAGGGTTAGGGTTAGAATACGGGTTTGGGTTAGTTTTAGGGTACGGGTTAGGTTTACCGTTTGGGTATGGGTTAGGGTAAGGGTTAGGTTTAGGGGTTAGGGTTAGAGTTAGGGTTAGGCTACGGGATAGGGCTAGAGTATCAGTTAGTATTAGGGTTAGGGCTAGGGTTAGGGTTATAGTACGGGTTAGGGTTAGAGTTAGGGTTAGGGTACGGGTTAGGTTTAGGGTACGGGTTAGGTTTAGGGTTAGGGTCAGTGTTAGGGTTAGGGTTAGGGTAAAATTTAGGTTTAGGGTTAGGTTTAGTGTGCGGGTTAGGGTTAGGGTAAGGGTACGGTTTAGGTTTCGGGTACGGGTTAGGGTTAGGGTTATGGTATGTGTTAGGGTTACAGTACGGGTTAGTGTTAGTGTGAGGGTTATGTTTAGGGTTAGTGTACGGTTAGGGTTAGGGTCAGGGTTAGGGTTCGTGTACAAGTTAGTGTTAGGTTTAGGGTACGGGTTAGGGTTAGGGTTATGGTACGGGTTAGGGTTACAGTACGGGTTAGTGTTAGGGTGAGGGTTAGGGTTAGGGTTAGAGTACGGTTAGGGTTAGTGTTAGAGTACGGGTTAGGGTTAGTGTTAGCGTTAGTGTTAGGGTTAGGTTTAGAGTACGGGGTAGGATTAGTGTTAGGTTTAAAGTTATGGTTAGTGTTAGGGTTAGGGTTAGGGTACGGGTAAGGGTTATGGTTAGGTTTAGGGTTACGTTTAGGTTTAGGGTGCGGTTTAGGCTTAGGGTTAGGGTTAGGGTTAGCCCTAGGGTATGGGTTAGGGTTACTGTTAGGGTTTGGGTACGGGTTAGGGTTAGGTTTAGGGTACGGGATAGGGTTAGCCAACGGGTTACATTTAGGGTTTGTTTCGGTTTAGGGTACGGGTTAGGGTCATGGTACGGGTTAGGGTTAGGGTTGGGGTTAGGGTACGGGTTAGTTTTAGGGTGAGGGTACGGGTTAGGGTTACGGTTAAAGTTAGGGTTAGTGTTAGGGTAAGGGTTAGGGATAGGGTTAGGGTATGGGTAAGAGTTATGGTTAGGTTTAGGGTTACGATTAGGTTTAGGGTGCGGGTTAGGCTTAGGGTTAGAGTTAGGGTTAGCGCTAGGGTATGGGTTAGGGTTACTGTTAGGGTTTGGGTACGGGTTAGGGTTAGGTTTAGCGTACGAGATAGTTTTGGGTACGGGTTAGGTCAAGGGTTAGGGTTAGGTTTAGGGTACAGGTTAGGTTTAGGGTTAGGTTTAGGGTTAGGATAAGAGTTAGGGTTAGGTTTAGGGTACAGGATAGGGTTAGCGTACGGGTTAAGTTTGGGGTTAGCTTTAGGTTTAGGTCACAGGTTAGGGTTAGAGTACAGTATAGGGTTAGGTTTAGGGTGCGGGTTAGGGTTAGGGTTATGGTTAGTGTAAGGGTTAGGGTTAGGTTAAGGGTCATGGTTAGGGTTAGGGTTAGTGTTAGGGTACGGGTTAGTTTTAGGGTTAGGATATGGGTTAGGGTTAGGTTTAGGGTTAGGTTTAGGTTTAAAATACGGGTTAGGGTTAGTGTTAGTGTTAGGTTTAGGGTTAGGGTTAGGATATGTGTTAGGGTTAGGTTTTGGGTATGGGCTAGTGTTAAGTTTAGGGTTAGGGTATGGGTTAGGTTTAGGGTTAGTGTTAGGGTACGGTTTAGGGTTAGGGTACGGGATAGGATTAGTGTTAGGGTCAGGGTTAGGGTTAGGTTTGGGGTCCAGGTTAGGGTTATGGTTAGAGTTAGCGCTAGGGTGTGGGTTAGGGTTACTGTTAGTGTTTGGGTATGGGTTAGGGTTCGGGTTAGGGTACGGGATAGTTTTGGGTACGGGTTAGGTCAAGGGTTAGGTTTAAGGTACGGGTTAGGGTTAGGGTTAGGTTTAGGGTTAGGGTTAGGGTATGGGTTAGGCTTAGGGTACGGGATAGGTTTAGGGTTAGGGTCAGGGTTAGGATTAGGGTTAGGGTTAGGGTATTGGTTAGGGTTAGGTTAAGGGTACGGGTTAGGGTTAGGTTTAGGGTTAGGGTACGGGTTAGGTTTAGGGTACGGGGTAGGTTTAGAGTCAGGTTCAAGGTTAGTGTTAGGGTTAGGGTACGATTTAGGGTTAAGGCTAGGGTACGGGTTTGGGTTAGTGTTATGGTATGGGTTAGGGTTACAGTACGGGTTAGGCTTAGGTTTAGGGTTAGGGTACGGGTTAGGTTTAGGGTACGGGGTAGGTTTAGAGTCAGGTTCAGGGTTAGTGTTAGGGTTAGGGTACGATTTAGGGTTAAGGCTAGGGTATGGGTTTGGGTTAGTGTTATGGTATGGGTTAGGGTTACAGTACGGGTTAGGGTTAGGGTGAGGGTTAGGGTTAGGGTTAGAGTACGGTTAAAGTTAGTGTTAGGGTTAGGGCTAGAGTTCGGGTTAGGGTTAGTGTTAGAGTTAGGGTTAGGGTTAGGGTACGGTACGGGTTAGGGTTTAGGGTTAGGGTTAGAGTACGGGGTAGGGTCAGGTTTAGGGTTAGTGTTAGGGTTGTGTTAGGGTTAGGTTTAGGGTGAGGTTACCGGTTAGGGTTAGGGTTAGGGTCAGGGTTAGGGTTAGGGTTAGGGTACGAATTAGGATTAGGTTTAGGGTACGGTTTAGGGTTAGGGTTATGGTACAGGTTAGGGTTACAGTATGGGTTAGGGTTAGGGTGAGGTTTAGGGTTAGGGTTAGGGTTTGGGTACGGATTAGGGTTACGTTTAGGGTTAGGGTACGGGTTAGGTTTAGGGTTAGTGTAAGGGTTAGTGTTAGGGTACGGGATAGGTTTAGAGTACGGGTTAGGGTTAGGTTTAGGATTAGTTTTAGGGTAAGGTTTAGTGTTACGGTACGGGATAGGTTTAGAGTATGGGTTAGGGTTAGTGTTAGGGTTGGAGTACGGGATAGGGTTAGTGTTAGGGTTAGGGTGAGGTTTAGTGTACGGATAGGGTTAGGGTTAGGTTTAGGGTAAGGGTACGTGTTAGGTTTAGGTTTAGGGTACGGGATAGGGTTAGCGAACGGGTTAAGTTTAGGGTTTAGTTCGGTTTAGGTTATGGGTTAGGGTTAGGGTACGGGTTAGGGTTAAGTTTAGGGTGCGGGTTAGGTTAGAGTTAGGGTTAGTGTAAGGGTTAGGGTTAGGTTGACGGTCAGGGATAGGGTTAGTGTTAGTTAGAGTACGGGTTAGGGTTAGGGTTGGGGTTAGGGTACGGGTTAGTTTTAGGGTTAGGGTACGGATTAGGGTTATGGTTAATGTTAGGGTTAGGGTTAGGTTATGGGTTAGGGTTAGGTTACGGTTAAGGGTTATGGTTTGTGTTAGGGTTAGAGTTAAGTTTAGGGTGCGAGGTAGGTTTAGGGTTAGAGTACGGGTTTGGATTAGTGTTAGGGTTTGGGTTAGGTTTACTGTTTGTGTACGGGTTAGGGTAAGGGTTAGGGTTAGGCTTAGGCTTAGGGGTTAGGGTGAGAGTTAGGATTAGGCTACGGGTAGGGTTAGGGTATGGTTTAGGGTTAGGGTTAAGGGTCGGGTTAGGGTTAGTGTACAGGTTAGGGTTAGGGTTAGGGTTAGGGTTAGTGTTAGGGTCACGGTACGGGTTAGGGTTAAGGTTAGGGTACGCGATAGGGTTAGTATACGTGTAAGGTCTAGGGTTAGGGTTAGGTTCAGTGTGCGGGTTAAGGTTAGGGTTAGGGTTAGGGTTAGGATATGTGTTAGGGTTAGGGTTTGAGTATGGGCTAGAGTTATGTTAAGGGTTAGGGTATGGTTTAATTTTAGGTTTAGTGTTAGGGTACGGTTTAGGGTTAGGGTACGGGATAGGGTTAGTGTTATGGTCAGGGTTAGGGTTAGTTTTGGGGTCCGGGTTAGGTTTAGGGTTAGGGTTAGCGCTAGGGAATGGGTTAGGGTTACTGTTAGGGTTTGGGTACGGGTTAGGGTTAGTGTACGGGATAGGGTTAGGTTTAGGGTGCGGGTTAGGGTTAGCGTTAGGATTAGTGTAAGGGTTAGGGTTAGGTTTAGTGTCAGGGTTAGGGTTAGGGTTAGTGTTAGGGTACTCATTAGGGTTACGGTGGGGGTTAGGGTACAGTTTAAGTTTAGGGTTAGGGTATGGGTTAGGTTTATGGTTAAGGTTACGGTTAGGGTTAGGTTAAGGGTGAGGGTTAGGGTTAGGTTTAGGGTTAGCGTACATGTTAGGTTTAGGGTTTGGGTACGGGTTAGGGTTACGTTTAGGGTTAGGGTCCGTTTTAGTTTTAGGGTTAGGGTAAGGATTAGCGCTAGGGTATGGGTTAGGGTTACTGTTTGGGTTTGGGTACGGGTTAGGGTTAAGTTTAGGTTATGGGATCGGGTTGGGTACGGGTTAGGTCAAGGGTTAGGGTTAGGTTTAGGGTACGGTTTAGGGTTAGGGTTAGTTTTGGGTTTGGGTTAGGGTATGGGTTAGGTTTAGGGTACGGGTTAAGGTTAGGGTTAGGGTCAGTTTTAGGGTTAGGGTTAGGGTACGAGTCAGGGTTAGGGTTAGGTTTAGGCTATGGGTTAGGTTTAGGGTTAGTTTTAGGGTTAGGGTTTAGTACGGGGTAGGGTTAGTGTTAGGGTTAGGGTTAGGCTTAATGTACGGGTTAGGCTTCGGGTTAGGTTAGGGTTAGGATACGGGTTAGGTTTAGGTTTAGGGTGCGGGTTGGGTTAGGGTTAGGTTTAGTGTAAGGGTTAGGGTTAGGTATAGGGTCAGGGTTAGGGTTAGGGTTAGTGTTAGGGTACGGGTTAGGGTTAGGGTTGGGGTTAGGGTACGGGTTAGTTTTAGGTTTAGGGTACGGATTATGGTTATGGTTAAGGTTAGGGTTAAGGTTAGGTTTTGTTAGGGTTAGGTTACGGTTAAGGGTTATGGTTTGGGTTAGGGTTAGAGTTATATTTAGGGTGCGGTTTAGGGTTAGGGTTAGGGTTAGAGTACGGGTTTGGGTTAGTGTTAGAGTACGGATTAGGTTTACCATTTGGGTACGGGTTAGGGTTAGGCTTAATGTTAGGGTTCGATTTAGAGTTAGGATTAGGCTACGGGTAGGGTTAGGGTACGGGTTAGGGTTAGGGTTAAGGCTCGGGTTAGGGTTAGTGTACGGGTTAGGGTTAGTGTTAGGGTCACGGTAAGGGTTAGGGTTAAGGTTAGGGTACGGGATACAGTTAGTGTACGTGTTAGGTCTAGGGTTAGGGTTAGGTTCAGTGTGTGGGTTAGGGTAAGGATTAGTGTTAGGATACATGTTAGGGTTAGGGTTTGGGTACGGGCTAGGTTTAAGTTTAGGGTTAGGGTATGGGTTAGGTTTAGGGTTAGGGTTAGGGTACGGTTAGGGTTAGGGTACAGGATAGGGTTAGTGTTAGGGTCAGGGTTAGGGTTAGGTTTGGGGTCCGGGTTAGTGTTAGGGTTAGGGTTAGGGTTAGCGCTAGGGTGTGGGTTAGGGTTACTGTTAGGTTTTGGGTACGGGTTAGGGTAAGGGTTAGGGTACGGGATAGTTTTGGGTACGGGTTAGGTCAAGGGTTAGGTTTAGGTTTAGGGTATGCGTTAGGGTTAGGGTTAGGTTTAAGGTTAGGGTTAGGGTATGGGTTAGGCTTAGGGAACGGGTTAGGCTTAGGGTTAGGGTCAGGGTTAGGGTTAGGGTTAGGGTACGAGTTAGGGTTAGGGTTAGATTTAGGGTACGGGTTAGGGTTAGGGTTAGGGTTAGGTTTAGGGTTAGAGTTAGGGTTACGGTACGGGTTAGGGTTAAGGTTACGGTATGGGATAGGGTTAGTGTATGTGTTAGGTCTAGGGTTAGTGTTAGGTTTATTGTGCGGTTTAGGGTTAGGGCTAGGGTTAGGGTTAGGTTATGTGTTATGGATAGGGTATGGGTTAGGGTTAGGTTTAGGGTTAGGGTTAGTGTAAGGGTTAAAGTACGGGGTAGGGTTAGTGTTAGGGTAAGGGTTAGGGTTAATGTACGGGTTAGGCTTAGGGTTAGATTTAGGGTTAGGATACGGGTTAAGGTTAGGTTCAGGGTACGGGATAGGGTTAGCGTACGGGTTAAGTTTAGGGTTAGGGTTAGGTTTAGGTTAAGGGTGCGGGTTAGGCTTAGGGTTAGGGTTAGGGTTAGAGCTAGGGTATGGGTTAGGGTTACTGTTAGGGTTTGGGTACGGGTTAGGGTTAGGGTTAGGGTAAGGGATAGGGTTGGGTACGGGTTAGGTCAAGGGTTAGGGTTAGGTTTAGGGTACGGGTTAGGGTTATGGTTAGGGTTAGGTTTAAAGTATGGGTTAGGTTTAGGGTACAGGTTAGGGTTAGGCTTATGGTCAGGGTTAGGGTTAGCGTTAGGGTACGAGTTAGGGTTAGGGTAAGGGTACGGGTGAGGTTAAGGTTAGGATTAGGGTTAGGGTTAGAGTACGGGGTAGGGTTAGTGTTAGGGTGAGGGTTAGGGTTTGTGTTAGGGAACGGGTATGGGTTAGGGTTAGGGTTAGGGTTAGGGTACGGGGTAGGGTTAGTGTACGTGTTAGGTCTAGGTTTAGGGTTAGGTTCAGTGTGCGTGTTAGGGTTAGGGTTAGGGTTAGGGTTAGGGTTAGGATACGTGTTAGGGTTAGGTTTTGGGTACGGGCTTGGGTTAAGTTTAGGGTTAGGGTATGGGTTAGGTTTAGTGTTAGGGTTTGTGTACGGTTTAGGGTTAGGGTACGGGATAGGGTTAGTGTTAGGGTCAGGGTTAGGGTTAGGTTTGGGGTCCGGGGTAGGGTTAGGGTTAGGGTTAGGGTTAGCGCTAGGGTATGGGTTAGGGTTACTGTTAGGTTTTGGGTACGGGTTAGGGTTAGGGTTAGGTTATGGGATAGGTTTGGGTACGGGTTAGGTCAAGGGTTAGGTTTAGGTTTAGGGTATGGGTTAGGGTTAGGTTTAGGTTTAAGTTTAGGGTTAGGGTATGGGTTAGGCTTAGGGTACGAGTTAGGGTTAGGGTTAGGTTTAGGGTACGGGGTTAGGGTTAGGGTTGGGTTAGGGTTAAAATATGGGTTAGGTTTAGGGTACGGGTTAGGGTTAGGGTTATGGTCCGGGTTTGGGTTAGGGTTAGGGTACGAGTTAGGGTTAGGTTTAGGTTACGGGTTAGGGTTAGGGTTATGGTATGGGTTAGGGTTACTGTATGGGTTAGGGTTAGAGTGAGGGTTAGGGTTGGAGTACAGTTAGGGTTAGGTTTAGTGTTAGAGTACGGTTTAGGGTTAGGTTAGGGTTAGGGTAAGGGTTAGGGTTAGTGTTAGGGTTATGATAAGGATTAAGGTTAAGGTTTCAGTACAGAATATGTTTAGTTTACGTGTTAGATCTAGGGTTAGGGTTACGTTTAGTGTGCCGGTTAGGCTTAGGTTAGGGTTAGGGTACGTGTTAGAGTTAGGGTTTGGGTACTGGTTAGGGTTATGTTTAGTGTTAGGGTATGGGTTAGGTTTAGGGTTAGGGTAAGGGTTAGTGTTAGGGTACGTGTTAGTGTTAGAGTACGGTTTAGGGTTAGGTTTAGGGTTAGATTACTGGTTAGGGTAGTGTTAGGTTTAGGGTTATGGTAAATGTACGGATATGGTTAGAGTTAGGGTTAGGGTTAGGGTACGGGTTAGGGTTAGGTTTAGGGTACGGGATAGGGTTAATGTACTCGTTAAGTTTAGGGTTAGGGTTAGGTTTAAGTTACGGTTTAGGGTTAGGTTACGGGTGGGGTTAGGTTTAGGTATGGGTTAGTGTTAGGGTAAGGGTTATGGTTAGGTTTAGGGTCAGGGTTAGGGTTATGGATAGGGTTATGGTACGGGTTAGGGTTAGGGTTGGGGTTAGGGTACGGGTTAGTTTTAGGGTTAGGGTATGTGTTAGGATTACGGTTAATGTTAGGGTTAGTGCCAGAGTATGTGTTAGGGTTAGGGTACGGGTTAGGGTTATGGTTATGGTTAGGGTTAGTTTTAGGATTAGGGTGCGTGTTAGGCTTAGAGTTTGGGTTTGGGTTAGCCCTAGGGTATGGGTTAGGGTTACTGTTAGGGTTTGGGTACGGGTTAGGTTTAGGGTAAGGGTACGTGATAGGGTTGGGTACGGGTTATGTCAAGGATAGGGTTAGGTTTAGGGTACGGGTTAGGGTTAAGGTTAGTTTTAGGGTTAGGGTTAGGGTATGGGTTAGGTTTAGGGTACAGGTTAGGGTTAGGGTTAGGGTCAGGGTTAGGGTTAGGGTTAGGGTACGATTTAGGGTTAGGGTTTGGTGTAGGGTATGGGTTAGGGTTAGGGTTAGGTTTAGGGTACGGGTTAGGTTTATGTTACAGGTTAGGTTTAGGGTTAGGGTCAGGTTTAGGGTTAGAGTACGAGTTAGGGTTAGGGATAGGGTACGGGATAGGGTTAGGATTATGTTACGGGTTAGGGTTACAGTACGGGTTAGGTTAGGGTGAGGCTTAGGGTTAGGGTTAGAGTACGGTTAGGGTTAGGGTTAAGGTTAGGGTTAGGGTTAGAGTACGGGTTAGGGTTAGTGTTAGGGTTAGGGAAAGGTTTAGGGTTAGGGTTAGGGTACGTGTTAGGGTTAGGATTAGTGTTAGGGTTAGTTTTAGACTATGGGTTATTGTTATTGTTAGGGTTAGGGTTGGGGTTAATGTATGGGTTAGGCTTAGGGTTAGATTTCGGATTACGATACTGTTTAGGGTTAGGTTCAGGGTACGAGATAGGGTTAGCATACGGGTTAACTTTAGGGTTAGGGTTAGGTTTAGATTATGGGTTAGGGTTAGGGTACGGCTTTGGGTTAGGTTTAGGGTCTGGGTTAGGGTTAGGGTTAGTGTAAGGGTTAGGGTTAGGTTTAGCGTCAGGGTTAGGGTTAGGGTTAGTATTAGAGTACGGGTTAGGGTTAGGGTTGGTGTTAGGGTACGGGTTAGTTTTAGGGTCAGAGTATAGGTTAGGGTTATGGTTAAGGTTTGGGTTAGGGTTAGGGTATGGGTTAGGGTTAGGGTTAGGGTTAGGGTTAAATTACGGGGTAGGGTTAGTGTTAGGGTTAGGGTTAATGTACGGGTTAGGCTTAAGGTTAGATTTAGGATTAGGATGCGGTTTAGGGTTAGGTTCCGGGTACGGGATAGGGTTAGCATACGGGTTAACTTTAGGGTTAGGGTTAGGTTTAGATTACGGGTTAGGGTTAGGGTACGGGTTAGGGTTAGGTTTAGGGTCTGGGTTAGGGTTAGGGTTAGGGTTAGTGTAAGGGTTAGGGTTAGGTTTAGGGTCAGGGTTAGGGTAAGTGTTAGTGTTAGAGTACGGGTTAGGGTTAGGGTTGGGGTTAGGGTTCGGGTTAGTTTTAGGGTTAGAGTACAGGTTAGGGTTATGGTTAAGGTTAGGGTTAGGGTTAGGGTATGGGTTAGGGTTAGGGTTAAGTTTAAGGTGCGGGTTAGGTTTAGGGTTAGGGTTAGGGTTAGGGTTAGAGTACAGGTTTGGGTTAGTGTTAGGGTACGGGTTAGGTTGAGCATTTGGATACGGGTTAGGGTAAGGGTTAGGGTTAGGGTTAGGGGTTAGGGTTAGAGTTAGGGTTAGGCTACGGGTAGGTTTATGGTATGGGTTAGGGTTAGGGTTAGGGTTAGTGTTAGGGTTACGGTACGGTTTAGGGTTAAGGTTACAGTATGGGATAGGGTTAGTGTACGTGTTAGGGTTAGGGTTAGTGTTAGGTTTAGTGTGCGGGTTAGTGTTAGGGCTAGGGTTAGGGTTAGGGTACGTGTTAGGAATAGGGTACGGGTTAGGGTTAGGTTTAGGTTTAGGGTTAGGTTTAGGGTTAGGGTTAAAGTACGGGTAGGGTTAGTGTTAGGGTTAGGGTTATGATACGGGTTAGGGTTAGGGTCAGGGTACGGGATAGGATTAGCTTACGGGTTAAGTTTAGGGTTAGAGTTAGGTTTAGGTTTAAGGTGCGGGTTAGGCTTAGGGTTAGGGTTAGGGTTGGCGCTAGGGTATGGTTTAGGGTTACTCTTAGGGTTTGGGTACGGGTTAGGGTTAGGGTTAGGGTAACGGATAGGGTTGGGTACGGGTTAGGTCAAGGGTTAGGTTTAAGTTTAGGGTACGGGTTAGGGTTAGTGTTAGGGTTAAAGTATGGGTTAGGTTTAGGGTACGGGTTAGGGTTATTGTCAGGGTTAGGGTTAGGGTTAGGGTACGAGTTAGGGTTAGGGTTAGGGTTAGGGTTAGGGATACGGTACGGGTTAGGGTTACAGTACGGGTTAGTGTTAGGGTGAGGCTTAGGGTTAGTGTTAGAGTACGGTTAGGGTTAGGTTTAGGGTTAGGGTTAGAGTGTGGTGTAGGGTTAGTGTTAGGGTTAGGGTTAGGGTTAGTGTTAGGGTACGTGTTAGGGTTAGGGTTAGGGTTAGGGTATGGGTTAGGGTTAGTGTTAGGTTTAGGGTTTGGGTTAATGTACGGTTTAGGCTTAGGGTTAGGTTTAGTGTTAGGATACGGGTTAGTGTTAGGTTTAGGGTACGGGATAGGTTTATCGTATGGGTTAAGTTTAGGGTTAGGTTTAGGTTTACGTTACGGGTTAGGGTTAGGGTACGGGTTAGGGTTAGGTTCAGGATGTGGGTTAGGGTTAGGGTTAGGATTAGTGTAAGGGTTAGGGTTAGGTTTAGGGTCAGGGTTAGGGTTAGGTTTAGTGTTAGGGTACGGATTAGGGTTACGGTGGGGGTTAGGGTACGGGTTAGGTTTAGGGTTAGGGTATGGGTTAGGTTTATGGTTAAGGTTAGGGTTACGGTTAGGTTATGTGTGAGGGTTAGGGTTAGGGTTAGGGTTAGCTACATGTTAGGGTTAGGGTTTGGGTACGGATTAGGGTTATGTTTAGGGTTAGGGTACGGTTTAGGTTTAGGGTTAGGGTAAGGGTTAGCGCTAGGGTATGGGTTAGGGTTACTGTTTGGGTTAGGGTACGGGTTAGGGTTAGGGTTAGGGTACAGGATAGGGTTGGGTACGGGTTAAGTCAAGGGTTAGGGTTAGGTTTAGGGTACGGGTTAGGGTTAGGGTTAGGTTTAGGGTTTGGGTTAGGGTATGGGTTAGGTTTAGGGTACGGGTTAAGTTTAGGGTTAGGGTCAGTTTTAGGGTTAGGGTTAGGGTATGAGTCAGGGTTAGTGTTAGGTTTAGGGTATGAGTTAGGATTAGGGTTAGGGTTAGCGTTAGAGTACAGGATAGGGTTAGTGTTAGGGTTAGGGTTAGGTTTAATGTACGGGTTAGGCTTAGGGCTAGGTTAGGGTTAGGATACGGGTTAGGGTTAGGTTTAGGGTGCGGGTTGGGTTAGGGATAGGGTTAGTGTAAGGGTTAGGGTTAGGTATAGGGTCAGGGTTAGGGTTAGGGTTAGTGTTAGGGTACGGGTTAGGGTTAGGGTTGGGGTTAGGGCACGGGTTAGTTTTAGGTTTAGGGTACGATTTAGGGTTATGGTTAAGGTTAGGATTAGGGTTAGGTTATGAGTTAGGGTTAGGTTACAATTAAGGGTTATGGTTTGGTTTAGGGTTAGAGTTATGTTTAGGGTGCCGGTCAGGGTTAGGGTTAGGGTTAGAGTACGGGTTTGGGTTAGTGTTAGGGTACGGATTAGGTTTACCGTTTGGGTACGGGTTAGGGTTAGGCTTAATGTTAGGGGTCGGGTTAGAGTTAGGATTAGGCTACGGGTAGGGTTAGTGTACGGGTTAGGGTTAGGGTTAAGGTTCGGGTAGGGTTAGTGTACGGGTTAGGGTTAGGTTTAGGGTTAGGGTTAGGGTTAGTGTTAGGGTCACGGTACGGGTTAGGGTTAAGATTAGGGTATGGGATACGGTTAGTGTACGTGTTATGTCTAGAGTTAGGGTTAGTTTCAGTGTGCGGGTTAGGGTTAGGTTTAGGGTTAGGGTTAGGATACGTGTTAGGGTTAGTGTTTGGGTACAGGCTAGGGTTAAGTTTAGGGTTAGGGTATGGGTTAGGTTTAGGGTTAGGGTTAGGGTACGGTTTAGAGTTAGGGTAGAGGAGAGGGTTAGTGTTAGGGTCAGGGTTAGGTTTTGGTTTCGGGTCCGGGTTAGGGTTAGGTTTAGGGTTAGGGTTAGCACTAGGGTGTTGGTTAGGGTTACTGTTAGGTTTTGGGTACGGGTTAGGGTTAGGGTTATTGTACGGGATAGGTTTGGGTACGGGTTAGGTCAAGGGTTAGGTTTAGGTTTAGGGTATGTGTTAGGGTTAGGGTTAGATTTAGGGTTAGGGTATGGGTTAGGCTTAGGGTACAGGTTAGGCTTAGCGTTAGGGTCAGGGTTAGGGTTAGGGTTAGGGTACGAGTTAGGGTTAGTGTTAGGTTTAGTGTACGGGTTAGGGTTAGGGTTAGGGTTAGGGTTAGGGTTAGGGTTAGGGTTACGGTACGGGTAAGGGTTTAGGTTACGGTATGGGATAGGGTTAGTGTACGTGTTAGGTCTAGCGTTAGTGTTAGGTTTAGTGTGCGGGTTAGGGTTAGGGCTAAGGTTAAGGTTAGGGTACGTGTTAGGCATAGGGTACGGGTTAGGGTTAGGTTTAGGGTTAGGGTTAGTGTAAGGGTTAATTTACGGGGTAGGGTTAGTGTTAGGGTTAGGGTTAGGGTTAATGTATGGGTTAGGCTTAGGGTTAGGTTTAGGGTTAGGATACGGGTTAGGGTTAGGTTCAGGGTACGGGATAGGGTTAGTGTACGTGTTAAGTTTAGGGTTAGGGCTAGTTTTACGTGTAGGGTGCGGGTTAGGCTTAGGGTTAGGGTTAGGGTTAGCGCTAGTGTATGGGTTAGGGTTACTGTTAGGGTTTGGGTACGGGTTAGGGTTAGGGTTAGGGTACGGGATAGGGTTGGGTACAGGTTAGGTCAAGGGTTAGAGTTAGGTTTAGGGTACGGGTTAGGGTTAGGGTTAGGGTTAAAGTATGGGTTAGGTTTCGGGTACGGGTTAGGGTTAGGCTTATGGTCAGTATTAGGGTTAGGATTAGGGTACGAGTTAGGGTTAGGGTAAGGGTACGGGTTAGGGTTAGAGTTACGGTATGGGTTAGGGTTACAGTACGGGTTAGGGTTAGGGTGAGGCTTAGGGTTAGGGTTAGAGTACGGGTTTGGTTAGTGTTAGGGTTAGGGTAAGGTTAGGGTTAGGGTTAGGGTTAGGGTTAGAGTACGGGGTAGGGTTAGTGTTAGGGTTAGGGTTAGGGTTAGTGTTAGGGTACGGGTTAGGGTTAGGGTTAGGGTTAGGGTTAGGTTACCGGGTAGGGTTAGTGTACGTGTTAGGTCTAGGGTTAGTGTTAGGTTCAGTGTGCATGTTAGGGTTAGTGTTAGGGTTAGGTTTAGGATACGTAAGAGGGTTAGGTTTTGGGTACGGGCTAGGGTTAAGTTTAGGGTTAGGGTATGGGTTAGGTTTAGTGTTAGGGTTTGTGTATGGTTTAGGGTTAGGGTACGGGATAGGGTTAGTTTTAGGGTCAGGGTTAGGGTTAGGTTTGGGTTCCAGGGTAGGGTTAGGGTTAGGGTTAGGGTTAGCGCTAGGGTATGGGTTAGGGTTACTGTTAGTTTTTGGGTACGGGTTAGGGTGTGGGTTAGGGTACGGGATAGGTTTGGGTACGTGTTAGGTAAAGGGTTAGGTTTAGGTTTAGGGTATGGGTTAGAGTTAGGTTTAGGTTTAGGGTTAGAGTTAGGGTATGGGTTAGGCTTATCGTACGAGTTTGGGTTAGGGTTAGGTTTAGGGTACGGGTTAGGGTTAGGGTCGGTTTAGGGTTAAAATACGGGTTAGGTTTAGGGTACGGGTTAGGGTTAGGTTTATGGTCCAGGTTAGGGTTAGGGTTAGGGTACGAGTTAGGGTTAGGGTTAGGTTACAGTTTAGGGATAGGGTTATGGTATGGGTTAGGGTTACAGTATGGGTTAGGGTTAGGGTGAGGGTTAGGGTTAGGGTTAGAGTACGGTTAGGGTTAGGGTTAGGGTTAGAGTACGGGTTAGGGTTAGTGCTAGGTTTAGGGTAAGGGTTAGGGTTAGTGTTAGGGTTATGATACGGGTTAAGGTTAAGGTTTCGGTATGGGATATGTTTAGTTTACATTTTAGGTCTAGGGTTAGTGTTAGGTTTAGTGTGTGGGTTAGGGTTAGGTTTAGGGTTAGGGTACGTGTTAGGGTTAGGGTTTGGGTATGGGTTAGGGTTACGTTTAGTGTTAGGGTATGGGTTAGGTTTAGGGTTAGTGTAAGGGTTAGTGTTAGGGTACGTGTTAGGGTTAGAGTACGGTTTAGGGTTAGGTTTAGGGTTAGATTACTGGTTAGGGTAGTGTTAGGTTTAGGGTTATGGTAAATGTACGGATAGGGTTAGAGTTAGCGTTAGGGATAGGGTACGGTTTAGGGTTAGGTTTAGGGTATGGGATAGGGTTAATGTACTCGTTAAGTTTAGGGTTAGTGTTAGTTTTAGGTTACGGGTTAGGGTTAGGGTACATGTTAGGGTTACGTTTAGGTGTGGGTTAGGGTTAGGGTACGTGTTATGGTTAGGTTTAGGGTCAGGGTTAGGGTTATGGATAGGGTTATGGTTCGGGTTCGGGTTAGGGTTGGGGTTAGGGTACGGGTTAGTTTTAGGGTTACGGTAAAGGTTAGGGTTAGTGCTAGTGTATGGGTTAGGGTTAGGGTATGGTTTAGGGTTATGGTTAGGGTTAGGGGTAGTTTTAGGATTAGGTTGTGTGTTAGGCTTAGAGTTAGGGTTTTGGTTAGCCCTAGCATATGGGTTAGGGTTACTCTTAGGGTTTGGGTATGGGTTAGGTTTAGGGTTAGGGTACGGGATAGGGTAAGGTACAGGTTAGGTCAAGGGATAGGGTTACGTTTAGGGTACGGGTTAGGGTAAGGGTTAGGGTTAGGGTTAGGGTTAGGGGTTAGGGTTAGTGTTAGGGTTAGGCTACGGGTAGGGTTAGGGTACGGGTTAGGGTTAGGGTTTGGCTTAGGTTTAGTGTACGGTTAGGGTTAGGGTTAGGTTTAGGGTTCATGTTAGTGTTAGGTTATGGTTCGTGTTAGGGTTAAGGTTTCGGTTCGGGATAGGTTTAGTTTACGTGTTAGGTCTAGGGTTAGGTTTAGGTTTAGTGTGAGGGTTATGGTTATGGTTAGAGTTAGGGTACGTTTTAGGGTTAGGATTTGGGTACGGGTTAGGGTTACGTTTAGGGTTGGGGTACGGGTTAGGTTTAGGTTAGGGTAAGGGTTAGTGTTAGGGTACGGGTTAGGGTTAGAGTACGGGTTGGGGTTAGGTTTAGGGTTAGGTTTAGGGTTAGAGTACAGGTTAGGGTTAGTGTTAGGGTTAGAGTTAGTGTACGGATAGGGTTAGAGTTAGGGTTAGGGTTAGGGTACGGGTTAGGGTTAGGTTTAGGGTACCGGATAGGTTTAGTGTACGCGTTAAGTTTAGGGTTAGGGTTAGGTTTAGGTTACGGGTTAGGGTTAGGTTACGGGTTAGGGTTAGGCTTAGGTGCGGGTTAGGGTTAGGGTATGGGTTATGGTTAGGTTTAAGGTCAGGGTTAGGTTTAGGGATAGGGTTATGGTACGGATTAGGGTTAGGGTTGGGGTTAGGGTACGGGTAAGTTTTAGGGTTAGGGTACGTGTTAGGGTTATGGTTAAGGTTAGGGTTAGTGTTAGGGTATGGGTTAGGGTTAGGGTACTGTTTAGGTTTATGGTTAGGGTTAAGGTTAGGTTTAGGTTTAGGGTGCGGGTTAGGCTTAGTGTTAGGGTTTGGGTTAGCCCTAGGGTATGGGTTAGGGTTACTGTTAGGGTTTGGGTACGGGTTAGGTTTAGGGTAAGGGTACGTGATAGGGTTGGGTACGGCTTAGGTCAAGGGTTAGGGTTGGGTTTTGGGTACGGGTTAGGGTTAGGGTTAGGTTTAGGGTTAGGGTTAGGGTATGGGTTAGGTTTAGGGTACAGGTTAGGGTTAGGGTTAGGGTCAGGGTTAGGGTTTGGGTTAGGGTACAAGTTAGGGTTAGGTTTTGGTTTAGGGTATGGGTTAGGGTTAAGGTTAGGTTTAGGGTACGGGTTAGGTTTATGTTACGGGTTAGGGTTAGGGTTAGGGTCAGGCTTAGGGTTAGAGTACGAATTAGGGTTAGGGTAGGGTACGGTATAGGGTTAGGATTATGTTACGGGTTAGGGTTACAGTACGGGTTAGGGTTAGGGTGAGGGTTAGGGTTAGGGTTAGAGTACAGTTAGGGTTAGGGTTAAGGTTAGGGTTAGGTTTAGAGTACGGGTTGGGGTTAGTGTTAGGCTTAGGAAAGGTTTAGGGTTAGGGTTAGGGTACGTGTTACGGTTAGTATTAGTGGTAGGGTTAGGGTTGGGGTTAATATACGAGTTAGGATTAGGGTTAGCTTTAGGGTTAGGTAACGGGTTATGGTTAGGTTTAGTGTACGGGTTAGGGTTAGAGTACGGGTTAGGGTTAGGTCTAGGGTGCGGGTTAGGGTTAGGGTTAATGTTAGTGTACAGGTTAGGGTTAGGTTTAGGGTCAGGGTTAGGGTTAGGGTTAGTGTTAGGGTATGGGTTAGGGTTAGGGTTGGGGTTAGGGTACGGGTTAGTTTTAGGGTTAGGGTATGGGTTGGGTTTACCGTTTAAGTTAGGGATGGGTTAGGGTGTGGTTTAGGGTTAGGGTACGGTTAAGGGTTATGGTTAGGTTTAGGGTTAGAGTTAAGTTTAGGGTGCGGTTTAGGTTTAGGTTTAGGGTTAGGTTTACAGTATGGGTTTGGGTTAGTGTTAGGGTACGGGTTAGGTTTACCGTTTGGGTACGGGTTAGGTTAAGGGTTAGTATTAGGGTTAGGGTTAGGGGTTAGGGTTAGAGTTATGGTTAGGCTATCGTATAAGGTTAGAGTACGGGTTAGGGTTAGGGTTAGGGTTAGGTTTATAGTACGGGTTAGGGTTAGAGTTAGTGTTATTTTTAGGGTTAGAGTACGGGTTAGGTTTAGTTTTAGGGTTTGGATTAGTGTTAGGGTACGGGTTAGGGTTAGAGTTCGGGTTAGGGTTATGTTTAGGGTTAGGGTTAGGGTTAGAGTACCGTTTAGGGTTAGTGTTAGGTTTAGGGTTAGGGTTAGGGTTAGGGTTAAAGTACGGGGTAAGGTTAGTGTTAGGGTTAGGGTTAATGTACAGGTTAGGCTTAGGGTTAGTTTTAGGATTAGCATACGGTTTAGGGTTAGGTTCAGGGTACGGGATAGGGCTAGCATACGGGTTAACTTTAGGGTTAGGGTTAGGTTTAGATTATGGGTTAGGGTTAGGGTACGGGTTAGGGTTAGGTTTAGGGTCCGGGTTAGGGTTAGGGTTAGGGTTAGTGTAAGGGTTAGAGTTAGGTTTAGGGTCAGGCATAGGGTATGTGTTAGGGTTAGGGTAAGGGTAAGGGTTCCGGTTAGTGTTAGGGTTAGGGTTAAGTTTAGGTTTAGGGTGCGGGTTAGGGTTAGAGTTAGGGTTAGGGTTAGCACTAGGGTATGGGTTAGAGTTACTCTTAGGGTTTGGGTACGGGTTAGGGATAGGGTTAGGTTACGGGAAAGGTTTGGGTACGGGTTAGGTCAAGGGATAGGGTTAGATTTAGGGTACGGTTTAGGGTTAGGGACGGTTTAGGGTTAGGGTTAGGGTACGGTTTAGGTTTAGGGTACGGGTTAGGGTTAGGGTTAAGGTCAGTGTTAGGGTTAGGTTTAGGGTGCGGGTTAGGGTTATGGTTAGGGTTAGTGTAAGGGTTAGGGTTAGGTTTAGGGTCAGGGTTAGGGTTAGGATTAGTGTTAGGGTACGGGTTAGGGTTAGGGTTGGGGTTAGGGTTCGGGTTAGTTTTAGGGTTAGGGTACAGGTTAGGGTTATGGTCATGGTTATGGTTAAGGTTAGGGTTAGGGTATGGGTTAGTGTTAGGTTACGGTTAAGGCTTTTGGTTTGGGTTAGTGTTAGGGTTAAGTTTAGGGTGCGCGTTATGGTTAGGGTTAGGGTTAGGGTTAGAGTACGGGTTTGGGTTAGTGTTAGGGTATGGGTTAGGTTTACCGTATGGGTACGGGTTAGGGTAAGGGTTAGGGTTAGGGTTAGGGGTTAGGGGTAGTGTTAGGGTTAGGCTACGAGTAGGGTAGGGTACGGGTTAGGGTTAAGTTAGGGTTAGGGTTAGGTTTATTGTTAGGGTAACGGTACGGGTTAGGGTTAAGGTTACGGTACGGGATAGGGTTAGTGTACGTGTTAGGTCTAGGGTTAGTGTTAGGTTTAGGGTGCGGTTTAGGGTTAGGGTTAGTGTTAGGGTTAGAGTACAGGTTTGGGTTAGTGTTAGGGTGTGGGTTAGGTATACCGTTTGTGTACGTGTTAGGGTAAGGTTTAGGGTTAGGGTTAGGGTTAGGGTTAGGTGTTAGGGTTAGAGTTAAGAATAGGCTATGGGATAGTGTTAGAGTACGGGTTAGGGTTAGGGTTATAGTATGGGTTAGTGTTAGAGCTAGGGTTAGGTTTAGGGTTAGAGTACGGACTAGGGTTAGTGTTATGGTTAGGGTTAGGGTTAGGGTTAGGTGTAGTGTGCGATTAGGGTTAGGGTTAGGGTTTGGGTGTGGTTAGGGTTAGGGTTAGTGTAAGGTTTAGGGTTAGGCTTAGGGTCAGGGTTAGGGTTAGGGTTAGTGTTAGGGTACGGGTTAGGGTTAGGGTTGCGGTTAGGTTACGGGTTAGTTTTAGGGTTAGGGTACAGTTTAGGGTTATGGTTAAGGTTAGGGTTAGGTTTAGGGTATGGGTTAGGGTTAGGTTACGGTTAAGGGTATTGGTTTGGGTTAGGGTTAGGGTTAAGGTTAGGCTGCGTGTTAGAGTTAGAGTTAGGGTTAGAGTATGGGTTTGGGTTAGTGTTAAGGTACGGGTTAGGTTAACCGTTTGGGTACGGGTTAGTGAAGGGTTAGGGTTAGGATTAGGGTTAGGGGTTAGTGTTAGTCTTAGGGTTAGGTATGGGTAGGTTTAGGGTACAGGTTAGTGTTAGGGTTAGGGTTCAGATTAGGGTTAGTGTACGGGTTAGGGTTTGGTTTAGGGTTAGGGTTAGTGCTACGGTTACGGTACGGGATAGGGTTAAGGTTACGGTAAGGGATAGGTTTACTGTACGTGTTATGTCTAGGGTTAGGTTTAGGTTTAGTGTGCCGGTTAGGGTTAGGGTTAGGGTTAGGTTTAGGGTTAAAGGGTTAGGGTTAGGGTTAGGGTACGGGTTTGGCTTAGGGTTAGGGTTAGGGTTAGAGTATGGGGTAGGGTTTGTGTTAGGGTTAGGGTTAGGGTTAATGTACGGGTTAGGCTTAGAGTTAGGTTAGGGTAGGTTACGGTTAGGGTTAGGATTAGGGTACGGATTAGGGTTATGGTTAAATTTAGGGTTAGGTTTAGGGTGTGGGTTAGGGTTAGGTTACGGTTAAGGGTTATGTTTAGGGTTAGGGTTAGGGTTAATTTTAGGGTGCGGTTTAGGGTTAGGTTTAGGGATAGGGTTAGGTTTAGAGTACGGGTATGGGTTAGTGTTAGGTTACGGGTTAGGTTTACTCTTTGAGTACGGGTTAGGGTAAGGTTAGGGTTAGGTTTAGGGTTAGGGCTTAGGGTTAGAGTTAGGGTTAGGCTATGGGATATGTTTAGAGTACGGGTTAGGGTTACGGTTAAGGTAAGGTTTAGGGTTAGGGTTATAGTATGGATTAGGTTTAGAGTTAGGGTTAGGTTTAGTGTTAGAGTACGGGTTAGGGTAAGTGTTAGGCTTAGGGTTAGGGTTAATGTTAGGGTTAGTGTTAGGGGTAATGTACAGGTTAGGCTTAGGGTTAGGTTTACGGTTAGGATACGGGTTAGGTTTAGTTTTAGGGTACGGGATAGGGTTAGCGTACGGGTTAAGTTTAGGGTTAGGGTTAGGTTTAGGTTACGGGTTAGGGTTAGGGTACGGGTTAGGGTTAGGTTTAGGACGGGTTAGGGTTAGGGTTAGGGTTAGGGTTGGGTTTCGGTTTAGGGTTAGGTTTAGGGTCAGGGTTAGGGTAGGGATAGGGTTATGGTACGGGTTAGGGTTAGGGTTGGTGTTAGGGTATGGGTTAGTTTTAGGGTTAGGGTACGGGTCAGGTTTACGGTTAAGGTTAGGGTTAGGGTTAGGGTATGGATTAGGGTTAGGGTACGGGTAAGGGTTGTGGTTAGGGTAAGGGTTAGGTTTAGGTTTAGGGTGCGGTTAGGGTTATGGTTAGGGTTAGGGTTAGCGCTAGGGTATGGGTTAGGGTTACTGTTAGGCTTTGGGTAAGGGTTAGGGTTAGGGTTAGGGTTAGGGTACGGGATAGTTTTGGATACGGGTTAGGTCATGGGTTAGGGTTAGAGTTAGGGTTAGGGTTAGGGTTAGGGTTAGGGTTAGGGTTATGGTACGGGATAGGTTTAGGGTAAGGGTTAGGGTTAGGGTCAGGGTTAATGTTAGGGTACAAGTTAGGGTTAGGGTTAGGGTATGGGTTAGGGTTAAAGTTATGTAATGGGTTAGGGTTACAGTACGGGTTATGGTTAGGGTTAGGGTTAGGGTTAGGGTTAGGTTTAGAGTACGGTGTAGGGTTAGTGTTAGGTTTAGGGTTAGGGTTAATGTACAAATTAGGCTTAAGTTTAGGTTTAGGATTTAGGATAAGGGTTAAGGTTAGGTTTAGGGTACGGGATAGGTTTAGCGTATGGATTAATTTTAGGGTTAGGTTTAGGTTTAGTTTACGGGTTAGGGTTAGGGTACGGGTTAGGGTTAGGTTTAGGGTGCACGTTAGGGTTAGGTTTAGGGTTAGTGTAAGGGTTAGGGTTAGGTTTAGGGACAGGATTAGGGTTTGGTTTAGGGTTAGGTTACGGGATAGCTTTAGGGTTGGGGTAGGGTACGGGTTAGTTTTAGGGCGAGGGTACGGGTTAGGGTTATGTTTAAGGTTAGGGTAATTGCTAGCGTATGTGTTAGGTTTAGGGTACGGTTAAGGGTTATGGTTTGGGTTAGGGTTAGGGTTAAGATTAGGGTGCGCGTTAGCGTTAGGGTTACAGTTAGGGTTAGAGTACGGGTTGGGTTAGTTTTAGGGTACGGGTTAGGTTTACCGTTTGGGTACGGGTTAGGGTAATGGTTAGGGTTAGGGTTAGGGGGTAGGGTTAGGGTTAGGCTACTGGTAAGGTTAGGGTATGGTTAGGGTTAGGGTTATGTTTCGGTTTAGGGTTAGTGTACGGTTTAGGGTTAGGGTTACGGTTAGGTTTAGGATTAGGATTAGTAACCAGTAGGGTTACGGTACGGGTTAGGGTTAAGGTTACAGTACGGGATAGGGTAGTGTACGTGTTAGGTCTAGAGTTAGGGTTAGGTTAGGTGTGCGGATTAGGATTATGGTTAGGGTTAGGTTTAGGGTAAACGTACGTGTTAGGGTTAGGGTTTGGGTACAGGTTAGGTTTATGTTTAGGGTTAGGGTACGGGTTAGTTTTAGGGTTAGTGTAAGGGTTAGTGTTAGGGTACGGGTTAGGGTTAGAGTACGGGTTAGGGTTAGGTTATAGGTTTAGGGTTAGAGTTAGAGTACGGGTTAGGGTTAGTGTTAGGGTTAGGGTTAGGTTTAGTGTACGGATAAGTTTAGGGTTAGGTTAGTGTTAGGGTACGGGTTAGGATTAGGTTTAGGTTATGGGATAGGGTTAGTGTACGGGTTAAATTATGGTTAGGGTTAGGTTTAGTTTACGGGTTAGGGTTAGGGTACGGGTTCGGGTTAGGTTTAGGTGCGGGTTAAGTTTAGGGTACTGGTTAAGATTAGGTTAGGGATCAGGGTTAGGGTTAGGTATAGGGTTATGGTACGGGTTAGGTTTAGGGTTGGGGTTAGGGTACGGGTTAATTTTAGGATTAGTGTACGGGTTAGGGTTACGGTTAAGGTTAGGGTTAGTGTTAGGGTATGGGTTAGGGTTAGGGTACGGGTAAGGGTTATGGTTAGGGTTAGGGTTTCGTTTAGGTTTAGGGTGTGGGTTAGGCTTAGGGTTAGGTTTAGGGTTAGCGCTATGTTGTGGTTTAGGTTTACAGTTAGGGTTTGGGTACGGGTTAGGGTTAGGTTTAGGGTACGAGATAGTTTTGTGTACTGGTTAGGTCAAGGGTTAGGGTTAGGTTTCGTGTATGCGTTAGGGTTAGTGTTAGGTTTAGGGTACGGGTTAGGTTTAGGGTTAGGGTCAGGGTTAGGGTTAGGGTTAGGGTATGAGTTAGGGTTAGTGTTAGGTTTAGTGTACGGGTTAGGTTTAGGGTTAGGTTTAGGGAACGGGTTAGGTTTAGAGTACAGGTTAGGGTTAGGGTCAGGGTTAGTGTTAGGGTACGATTTAAGGTTAGGGTTAGCGTATGGGTTAGGGTTAGTGTTATGTTAAGGGTTAGGGTTACAGTACGGGTTAGGGTTAGGGTGAGGGTTAGGGTTAGGGTTAGAGTTCTGTTAGGTTTAGGGTTAGGGTTAGGGTTAGCGTACGGGTTAGGTTTAGTGTTAGGTTTAGGGAAAGGTTTAGTTTTAGGGTTAGGGTACCGGTTAGGGTTAGGGTTAGGGTTAGGGTTAGGGTTAGGGTTAGAATATGGGGTAGGTTTAGTGTTGTGGTTAGGGCTAGGGTTAATGTATGGGTTAGGCTTAGGGTTAGGGTTAGGGTTAGGGTTAGCGCTAGGGTATGGGTTAGGGTTACTGTTAGGGTTTGGGTACGGGTTAGGGTTAGGGTTAGGTTACAGGATAGGGTTGGGTACGGGTTAGGTCAAGGGTTAGGGTTAGGGTTTGGGGATGTGTTAGGTTTAGGGTACGGGTTAGGGTTAGGGTACGGGTTAGGGTTAGGGTTAGGGTACGGGTTCGGGTTAGGGTTAGTGTAGGAGTACGTTGTAGGGTTAGTGTTAGGGTTAGGGTTAGGGTTAATGTACGGGTTAGGCTTAGGGTTAGGTTTAGGGTAGGATACGGGTTAGGGTTAGGTTTAAGGTACGGGATAGGGTTAGCGTACGGGTTAAGTTTAGAGTTAGGGTTAGGTTTAGGTTACGGGTTAGGGTTAGGGTACGGGTTATGGTTAGATTTAGGGTGCAGGTTAGGTTTAGGTATAGGATTAGTGTAAGGGTTAGGGTTAGGTTTAGTGTCAGTGTACGGGTTTGGGTTAGTGTTAGGGTACGGGTTAGGTTTACCGTTTGGGTATGGGTTAGGGTAAGGTTTATGGTTAGGGTTAGGGGTTAGGGTTAGAGTTATGGTTAGGCTATGGGTAGTGTAGGGTACGGGTTAGGGTTAGGTTTAGGGTTCGGGATAGGTTTAGTGTACGGGTTAGTGTTAGGGTTAGGGTTAGTTTTAGGGTTAGTGTTATGGTTACGGTACGGTTTAGGGTTAAGGTTGGGTTACGGGATAGGGTCAGTGTACGTGTTAGGTCTAGGGTTAGGGTTAGGTTTAGGTGCGGGTTAGGGTTAGGGTTAGGGTTAGGTTACGTGTTAGGGTTAGGGTTTGGATACGGATTAGCATTACATTTAGGGTTAGGGTTCGGGTTAGGGTTAAAGTTAGGGTTAGGGTACGGTTTAGGATTAGGGTACTGGTTAGCGTTAGGTTTAGGGTCAGGGTTAGGGTTAGGTTTAGGGTTAGGGTTAGGGTTAGGGTACAGATTAGTGTTACTGTACGGTTTAGGGTTAGGGTTAGTGTTATAATACGTGTTAGGGTTAGAATTAGGGTTAGGTTTAGGGTTAGAGTACGGGTTAGGGTTAGGTTTAGGGTTAGGGTTAGAGTACGGGTTAGGGTTAGGTTTAGGGTTAGGGTTAGGGTTAGGTTTAGTGTACGATAGGGTTAGGGTAGGGTTAGGGTTAGGGTACGGGTTAGGGTTAGGTTTAGGATACGGGTTAGGGTTAAGGTTAGGGTACGGGTTAGGTTTAGGGTACGGGTTAGGTTTAGTGCTAGGGTCAGGGTTAGGTTTAGGGTTAGGGTACGAGTTAGGGTTAGGTTTAGGTTACAGGTTAGGGTTAGGGATATGGTATGGGTTTGGGTTACAGTACGGGTTAGGGTTAGGGTGAGGGTTAGGGTTAGGGTTAGTGTACTGTTAGGGTTAGGATAAGGGTTAGGGTTAGGGTGAGAGTACGGTTTAGAGTTAATGTTAGGTTTAGTGTTAGGGTTAGGTTTAGGGTTGGGGTACGATTTAGGGATAGGGTTAGTGTAGGAGTACGGGGTAGGGTTAGTGTTAGGGTTAGGGTTAGGGTTAATGTACAGGTTAAGCTTAGGGTTAGGTTTAGGTTTAGGATACGGTTTAGGGTTAGGTTTAGTGTACAAGATAGGGTTAGCGTACGGGTTAAGTTTAGGGTTAGGGTTAGGTTTAGGTTACGGGTTAGGGTTAGGGTACGTGTTAGGGTTAGGTTTAGGTGCGGGTTAGGGTTAGGTATGGGTTAGGGTTAGGTTTAGGGTCAGGGTTAGGGTTAGGGATAGGGTTATGGTACGGGTTAGGGTTAGGGTTGGGGTTAGGGTATGGGTGAGTTTTAGGATTAGGGTACGGTTTAGGGTTACGGTTAAGGTTAGGGTTTGGGTTAGGTTATGGGTTACGGTAGGGTACGGGTAAGGGTTATGGTTAGGGTTAGGGTTAGGTTTAGGTTTAGGGTGCGGGTTAGGTTTAGGATTAGGCTTAGGGTTAGCACTAGGGTATGGGTTAGGGTTACTGTTAGAGTTTGGTTACGGGTTAGGGTTAGGGTTAGGGTACGAGATAAGTTTGGGTACGGGTAGTTCAAGGGTTAGGGTTAGGTTTAGTGTACTGGTTAGGGTTAGGATTAGGTTTAGGGTTAGGGTTAGTGTATGGGTTAGGTTTAGGGTACGGGTTAGGGTTAGGTTTAGCGTCAGGGTTAGGGTTAGGTTTAGGGTACGAATTAGGGATAGGGTTAAGTTTAGGGTACGCGTTAGCGTTAGGGTACGGGTTAGCGTTAGGGTTATGTTCCGGGTTAGGTTTAGAGTACGGGTTACGGTTAGTGTGAGGGTTAGGGTTAGGGTTAGAGTACGGTTAGGCTTAGGGTTAGGGTTAGGGTTAGGGTTAGAGGATGGGTTAGGGTTAGTGTTAGGGCTAGGGAAAGGGTTAGGGGTAGGGTTAGGGTACAGGTTAGGTTTAGATTTAGGTTTAAGGTTAGGTTACGGGTTAGGGATAGGTTTAGGGTACGGTATAGGGTTAGCGTAATGGTTAAGTTTAGTGTTAGTGTCAGGTTTAGGTTACGGGTTAGGGTTAGGGTACGGGTAAGTGTTAGGTTTAGGGTTCGGGTTAGGGTTAGGGTTAGGGTTAGTGTACGGGTTAGGGTTAGGTTTAGGGTCAGGGTTAGGGTTAGGGTTAGTGTTAGGGTATGAGTTAGGGTTAGGGTTGGGGTAGGGTACGGGTTAGTTTAAGGGTTAGGGTACGGGTTAGGGTTATGGTTAAAGTTAGGGTTAGGTTTAGGGTGTGGGTTAGGGTTAGGGTACGGTTAAGGGTTATGGTTATTGTTAGGGTTAAAGTTAAGTTTAGGGTGCGATTTAGGGTTAGGTTAGGGTTAGGATTAGGGTTAGAGTACGGGCTTGGGTTAGTGTTAGGGGACGGGTTAGGTTTACCGTTTGGGTACGAGTTAGGGTTAGGGTTAGGGTTGGGTTAGGGTTAGGGTTATGTTACGGGTTAGGGTTACACTATGGGTTAGGTTTAGGGTGAGGGTTAGGGTTAGAGTTAGAGTTTGGTTAGGGTTAGGGTTAGGGTTAGGGTTAGCGTACGGGTTAGGTTTAGTGTTAGGTTTAGTGAAAGGGTTAGTTTTATGGTTAGGGTACGGGTTAGGGTTAGGGTTAGGGTTAGGTTTAGGGTCAGGGTTAGAATACGGGGTAGTTTTAGTGTTAGGGTTAGGGTTAGGGTTAATGTACGGGTTAGGCTTAGGGTTAGGCTTAGGGTTAGGGTTAGCGCTAGGGTATGGGTTAGGGTTACTGTTAGCGTTTTGGTACGGTTTAGGGTTAGGGTTAGGTTATGGGATAGGGTTGGGTACGGGTTAGGTCAAGGGTTAGGGTTAGGATTAGGGGATGTGTTAGGTTTAGGGTACGGCTTAGGGTTAGGGTTAGGGTTAGGGTACGGGTTCGGGTTAGGATTAGTGTAGGAGTACGGGGTAGGGTTAGTGTTAGGGTTAGGGTTAGGGTTAATGTACGGGTTAGGCTTAGGGTTAGGTTTAGGTTAGGATACGGGTTAGGGTTAGGTTTAAGGTACGGGATAGGTTTAGCGTACGGGTTAAGTTTAGAGTTAGGGTTAGGTTTAGGTTACGGGTTAGGTATAGGGTACGGGTTAGGGTTAGATTTAGGGTGCAGGTTGGGTTTAGGTTTAGGATTAGTGTAAGGGTTAGGGTTAGCTTTAGTGTCAGTGTTAGGGTTAGGGTTAGTGTTAGGGCACAGGTTAGGTTTAGGGCTGGGGTTAAGGTACGGTTAGTTTTAGGGTTAGGGTACGGGTTAGGGTTACAGTTAAGATTAGGGTTAGGGTCTGGGTTAAGGTTAGGGTTAGGGTACGAGTTAGGGTTAGGGTTATTTTAGGGTACGGGTTAGGGTTAGGGTTAGGGTACGGTTTAGTTTAGGGTACGGGTTAGGGTATGGGTTAGTGTTAGGGTTAGGGTTAGTTTTAGTGTTAGGATACGGTTAGGTTTAGAGTACGGGTTAGGGTTAGTTTTAGGGTTAGGTTTAGGGTTAGGATACGGGTTAGGGTTAGGTTAGGGTTAGGGTTAGGGTTAGGGTACGGAAGGTTTAGCAGACAGGTTAAGTTTAGGGTTAGGGTTAGGTTTAGGTTACAGTTTAGGGTTAGGGTGCGAGTTAGGGTTAGGGTTAGGATTAGTGTAAGGGTTAGGGTTAGGTTTAGGGTCAGTGTTAGGGTTAGTGTTAGTGTTAGGGTACGGGTTAGGGTTAGAGTTGGAGTTAGGGTATGGGTTAGTTTTAGGTTTAGGGTACGGGTCAGGGTTACGGTTAAGGTTAGGGTTAGGGTTAGGGTATGGGTTCGGCTTAGGTTACGGTTAAGGGTTATGTTTTGGGTTACGGTTAGGGTTAAGTATAGGGTGCGGGTTAGGGTTAGGGTTAGAGTACGGGTTTCCGTTAGTGTTAGGGTATGGGTTAGGTTTACCATTTGGGTACGGGTTAGGGTAAGGGTTAGGGTTAGGGTTAGAGTTAGAGTTAGGGTTAAGCTATGGGTAGGGTTAGGGTACGGGTTAGGTTTAGGGTTAGGGTTCGGGTTAGGATTAGTGTACGGGTTAGGGTTAGAGTTAGGGTTAGGGTTAGGGTTAGGGTTAGTGTTACGGTTATGGTACGGGTTAGGGTTAAGGTTAGTGTACGGGATAGAGTTATTCTACGTGTTAGGTCTAGGGTTAGGGTTAGGTTTAGAGTGCGCGGTTAGGCTTAGGGTTAGGGTACGTGTTAGGTTTAGGGTTTGGGTACTGGTTAATGTTATGTTAGGTTAGGGTACGGGTTAGGTTTAGGGTTAGGGTTAAGGTACGGTTTAGGTTTAGGGAACCGTTTAGGGTTAGGGTTATGGTCAGGGTTAGGGTTAGGTTTAGGGGAATGGTTAGGAGTGGGTTAGGGTACGGTTTAGGGTTAGGGTTATGGTCAGGGTTAGGGTTAGGTTAAGGGGAAGGGTAAGGGTTAGGTTTAGGTTTAGGGTACGGGTAAGTGTTATGGTTAGGGTTAGGGTTATGTTTAGGTTTAGGGTGCGGGTTAGGTTTAGGATTAGGCTTAGGGTTAGCACTAGGGTATGGGTTAGGGTTACTGTTAGAGTTTGGTTACGGGTTAGGGTTAGGGTTAGGGTACGAGATAAGTTTGGGTACGGGTAGTTCAAGGGTTAGGGTTAGGTTTAGTGTACTGGTTAGGGTTAGGATTAGGTTTAGGGTTAGGGTTAGTGTATGGGTTAGGTTTAGGGTACGGGTTAGGGTTAGGTTTAGCGTCAGGGTTAGGGTTAGGTTTAGGGTACGAATTAGGGATAGGGTTAAGTTTAGGGTACGCGTTAGCGTTAGGGTACGGGTTAGCGTTAGGGTTATGTTCCGGGTTAGGTTTAGAGTACGGGTTACGGTTAGTGTGAGGGTTAGGGTTAGGGTTAGAGTACGGTTAGGCTTAGGGTTAGGGTTAGGGTTAGGGTTAGAGGATGGGTTAAGGTTAGTGTTAGGGCTAGGGAAAGGGTTAGGGGTAGGGTTAGGGTACAGGTTAGGTTTAGATTTAGATTTAAGGTTAGGTTACGGGTTAGGGATAGGTTTAGGGTACGGGATAGGGTTAGCGTAATGGTTAAGTTTAGTGTTAGTGTCAGGTTTAGGTTACGGGTTAGGGTTAGGGTACGGGTAAGTGTTAGGTTTAGGGTTCGGGTTAGGGTTAGGGTTAGGGTTAGTGTACGGGTTAGGGTTAGGTTTAGGGTCAGGGTTAGGGTTAGGGTTAGTGTTAGGGTATGAGTTAGGGTTAGGGTTGGGGTAGGGTACGGGTTAGTTTAAGGGTTAGGGTACGGGTTAGGGTTATGGTTAAAGTTAGGGTTAGGTTTAGGGTGTGGGTTAGGGTTAGGGTACGGTTAAGGGTTATGGTTATTGTTAGGGTTAAAGTTAAGTTTAGGGTGCGATTTAGGGTTAGGTTAGGGTTAGGATTAGGGTTAGAGTACGGGCTTGGGTTAGTGTTAGGGGACGGGTTAGGTTTACCGTTTGGGTACGAGTTAGGGTTAGGGTTAGGGTTGGGTTAGGGTTATGTTACGGGTTAGGGTTACACTATGGGTTAGGTTTAGGGTGAGGGTTAGGGTTAGAGTTAGAGTTCGGTTAGGGTTAGGGTTAGGGTTAGGGTTAGCGTACGGGTTAGGTTTAGTGTTAGGTTTAGTGAAAGGGTTAGTTTTATGGTTAGGGTACGGGTTAGGGTTAGGGTTAGGGTTAGGTTTAGGGTTAGGGTTAGAATACGGGGTAGTTTTAGTGTTAGGGTTAGGGTTAGGGTTAATGTACGGGTTAGGCTTAGGGTTAGGCTTAGGGTTAGGGTTAGCGCTAGGGTATGGGTTAGGGTTACTGTTAGCGTTTTGGTACGGTTTAGGGTTAGGGTTAGGTTATGGGATAGGGTTGGGTACGGGTTAGGTCAAGGGTTAGGGTTAGGGTTAGGGGATGTGTTAGGTTTAGGGTACGGCTTAGGGTTAGGGTTAGGGTTAGGGTACGGGTTCGGGTTAGGATTAGTGTAGGAGTACGGGGTAGGGTTAGTGTTAGGGTTAGGGTTAGGGTTAATGTACGGGTTAGGCTTAGGGTTAGGTTTAGGTTAGGATACGGGTTAGGGTTAGGTTTAAGGTACGGGATAGGTTTAGCGTACGGGTTAAGTTTAGAGTTAGGGTTAGGTTTAGGTTACGGGTTAGGTATAGGGTACGGGTTAGGGTTAGATTTAGGGTGCAGGTTGGGTTTAGGTTTAGGATTAGTGTAAGGGTTAGGGTTAGCTTTAGTGTCAGTGTTAGGGTTAGGGTTAGTGTTAGGGCACAGGTTAGGTTTAGGGCTGGGGTTAAGGTACGGTTAGTTTTAGGGTTAGGGTACGGGTTAGGGTTACAGTTAAGATTAGGGTTAGGGTCCGGGTTAAGGTTAGGGTTAGGGTACGAGTTAGGGTTAGGGTTATTTTAGGGTACGGGTTAGGGTTAGGGTTAGGGTACGGTTTAGTTTAGGGTACGGGTTAGGGTATGGGTTAGTGTTAGGGTTAGGGTTAGTTTTAGTGTTAGGATACGGTTAGGTTTAGAGTACGGGTTAGGGTTAGTTTTAGGGTTAGGTTTAGGGTTAGGATACGGGTTAGGGTTAGGTTAGGGTTAGGGTTAGGGTTAGGGTACGGAAGGTTTAGCAGACAGGTTAAGTTTAGGGTTAGGGTTAGGTTTAGGTTACAGTTTAGGGTTAGGGTGCGAGTTAGGGTTAGGGTTAGGATTAGTGTAAGGGTTAGGGTTAGGTTTAGGGTCAGTGTTAGGGTTAGTGTTAGTGTTAGGGTACGGGTTAGGGTTAGAGTTGGAGTTAGGGTATGGGTTAGTTTTAGGTTTAGGGTACGGGTCAGGGTTACGGTTAAGGTTAGGGTTAGGGTTAGGGTATGGGTTCGGCTTAGGTTACGGTTAAGGGTTATGTTTTGGGTTACGGTTAGGGTTAAGTATAGGGTGCGGGTTAGGGTTAGGGTTAGAGTACGGGTTTCCGTTAGTGTTAGGGTACGGGTTAGGTTTACCATTTGGGTACGGGTTAGGGTAAGGGTTAGGGTTAGGGTTAGAGTTAGAGTTAGGGTTAAGCTATGGGTAGGGTTAGGGTACGGGTTAGGTTTAGGGTTAGGGTTCGGGTTAGGATTAGTGTACGGGTTAGGGTTAGAGTTAGGGTTAGGGTTAGGGTTAGGGTTAGTGTTACGGTTATGGTACGGGTTAGGGTTAAGGTTAGTGTACGGGATAGAGTTATTCTACGTGTTAGGTCTAGGGTTAGGGTTAGGTTTAGAGTGCGCGGTTAGGCTTAGGGTTAGGGTACGTGTTAGGTTTAGGGTTTGGGTACTGGTTAATGTTATGTTAGGTTAGGGTACGGGTTAGGTTTAGGGTTAGGGTTAAGGTACGGTTTAGGTTTAGGGAACCGTTTAGGGTTAGGGTTATGGTCAGGGTTAGGGTTAGGTTTAGGGGAATGGTTAGGAGTGGGTTAGGGTACGGTTTAGGGTTAGGGTTATGGTCAGGGTTAGGGTTAGGTTAAGGGGAAGGGTAAGGGTTAGGTTTAGGGTTAGGGTACGGGTAAGTGTTATGGTTAGGGTTAGGGTTAGTTTTAGGTTTAGGGTGCGGGTTATGGTCAGGGTTAGTTTTAGGGTATGAGTTAGGATTAGGGTTAGGTTTAGGGTACGGGTTAGGGTTAGGGTTAGGGTTATGGTACGGGTTAGGTTTAAGGTACAGGTTAGTGTTAGGGTTACGGTCAGGCTTAGGGTTAGGGTTAGGGTATGAGTTAGGGTTAGGGTTAGGTTTAGGGTACGGGTTAGGGTTAGTGTAAGGGTTAGGGTACGGTTAGGTTTAGGGTACGGGTTAGTCGTAGGGTCAGGGTCAGGGTTAGGGTACGAGTTAGGGTTAGGGTTAGGGTACGGGTTAGGGTTAAGGTTATGTTATGGGTTAGGGTTACAGTACGGGTTAGGGTTAGGGTGAGTTTTAGTGTTAGGGTTAGAGTACGAGTAGGGTTAGGGTTAGTGTTAAGGTTTGGGTTAGAGTACGGAGTAAGGTTAGTGTTAGTGTTAGGGTTAGGGAAAGGTTTAGGGTTATGTTAGGTTATGGGTTAGTTTTAGGGTTAGGGTTAGGTTAGGGTTAGAGTATGGGGTAGGGTTAGTGTTAGGGTTAGGGTGAGGGTTAAAGTACGGGTTAGGCTTAGGGTTAGCTTTAGGGTTAGGTTACGGGTTAGGGTTAGGGTTATGATACGGAAGGTTTAGCAGACGGGTTAAGTTTAGGGTTAGGGTTAGGTTTAGGTTATGGGTTAGGGTTAGGGTTAGGGTTAGTGTACGGTTTAGGGTTAAGTTTAGGGTCAGGGTTAAGGTACGGGTTAGTTTTAGGGTTAGGGTACGTGTTAGGGTTACGATTAAAGTTAGGTTTATGTTAGGGTGGGGGTTAGGGTTAAGGTACGGTTAAGGGTTATGGTTAGGTTTAGGTTTAGGGTTATGTTTCGATTGCGGTTTAGGGTTAGGGTTAGGGTTAGGGTTATAGTACGGCTTTGGGTTAGTGTTAGGGTACGGTATAGGTTTACTGTTTAGTAAGGGTTAGGGTAAGGGTTAGGGTTAGGGTTAGGGGTAGGGTTAGATTTATGGTTAGGCTACGGGATAGGGTTAGAGTACGGGTTCGGGTTAAGGTTAGGGTTAAGTTTAAGGTTATAATACGGGTTAGCGTTAGGGTTAGGTTTAGGGTTAGATACGGGTTAGGGTTAGTGTGAGGTTTAGGGTTAGTGTTAGGGTACTGGTTAGGGTTAGAGTACGGGTTAGGGTTAGGTTTAGGGTTAAGTTTAGTGTTAGAGTACGGGTTAGGGTTAGTGTTAGTGTTAGGGTTAGGGTTAGTGTACGGATCGGGTTCGGGTTAGGGTTAGGGTTAGGGTTCGGGTTAGGGTTAGGTTTAAGGTACGGGATAGGCTTAGGTTTAGGTGAGAGTTAGTGTTAGGGTTAGGGTTAGGGTACGGGTTAGGGTTAGGTTTAGGGTCAGGGTTTGCGTTAGAGATAGGGTTATGGTACGGGTTATGGTTAGGGTTGGGGTTAGGGTACGGGTTAGTTTTAGGGTTAGGGTACGGGTCAGGGTTACGGTTAAGTTTAGGGTTAGGGTTAGGGTATGGGTTAGGGTTAGGGTACGGGTAAGTGTTATGGTTAGGGTTAGGGTTAGTTTTAGGTTTAGGGTGCGGTTTAGGGTCAGGGTTAGGGTTAGGGTACGAGTTAGGGTTAGGGTTAGGTTCAGGGTACGGGTTAGGTTTAGGGTTAGGGTTAGGGTAAGTGTTAGGTTTAAGGTACGGGTTAGGGTTAGGGTTAGGGTACGAGTTAGGGTTAGGGTTAGGGTACGGGTTAGGGTTAGGGTTATGTTACGGGTTAGGGTTACAGTACGGGTTAGTGTTAGTGTGAGTGTTAGTGTTAGGGTTAGAGTACGTGTAGGGTTACGGTTAGGGTTAGGGTTAGGTTTAGGGTTAGAGTACGGTTAGGGTTAGGGTCAAGGTTAGGGTTAGTGTATGAGTTAGGGTTAAGGTACCAGTTAGGGTTAGGGTTATATTACGGGTTAGGGTTATAGTACGTTTTAGTGTTAGGGTGAGGGTAAGGGTTAGGGTTAGAGTACGGTTAGGGTTAGTGTTAGGGTTAGGGTTAGAGTATGGGTTAGGGTTAGGGTTAGGGTTAGGGTTAGGGTTAGGGTTAGGTTTAGAGTACGGTGTAGGGTTAGTGTTAGGGTTAGAGTTAGGTTTAATGTACGGGTTAGGCTTAGGGTTAGGTATAGGTTTAGGATAAGAGTTAGGGTTAGGTTTAGGGTATGGGATAGGTTTAGCGTATGGGTTAAGTTTAGGGTTAGGGTTAGGTTTAGGTTACTGGTTAGGTTTAGGGTACGGGTTAGGGTTAGGGTACGGGTTAGGGTTAGGTATAGGTGAGGGTTAGGGTTAGGGTTAAGGTTAGGGTTAGGGTTAGGTACGGGTTAGGGTTATGGTTGGGTTTAAGGTACGGGTTAAGTTTAGTGTTAGGGTATGGGTCAGGGTTACGGTTAAGGTTAGGGTTAGGGTTACGGTATGGGTTAGGGTTAGGGTACGGGTAAGGGTTATGTTTAGGGTTAGGGTTAGGTTTAGGTTTAGGGTGCGGGTTAGGGTTAGGGTTAGGGTTAGCACTATGGTATGGGTTAGGGTTACTTTTAGGTTTTGGGTACGGCTTAGGGATAGGGTTAGGTTACGTGATAGGTTTGGGTACGGGTTAGGTCAAGGGATAGGGTTAGGTTTAGGGTACGGGTTAGGGTTAGGGACGGTTTAGGGTTAGGGTTAGGGTATGAGTTAGTCTTAGGTTACGGGTTAGGGTTAGGGTTATGGTCAGGGTTAGGGTTAGGGTTAGGGTACGGTTTAGGGTTAGTGTTAGGGTTAGGGTTAGGTTTAGGGTCAGGGTTAGGTTTAGGGTTAGTGTTAGGGTACAGGTTAGGGTGAGGGTTGGGGTTAGGGTACGGGATAAGGTACCGGTTAGGGTATGTGTCAGGGTTAGTGTTAGTGTTAGTGTTAGTGTACGGTTTAGGGTTAGGGTTGGGGTTAGGGTCCGGGTTAGGGTACGGTTTAGGGTTAGTGTTAGGGTTAGGGTTAGGTTTAGGGTCAGGGTTAGGGTTAGGGTTAGTGTTAGGGTACGGGTTAGTGTTAGGGTTAGGGTTAGGGTTAGGGTACGGGTTAGGGTTAATGTAAGGGTTACGGTTAGGTTTAGGGTCAGGGTTAGGTTTAGGGTTAGTGTTAGGGTACGGGTTAGGGTTAGGTTTGGCGTTAATGTACGGGTTAGTTTTAGGGTTAGTGTTCGGGTTAAGGTTACGGTTAAGTTTAGGGTTAGGTTAAGATATGGGTTAGGGTTAGGTTACGGTTAAGGGTTATGGTTTGGGTTAGGGTTAGGGTTAAGCTTAGCGTGAGGATTAGGTTTAGGGTTAGGGTTAGAGTACAGGTTTGGGTTAGTGTTACGGTACGGGTTATGTTTACTTTTTGGGTACGGGTTAAGGTAAGGGTTAGGGTTAGGGTTAGGGTTAGGGTTTAAGTTTAGAATTTGGGTTAGGCTACCGGTAGGGTTAGGGTTCGGGTTAGGGTTAGGGTTCGGGTTAGGGTTATTGTAAGGTTTAGGGTTAGGGTTAGCGTTAGCGTTCGGGTTAGTGTTAGGGTTTCGGTATGGGTTAGGGTTAAGGTTATGGTACGGGAAAGGGTTAGTGTACGTGTTATGTCTAGGGTTAGGGTTAGGTTTAGTGTGCGGGTTAGGGTTAGGGTTAGGGTTAGGGTACATGTTAGGGTTAGGGTTTGGGTACGGGTGAGGGTTACATTTAGGGTTAGGGTACGGGCTAGGTTTAGGGTTAGGGTAAGGGTTAGTGTTAGAGTACGGGTTAGGGTTAGGTTCAGGATTAGGGTTAGGTTTAGAGAACGGGTTAGGGTTAGTGTTAGGGTTAGGTTTACGGTTAGTGTATGGATAGGGTTAGGGTTAGGGTTAGGGTTAGGTTAAGGGTATGGGTTAGGGTTAGGTTTAGGTTTCCGGATAGGGGTAGTGTACGGGTTAAATTTAGGGTTAGGGTTAGGTTTAGGTTCGGGTTAGGTTTAGGGTACGGGTTAGGGTTAGGTTTAGGGTCAGGGTTAGGGTTAGGGATAGGGTTATGGTACGGGTTAGGGTTAGGGTTGGGGTTAGGGTACGGGTTAGTTTTAGGGTTAGGTTACGGGTTAGGTTTATGGCTAAGGTTAGGGTTAATATTAGGGTATGGGTTAGGGTTAGGGTACGGGTAAGTGTTATGGTTAGGGTTAGGGTTAGTTTTAGGTTTAGGGTGCGGGTTAGGGTCATGGTTAGGGTTAGGGTATGAGTTAGGGTTAGCGTTAGGTTCAGGGTACGGGTTAGGTTTAGGGTTAGGGTTAGGGTATGGGTTAGGTTTAAGGTACTGGTTAGGGTTAGGGTTAGGTTTAGGGTACGAGTTAGGGTTAGTGTTAGGGTACGGGTTAGGGTTAGGGTTTTGTTACGGGTTAGGGTTACAGTACGGGTTAGTGTTTGGGTGAGTGTTAGTGTTAGGGTTAGAGTACGTGTAGGGTTACGGTTAGGGTTAGGGTTAGGTTTAGGGTTAGAGTACGGTTAGGGTTAGGGTCAGGGTTAGGGTTAGTGTACGAGTTAGGGTTAGAGTTAGGGTACCAGTTAGGGTTAGGGTTATATTACGGGTTAGGGTTACAGTACGGTTTAGTGTTAGGGTGAGGGTAAGGGTTAGGGTTAGAGTACGGTTAGGGTTAGTGTTAGGGTTAGGGTTAGAGTATTGGTTAGGGTTAGGGTTAGGGTTAGGGTTAGGGTTAGGTTTAGGTTTAGAGTACGGGGTAGGGTTAGTGTTAGGGTTAGAGTTAGGGTTAATGTACGGGTTAGGCTTAGGTTTAGGTATAGGTTTAGGATAAGAGTTAGGGTTAGGTTTAGGGTACGGGATAGGTTTAGCGTACGCGTTAAGTTTAGAGTTAGGGGTAGGTTTAGGTTACTGGTTAGGGTTAGGGTACGGGTTAGGGTTAGTTTAGGGTGTGGGTTAGGGTTAGGGTTAGTGTAAGGGTTAGGGTTAGGTTTAGGGTCAGGGTTAAGGTTAGGGTTAGTGTTAGGGTACGGGTTAGTTTTAGGGTTAGGGTACGAGTTAGGGTTAGGTTTAGGGTTAGGGTTAGGTTTAGAGTACGGTTTAGGGTTGTGTTAGTGTTAGGATTAGGGTTAGTGTACGGATAGGGTTAGGCTTAGGGTTAGGGTTAGGGTACAGGTTAGGGTTAGGTTTAGGATACGAGATAGGGTTGGGTATGGGTTAGGTCAAGGGTTAGGGTTAGGTTTAGGGTACGGGTTAGGGTTAGGGTTAGGTTTAGGGTTAAGATAAGAGTTAGGGTTAAGTTTAGGGTGCGGGATAGGGTTAGCGTACAGGTTAAGTTTAGGGTTAGGGTTAGGTTTAGGTTAAGGGTTAGGGTTAGGGTTAGGGTATGTGTTAGTGTTAGGTTTAGGGTGCGGGTTAGGGTTAGGGTTAGGGTTAGGGTTAGGGATGGGTTAGGGTTAGGTTTAGGGTACGGGATAGGGTTAGTGTACACATTAAGTTTAGGGTTATGGTTAGTTTAGGTTACGGGTTAGGGTTAGGGTACGCGTTAGGCTTAGGTTTATGTGCGGGTTAAGGTTAGGGTACGGGTTAGGTTTAGGTTTAGGGTCAGGGTTATGGTTAGGGATAGGGTCATGCTACGGATTAGGGTTAGGGTCAGGGTTGGGTATGGGTTACTTTTAGGGTTAGGGTACAGGTCAGGGTTACAGTTAAATTTAGGGTTAGTGTTAGTTTATGGGTTAGGGTTAGGGTACGGGTAAGGGTTATGGTTAGGGTTAGGGTTACGTTTAGGTTTAGGGTGCGGGTTAGGCTTAGGTTTAGAGTTAGGGTTAGCGCTAGGGTATGGGTTAGGGTTACTGTTAGGGTTTGTGTACGGGTTAGGTTTAGGTTTAGGGTTCGAGATAGGGTTGGGTACGGGTTAGTTCAAGGGTTAGGGTTAGGTTTAGGGTACGGGTTAGGGTTAGGGTTAGGTTTAGGGTTAGGATAAGAGTTACGGTTAGGTTTAGGGTGCGAAATAGGGTTAGTGTACAGGTTAAGTTTAGGGTTAGGGTTAGGTTTAGTTTACGGGTTAGGTTTAGGGTTAGGGCACGGGTTAGGGTTAGGTTTAGGGTGCGGGTTTGGGTTAGGGTTAGAGTTAGTGTAAGGGTTCGGGTTAGGTTTAGGGTCAGTTTTAGGGTTAGGGTTAGTGTTAGGGTACGGGTTAGTTTTAGGGTTAGGGAAAGGGTTAGGGTTAGGTTTAGGGTTAGGGTTAGGTTTAGAGTACAGGTTAGGTTTAGTGTTAGTGTTAGGGTTAGTGTTAGTGTACAGATAGGGTTAGGGTTAGGGTTAGGGTACGGGTTAGGATTAGGTTTAGGGTACGGGATAGGGTTAGTGTACGCGTTAAGTTTAGGGTTATGGTTAGTTTAGGTTACGGGTTAGTGTTAGGGTACGGGTTAGGCTTAGGTTTATGTGCGGGTTAGGGTTAGGGTACAGGTTAGGGTTAGGTTTAGGTTCAGGGTTATGGTTAGGGATAGGGTCATGCTACGGGTTAGGGTTAGGTTTGGTGTTAGGGTACGGGTTAGTTTTAGGGTTAGGGTACTGGTTAGGGTTACTTTTAAAGTTAGAGTTAGTGTTACATATGGGTTAGGGTTAGGGTGCGGCAAAGGGTTATGTTTAGTGTTAGGGTTACATTTAGGTTTAGGGTGCGGGTTAGGCATAGGGTTAGGGTTAGGGTTAGGGTTAGCTCTAGGCTATGGGTTAGGGTTACTGTTAGGGTTTGGGTACGTGTTAGGGTTAGGTTTAGGGTACGAGATAGGGTTGGGTACGGGTTAGGTCAAAGGTTAGGGTTAGGTTTAGGGTACGGGTTAGGGTTAGGGTTAGGGTATGGGTTAGGTTTAGGGTACGGGTTAGGGTTAGGGTTAGGGTCCAGGTTAGGGTTAGGGTTAGGGTATGAGTTAGGGTTAGAAATAGGGTTATGGTACGGGTTAGAGTTAGGGTTAGGTTTAGGATACGGTTTAGGTTAGGGTACGGGTTAGGGTTACGGTTAAGGTTAGGGTTATTGTAGGGTATGGGTTAGAGTTAGGGTATGGTTAAGGGTTATGGTTTGGGTTAGGGTTAGGGTTAAGTTTAGGGTGCGGGTTAGGGTTAGGGTTAGGGTTAGAGTACGGTTTTAGGTTAGTGTTAGGGTACTGGTTATGTTTACCATTTGGGTACGGGTAGGGTTAGGGTACGTGTTAGGGTAAGGGTTAGGGTTCGGGTTAGGTTTAGTGTTCGGGTAAGGGTTAGAGTTACAATTAGGGTTAGGTTTACGGTTAGTCTGAGGGTTACGGTATAGGTTAGGGTTAAGTTTAGGGTACAGGATAGAGTTAGACTACGTGTTAGGTCTAGGGTTTGGGTTAGGTTTAGTGTGCGGGTTAGGGTTAGGGTTAGGGTACGTGTTAGGTTTAGGGTTTGGGTACGGTTTAGCGTTATGTTTAGGTTTGGGTAATGGTTAGGTTTAGGGTTAGGGTTAAGTTACGGTTTAGGTTTAGGGAACGGGTTAGCGTTAGGTTTAGGGTCAGGGTTAGGGTTAGGTTTAGGATTAGATTTAGGGTTAGGGTTAGGGTACGGGTTAGGGTTACTGTACGGTTTAGGGTTAGGGTTAGGGTTAGGTTTAGGGTTATAGTACGGGTTAGGTTTTGAGTTAGGGTGAGGTATAGGTTTAGAGTATGGGTTAGATTTAGTGTTATGGTTAGGGTTAGTGTTAGGGTACGGTTAGGGTTAGAGTACGGGTTAGCGTTAGGTTTAGGGTTAGGGATAGGGTTAGAGTACGGGTTAGGGTTAGTGTTAGTGTTAGGGTTAGGGTTAGGGTTAGGGTTAGTGTTCGGATAGGTTTAGGGTTAGAGTTAGGTTTATGGTACGGGTTAGGGTTAGTTTTAGGGTACTGGATAGGGTTAGCGTACAGGTTAAGTTTAGTGTTAGGGTTAGGTTTAGGTTACGGGTTAGGGTTAGGGTACGGGTTAGGGTTAGGTTTAGGTGGGGGTTAGGGTTAGGGTTAGGGTTAGGTTTCGGTTTAGGGTCAAGGTTAGGGTTAGGCATAGGGTTATGGTACGGGTTAGGGTTAGGGTTGGTGTTAGGGTATTGGTTAGTTTTATCGTTAGGGTACGGGTCAGGTTTACAGTTAAGGTTAGGGTTAGGGTTAGGATATGGGTTAGGTTTAGGGTACGGAAAGGGTTATGGTTAGGGTGAGCGTTAGGTTTAGGTTTAGGGTGCAGGTTAGGGTTAGGGTTAGGGTTAGCGCTAGGGTATGGTTTAGGGTTACTGTTAGGCTTTGGGTACGGGTTAGGGTTAGGGTTAGGGTACGGTATAGTTTTGGATATGGGTTAGGTCAAGGGTTAGGGTTAGGGTTAGGGTTAGGGTTAGGGTATGGGTTAGGATTACAGTACGGGTTAGTGTTAGGGTGAGGGTTAGGGTTAGGGTTAGAGTACGGTTAGGGTTAGGGTTACAGTTAGGGTTAGAGTACGGGTTAGTGTTAGTGTTAGGGTTATGTTTAGAGTTAGGGTTAGGGTTACGGTTAGGTTTAGAGTACGGGGTAGGGTTAGTGTTAGGTTTAGGGTTAGGTTTAATGTACGAGTTAGGATTAGGTTTAGGTTTAGGGTTAGGATAATGTTTAGGGTTTGGTTTAGCGTACGGGATAGGGTTAGCGTACGGGTTAAGTTTAGGGTTAGGGTTAGGTTTAGTTTATGGGTTAGTGTTAGGGTACGGGTTAGGGTTAGGTTTAGGGTGCAGGTTAGGGTTAGGGTTAGGGTTAGTGTAAGGGTTACGGTTAGGTTTAGGGTCAGGTTTAGGGTTAGGTTTAGTGTTAGGTTACGGGATAAGGTTAGGGTTGGGGTTCGGGTACGGATTAGTTTTAGGGCTAGGGTCCGGGTTAGGGTTATGGTTAAGGTTAAGGTTAGTCTTAGGTTATGGGTTAGTTTTAGGTAACGGTTAAGGTTTATTGTTTGGGTTAGGGTTAGGGTTAGGGTTAAGTTTAGGGTGCGCGTTAGGGTTAGGGTGAGGGTTAGGTTTAGAGTACGGTTTTGCTTTAGTTTTAGGGTATGGGTTAGGTTTCTGTTTGGGTAGGAGTTAGGGTAAGGGTTAGGGTTAGGGTTAGGGGTTAAGGGTAGGGTTAGGATTAGGACCCGGGAAAGGTTATGGTATGGGTTAGGGTTAGGGTTAGGGCTTGGGTTAGTGTTAGTGTACGGGTTAGGGTTAGGGTTAGGGTTAGGTTTAGGGTTGGGATTAGTGTTAGGGTTGCGGTACGGGTTAGGGTTAAGGTTACAGTACGGGATAGGGTTAGTGTACGTGTTAGGTCTAGGATTAGGGTTAGGTTTAGTGTGCGGGTTAGGATTAGGGCTAGGGTTAGGGTTAAGGTACGTGTTAGGGTTAGGGTTTGGGTATGGGTTAGGGTTACGTTTAGGATTAGGGTACAGGTTAGTTTTAAGGTTAGGGTAAGGGTTAGTGTTAGTTTACGGGTTAGGGTTAGGTTTAGGTTTAGGGTAGAGTTAGAGTACGGGTTAAGGTTAGTGTTAGGGTTAGAGTTAGGGTTAGTGTACGGATAGGGTTAGGTTTAGGTTAGTCTTAGGGTACGGGTTAGGGTAAGGTTTAGGGTATGGGACAGGGTTTGTGTATGGGTTAAATTTAGGGTTAGGGTTAGATTTAGGTTACGGGTTAGGGTTAGGGTACGTGTTCGGGTTATGGTTAGGGTTATGGTTAGGGTTAGGGTATGGGTTAGGCTTAGGGTACGGGTAAGGGTTATGTTTAGGGTTAGGGTTAGGTTTAGGTTTAGTGTGCGGGTTAGGGTTAGAGTTAGGGTTAGATTTAGGGTTAGAGTACGGGTTAGGGTTAGTGATAGGGATAGGGTTAGTTTTAGGGTACGAGTTAGGGTTAGAGTTCCAGTTAGGGTTAGATTTAGGGTTAGGGTTAGGGTTAGAGTACGGTTTAGGGTTAGTGTTCGGTTTAGGGTTAGGGTTATAGTTAGTGTATGGATAGGGTTAGGGTTAGGGTTAGGGTTAGGGTACGGGTTAGGTTTAGGTTTAGGGTATGAGATAGGGGTAGCGTACGGGTTAAGTTTAGGGTTAGGGTTAGGTTTAGGATGCGGGTTAGGGTTAGGGTACGGGTTAGGGTTAGGTATAGGTGAGGGTTAGGGTGAGGGTTAGGGTTAGTGTTAGGATTAGGGTACGGGTTAGGGTTATGGTTGGGGTTAGGGTACGGGTTAAGTTTAGGGTTAGGGTTCGCGCCAGGGTTACAGTTAAGGTTAGGGTTAGGGTTAGGGTATGGGTTAGGGTTAGGGTACGGGTAAGGGTTATGTTTAGGGTTAGGGTTAGGTTTAGGTTTAGGGTGCGGGATAGGGTTAGGGTTAGGGTTAGCGCTAGGGTATGGTTTAGGGTTACTGTTAGGGTTTGGGTACGGCTTAGGGATAGGGTTATGTTACAGGATAGGTTTGGGTATGGGTTAGGTCAAGGGATAGGGTTAGGTTTAGGGTACGGGTTAGGGTTAGGGACAGTTTAGGGTTAGGGTTAGGGTATGAGTTAGGCTTAGGGTATGCGTAAGGCTTAGGGTTATGGTCAGGGTTAGGGTTAGGGTTAGGTTTAGGGTCAGGGTTAGGGTTAGTGTTAGGGTACAGGTTAGGGTGAGTGTTGGGGTTAGGGTACGTGTTAAGGTACAGGTTAGGGTACGTGTCAGGGTTAGTGTTAGTGTTAGTGTTAGGGTACGGTTTAGGGTTAGGGTTGGGGTTAGGTATGGGTTAGGGTTAGGGTACAGGTAAGGGTTATGTTTAGGGTTAGGGTTAGGTTTAGGTTTAGTGTGCGGGTTAGGGTTAGAGTTAGGGTTAGATTTAGGGTTAGAGTACGGGTTAGGGTTAGTGATAGGGATAGGGTTAGTTTTAGGGTACGAGTTAGGGTTAGAGTTCCAGTTAGGGTTAGGTTTAGGGTTAGGGTTAGGGTTAGAGTACGGTTTAGGGTTAGTGTTCGGTTTAGGGTTAGGGTTATGGTTAGTGTACGGATAGGGTTAGGGTTAGGGTTAGGGTTAGGGTAGGGGTTAGGTTTAGGTTTAGGGTACGAGATAGGGGTAGCGTACGGGTTAAGTTTAGGGTTAGGGTTAGGTTTAGGATGCGGGTTAGGGTTAGGGTACGGGTTAGGGTTAGGTATAGGTGAGGGTTAGGGTGAGGGTTAGGGTTAGTGTTAGGGTTAGGGTACGGGTTAGGGTTATGGTTGGGGTTAGGGTATGGGTTAAGTTTAGGGTCAGGGTTCGGGCCACGGTTACGGTTAAGGTTAGGGTTAGGGTTAGGGTATGGGTAGGGTTAGGGTACGGGTAAGGGTTATGTTTAGGTTTAGGGTTAGGTTTAGGTTTAGGGTGCGGGATAGGGTTAGGGTTAGGGTTAGCGCTAGGGTATGGTTTAGGGTTACTGTTAGGGTTTGGGTACGGCTTAGGGATAGGGTTATGTTACGGGATAGGTTTGGGTACGGGTTAGGTCAAGGGATAGGGTTAGGTTTAGGGTACGGGGTAGGGTTAGGGACAGTTTAGGGTTAGGGTTAGGGTATGAGTTAGGCTTAGGGTACACGTAAGCCTTAGGGTTATGGTCAGGGTTAGGGTTAGGGTTAGGTTTAGGGTCAGGTTTAGGGTTAGGGTTAGTGTTAGGGTACAGGTTAGGGTGAGTGTTGGGGTTAGGGTATGGGTTAAGGTACAGGTTAGGGTACGTGTCAGGGTTAGTGTTAGTGTTAGTGTTAGGGTATGGTTTAGGGTTAGGGTTGGGGTTAGGGTCCGGGTTAGGGTACGGGTTAGGGTTTAGGGTTAGTGTTAGGGTTAGGGTTAAGTTTAGGGTCAGGGTTAGGGTTAGGGTTAGTGTTAGGGTACGGGTTAGGGTTAGGGTTAGGGTTAGGGTACGGGTTAGGGTTAGTGTAAGGGTCACGGTTAGGTTTTGGGTCAGGGTTAGGGTTAGGGTTAGTGTTAGGGTACGGATTAGGGTTAGGTTTGGGGTTAGGGTACGGGTTAGTTTTAGGGTTAGTGTACGGGTTAGTGTTATGGTTAAGGTTAGGGTTAGGGTTAAGATATGGTTTAGGGTTAGGTTACGGTTAAGGGTTATGGTTTGGGTTATGGTTAGGGTTAAGCTTAGGGTGCGGATTAGGTTTAGGTTTAGGGTTAGTATTAGGGTTAGAGTACGGGTTTGGGTTAGTGTTACGGTACGGGTTATGTTTAATTTTTGGGTACGGGTTAAGGTAAGGGTTAGGGTTAGGGTTAGGGTTAGGGTTAGGGTTAGGGTTAGGGTTTAAGGTTAGAATTTGGATTAGGCTACCGGTAGGGTTAGGGTTCGGGTTAGGGTTAGGGTTCGGGTTAGGGTTATTGTAAGGTTTAGGGTTAGGGTTAGGGTTAGCATTAGGGTTAGTGTTAGGGTTTCGGTATGGGTTAGGGTTAAGGTTATGGTACGGGAAAGGGTTAGTGTACGTGTTATGTCTAGGGTTAGGGTTAGGTTTAGTGTGCGGGTTAGTGTTAGGGTTAGGGTACATGTAAGGGTTAGGTTTGGTTACGGGTGAGGGTTACATTTAGGGTTAGGGTACGGGTTAGGGTTAGGGTTAGAGTACGGGTTAGGGTTAGGTTCAGGATTAGGGTTAGGGTTAGAGTACAGGTTAGGGTTAGGGTTAGGGTTAGTGTACGGATAGTGTTAGGGTTAGGGTTAGGGTAAGGGTATGGGTTAGGGTTAGGTTTAGGGTTCCAGATATGGGTAGTGTACGGGTTAAATTTAGGGTTAGGGTTAGGTTTAGGTTACGGGTTAGGGTTAGGGTATGGGTGAAGGTTAGGTTTAGGTGCGGGTAAGTATTAGGGTACGGGTTAGGGTTAGGTTTAGGGTCAGGGTTAGGGTTAGGGATAGGGTTAGGGTACGGGTTAGTGTTAGGGTTGGGGTTAGGGTTACGGGTTAGTTTTAGGGTTAGGGTACGGGTTAGGATTACGTTAAAGGTTAGGGTTAATGTTAGGGTATGGGTTAGGGTTAGGGTACGGGTAAGGGTTATAGTTAGGGTCAGGGTTTGGTATAAGTTTAGGGTGCGGGTTAGGCTTAGGGTTAGGGTTAACGCTAGGGTATGAGTTAGGGTTACTGTTAGGGTTTAGGTACGGGTTAGGGTTAGGGTACGGATAGGGTTGGGTACGGGTTAGGTCAATGGTTAGGGTTAGGTTTAGGGTACGGGTTAGGGTTAGGGTTAGGTTTAGGGTTAGGTTTAGGGTATGGGTTAGGTTTAGGGTACGGCTTAGGGTTAGGGTTAGGGGCAGGGATAGGGTTAGGGTTAGGGTACGAATTAGTGTTAGGCTTAGGTTGAGGGTACGGGTTAGGTTTAGGGTTAGGGTTAGGGTACGGGTTAGGTTTAGGGTATGGGTTAGGGTTAGGGTCAGGGTTAGTGTTAGGGTATGAGTTAGGGTTAAGGTTAGTGTACAGGTTAGGGTTAGGGTTATGTTACAGGTTAGGGTTACATTACTGGTTAGGTTTAGTGTGAGGGTTAGGGTTAGAGTACGGTTAGGGTTAGGGTTAGGTTAGGGTTAGGGTACGGGTTAGGGTTAGGGTTAGGGTTAGGGTTAGGGAAAGGGTTAGGGTTAGGGTTAGGGTTAGGGTACGGTTTAAGGTTAAGTTTAAGATTATGGTTAGTGTTAGAGTACGGGGTAGGGTTAGTGTTAGCGTTAGGGTTAGTGTTAATGTACGGGTTAGGCTTAGGGTTAGGTTTAGGGTTAGGTTATGGATTAGGGTTAGGTTTAGTGTACGGGATAAGGTTAGCGTACGGGTTAAGTTTAGGGTTAGGGTTAGGTTTAGGTTACGGGTTAGGGGTAGAGTACAAGTTAGCGTTAGGTTTAGGGTCAGGGTTAGGGTTAGGTTTAGTGTTAGGGTATGGGTTAGGGTTAGGGTTGCGGTTAGGGTACAGGTTAGTTTTAGGGTTAGGGTACGGGTTAGGGTTATGGTTAAAGTTAGGGATAGGGTTAGGTAGTGGGTTAGGGTTAGGGTACGGTTAAGGGTTATGGTTAAAGTTAGTGTTAGGGTTAAGTTTAGGGTGCGGTTTAGGATTAGGGTAAGGGTTAGGGTTAGAGTACGGGTTTGGGTTAGTGTTAGGGTACGGGTTAGGTTTACCGTTTGAGTACGGGTTAGATTAAGGGTTAGAGTTAGAGTTAGGGTTAGGTCTTAGGGTTAGAGTTAGGGTTGGGCTATGGGATAGGGTTAGAGTTGGGTTTGGGTTAGGCTTAGGGTTATAGTACGGGTTAGGGTTAGAGTTAGGGTTAGGGTTAGGGTTAGAGTACGGGTTAGGGTTAGTGTTAGGGTTTGGTTTAGGGTTAGGGTACGGGTTAGGGTTAGAGTTCGGGTTAGGGATAGGTTTAGTGTTAAGGTTAGTGTTAGAGTACGGTTTAGGTTTAGTGTTAGGTTTATGGTTAGGGTTAGGGTTAGTGTACGGATAAGGTTATTGTTAGGGTTAGGGTTAGGGTACGGGTTAGGGTTAGGTTTAGGATACGGGATAGGGTTAACATACGGGTTAAGTTTAGGGTTAAGGTTGGGTTTAGGTTACGGGTTAGGGTGAGGTTAAAGGTTAGGTTTAGGTATAGGTGTGGGTTAGGGTTAGGGTTAGGGTATGGGTTAGGTTTAGGGTTTGGGTTAGGGTACGGGTTATTTTTCGGGTTAGGGTACGGGACAGGGTTACCTTTAAGGTTAGGGTTAGGGTTAGGGTATGTGTTAGGTTTAGGGTACGGGTAAGGGTTATGGTTAGTGTTAGGGTTAGGTTTAGGTTTAGGGTGCGGGTTAGGTTTAGGGTTAGGTTTAGGGTTAGCGCTAGGGTATGTGTTAGGGTTACTGTTAGGGTTTGGGTACGGGTTAGGGTTAGGGTTAGGTTACAGGATAGGGTTGGGTACGGGTTAGGTCAAGGGATAGGGTTAGGTTTAGTGTACGAGTAGGGTTAGGGATGGTTTAGGGTTAGGGTTTGGGTTACGGTATGGGTTAGGCTTAGGGTACAGTTTAGGGTTAGGGTCAGTGTCAGGGTTAGGGTTAGGGTTAAGGTTAGGTTACGGGTTAGGTTTAATGTATGGTTTACGGTTAGGTTTAGGGTTAGGGTTAGGGTTAGGGTTATAGTCCGGGTTAGGGTTAGTTTTAGGGTAAGTGTACGGGTTAGCGTTAGTGTTAGTGTTAGGGTTAGGGTAGGGTTAGTGTACGGATAGGGTTAGGGTTAGGGTTAGGGTATGGGTTAGGGTTAGATTTAGGGTACGAGATAGGGTTAGCGTATGGGTTAAGTTTAGGGTTAGGGTTATGTATAGGTTACGTGTTAGGGTTAGGTTACTGGTTAGGGTTAAGTTTAGGTGCTGGTTAGGTTTAGGGATAGCGTTTGGGTAAGGGTTATAGTACGGGTTAGGGTTAGAGTATGGTTAGTTTTAGGGTTAGAGTACGGTTTAGGGTTAGTGTTATGGTTAGGGTTAGTGTTAGGGTACGGGTTAGGTTTAGAGTTCGGGTTAGGGTTAGGTTTAGGGTTAGGTTTAGGGTTAGAGTATGGTTTAGGGTTAGTGTGAGGTTTAGCGTTAGGGTTAGGGTTAGTGTACAGATAGAGTTAGGGTTAGGGTTAGGGTACGGGTTAGGGTTAGGTTACGGGTAAGGGTTAGGTATAGGTGAGGGTTAGGGTTAGGGTTAGGGTACGGATTAGGTTAGGGTTGGGGTTAGGGTACGGTTTAGGGTTAAGTTTAGGTGCGGGATAGGGTTAGGGTTAGTGTTAGGGTTAGGGTTAGTGTTAGGGTACGGGTTAGACTTAGAGTTCGGGTTAGGGTTAGGTTAAGGGTTAGGTTTAGGGTTAGAGTATGGTTTAGGGTTAGTGTTAGGTTTAGGGTTAGGGTAAGGGTTAGTGTACGGATAAGGTTAGGGTTAAGGTTAGGGTACGGGTTAGGGTTAGGGTACGGGTTACGGTTAGGTATAGGTGAGGGTTAGGGTTAGGGTTAGGTTTAGGGTTAGAGTACGGGTTAGGGTTAGAGTACGGGTTAGGGTTAGTGTTAGGGTTAGGGTTAGTGTTAGGGTAAGGGTTAGCTTTAGGTTTAGGGTTAGGGTTAGGGTACGGGTTAGGGTTAGGTTTAGGATACGGGTTAGGTTTAGGGTACGGGTTAGGGTTAGGTTTAGGTTCAGGGTTAGGGTTAGGGTTAGTGTATGAGTTAGGGTTAGGGTTATGGTGTGGGTTAGGTTTAGGGGTGTGGTACCGGTTAGGGTTACAGTACGGGTTAGGGTTAGGGTGAGGTTTAGGGTTAGGGTTAGGGTTAAACTACGGTTAGGGTTAGTGTTAGGGTTAGAGTTAGGGTTAGGATTAGTGTACGGATAGGGTTAGGGTTGGGTTAGGGTTAGGGTTAGGGTACGAGTTAGGGTTAGGGTTAATGTTAGAGTATGGGGTAGGGTTAGTGTTAAGGTTAGGGTTAGGCTTAATGTACGGGTTAGGCTTAGGGTTAGGTTTAGGGTTAGGATACAGGTTAAGGTTAGTTTTAGGGTATGGGATAGGGTTAGCGTACGGGTTAAGTTTAGGGTTAGGGTTAGGTTTAGGTTACGGGTTAGGGTTAGGGTACGGGTTAGGGTTAGGTTTAGGGTGAGGGTTAGGGTTAGGGTTAGTGTAAGGTTTAGGGTTATGTTACGGGTTAGGGTTAGGGTTAGGGTTAGTGTTAGGGTACGGGTTAGGGTTAGTGTTGCGGTTAGGTTACGGGTTAGTTTTAGTGTTTGGGTACAGTTTAGGGTTATCGTTAAGTTTAGGGTTAGGTTTAGGGTATGGGTTAGGGTTAGGTTACGGTTAAGGTTTATGGTTTGGGTTAGGGTTAGGGTTAAGTTTAGGCTGCGGGTTAGAGTTAGAGTTAGGGTTAGAGTACGGGTTTGGTTTAGTGTTAGGGTACGTGTTAGGTTAACCGTTTGGGTACGGGTTAGGGAAGGGTTAGGTTTAGGGTTAGGGTTAGAGTACGAGTTAGGGTTAGGGTTAATGTTAGAGTACGGGGTAGGGTTAGTGTTAAGGTTAGGGTTAGGCTTAATGTATGGGTTAGGCTTAGGGTTAGGTTTAGGGTTAGGATACAGGTTAAGGTTAGGTTTAGGGTATGGGATAGGGTTAGCGTACGGGTTAAGTTTAGGGTTAGGGTTAGGTTTAGGTTACGGGTTAGGGTACGGGTTAGGGTTAGGTTTAGGGTGAGGGTTAGGGTTAGGGTTAGTGTAAGGTTTAGGGTTATGTTACGGGTTAGGGTTAGGGTTAGGGTTAGTGTTAGGGTACGGGTTAGGGTTAGTGTTGCGGTTAGGTTACGGGTTAGTTTTAGTGTTTGGGTACAGTTTAGGGTTATCGTTAAGTTTAGGGTTAGGTTTAGGGTATGGGTTAGGGTTAGGTTACGGTTAAGGTTTATGGTTTGGGTTAGGGTTAGGGTTAAGTTTAGGCTGCGGGTTAGAGTTAGAGTTAGGGTTAGAGTACGGGTTTGGTTTAGTGTTAGGGTACGGGTTAGGTTAACCGTTTGGGTACGGGTTAGGGAAGGGTTAGGTTTAGGGTTAGGGTTAGGGGTTAGGGTTAGAGTTAGTGTTAGGCTACGGACAGGTTTAGGGTACGGGTTAGTGTGAGGGTTAGGGTTCAGGTTAGGGTTAGTGTACGGGTTAGGGTTAGGGTTAGGGTTAACTTTAGGGTTAGGGTTAGTGTTAGGGTTACGGTACGGGATAGGGCTAAGGTAATGGTAAGGGATAGGTTTACTGTACGTGTTATGTCTAGGGTTAGGTTTAGGTTTAGTGTGCCGGTTAGAGTTAGGGTTAGGGTTAGGGTACGTGTTAGGTTTAGGGTTTGGGTACGGGTTAGGGTTACATTTAGGGTTAGGGTGTGGGTTAGGTTTAGGGTTAGGGTAAGGGTTAGTGTTAGGGTACTGGTTATGGTTAGAGTACGGTTTAGGGTTAGGTTTAGGGTTAGGGTTAGGGTTAGAGTACGGGTTAGGGTTAGTGTTAGTGTTAGGGTTAGGGTTAGTGTACGGATAGGATTAGGGTTAGGGTGTGGGTTAGGGTCGGGTTAGGGTTAGGTTTAGGGTACGGGATAGGGTTAATGTACGGGTTAAGTTTAGGGTTAGGGTTAGGTTTAGGTTACGAGTTAGGGTTAGGGTACGTGTTAGGGTTAGGTTTAGGTGCGGGTTAGGGTAATGGTACGGGTTAGGGTTAGTTTTAGGGTCAGGGATTGGGTTAGGGATAGGGTTATGGTACGGGATAGGTTTAGGGTTGGGGTTAGGGTACGGGTTAGTTTTAGGGTTACTGTACAGGTAGGGTTACGGTTAAGGTTAGGGTTAGTGATAGGGTATGGGTTAGGGTTAAGGTATGGGTAAGGGTTATGGTTAAGGTTAGGGTTAGGTTTAGGTTTAGGGTGTGGGTTAGGCTTAGGTTTAGGGCTAGGGTTAGCGCTAGGGTATGGGTTAGGGTTACTGTTAGGGTTTGGGTACGGGTTAGGGTTAGGGTTAGCGTACGAGATAGGGTTGGGTACGGGTTAGGTCAAGGGTTAGGGTTAGATTTAGTGTACTGGTTATGGTTAGGATTAGGTTTAGGGTTAGGGTTATTGTATGGGTTAGGTGTAGGGTATGGGTTATGGTTAGGTTTAGGGTCAGGGTTAGGTTTAGGGTACGATTTAGAGTTGGGTTAGGTTTAGGTTATGGGTTAGGGTTAGGGTTAGTGTTAGGGCACGGGTTAGGTTTAGGTTACGGGTTAGGGTTAGTGTTAGGGTCAGGGTTAGGGTTAGGGTACGATTAGGGTTAGGGTTAGGGTATGGGTTAGGGTTTGATTTATGTTACGGGTTAGGTTTAGAGTACGGGTTAGGGTTAGGGTGAGGGTTAGGGTTAGGGTTAGAGTACGGTGAGGGTTAGGGTTAGGGTTAGGGTTAGGGAAAGGGTTAGGGTTAGGGTTAGGGTACGGGTTAGGCTTAGGGTTAGGGTTAGGGTTAGAGTATGGGGTAGGGTTTGTGTTAGGGTTAGGGTTAGGGTTAATGTACGGGTTAAGCTTAGAGTTAGGTTAGGGTATGTTACAGTTAGCATTAGGGTTAGGGTACGGATTAGGGTTTTGTTAAAGTTAGGGTTAGGTTTAGGGTGGGTTAGGGTTAGGTTACGGTTAAGGGTTATGTTTAGGGTTAGGGTTAGGGTAAAGTTTAAGGTGCGGTTTAGGGTTAGGTTTAGGGATAGGGTTAGGTTTAGAGTACGGGTTTGGGTTAGTGTTAGGGTATGGGTTAAGTTTACTGTTTGGCTACGGGTTAGGGTAAGGTTAGGGTTAGGTTTAGGGTTAGAGTTTGGGTTAGGCTATGGGATAGGTTTAGAGTACGGGTTAGGGTTACGGTTAGGGTAAGGGTTAGGGTTAGGGTTATAGTATGGATTAGGTTTAGAGTTAGGGTTAGGTTTAGTGTTAGAGTACGGGTTAGGGTAAGTGTTAGGCTTAGGGTTAGGGTTGATGTTAGGGTTAGTGTTAGGGGTAATGTACAGGTTAGGCTAGGGTTAGGTTTACGGTTAGGATACGGGTTAGGGTTAGTTTTAGGGTACGGAATTGGGTTAGCGTACGGGTTAAGTTTATGGTTAGGGTTAGATTTAGGTTACGGGTTAGGGTTAGGGTACGGGTGAGGGTTAGGTTTAGGACGGGTTAGGGTTAGGGTTAGGGTTAGGGTTAGGTTTCGGTTTAGGGTTAGGTTTAGGGTCAGGGTTAGGGTAGGGATAGGGTTATGGTACGGGTTAGGGTTAGGGTTGGTGTTAGGGTACGGGTTAGTTTTAGGGTTAGGGTACGGGTCAGGTTTACGGTTAACATTAGGGTTAGGGTTAGTGTATGGATTAGGGTTAGGGTACGGGTAAGGGTTGTGGTTAGGGTAAGGGTTAGGTTTAGGTTTAGGGTGCGGGTTAGGGTTATGGTTAGGGTTAGGGTTAGCGCTAGGGTATGGGTTAGGGTTACTGTTAGGCTTTGGGTAACGGTTAGGGTTAGGGTACGGGATAGTTTTGGATATGGGTTACGTCAAGGGTTAGGGTTAGGGTTAGGGTTAGGTTTATGGTATGTGTTAGGTTTAGGTTACGGATTAGGGTTAGGGTCAGGGTTAGTGTTAGGGTACAAGTTAGGGTTAGGATTAGGTTATGGGTTAGGTTTAGGGTTATGTAACGGGTTAGGGTTACAGTACGGGTTAGGGTTAGGGTGAGGGTTAGGGTTAGGGTTAGAGTACGGTTAGGGTTAGGGTTACAGTTAGGGTTAGAGTACGGGTTAGTGTTAGTGTTAGGGTTTGTTTAGGGTTAGGGTTAGGGTTAGGTTTAGAGTACAGTGTAGGGTTAGTGTTAGGTTTAGTGTTAGGGTTAATGTACGAGTTAGGCTTAGGTTTATGTTTAGGTTTTAGGATAAGTGTTAGGGTCAGGTTTAGGGTCCGGGATAGGGTTAGCGTATGGGTTAAGTTTAGGGTTAGGTTTAGGTTTATTTTACGGGTTAGGGTTAGGGTACGGTTTAGGGTTAGGTTTAGGGTGCAGGTTAGGGTTAGGGTTAGGGTTAGTGTAAGGGTTAGGGTTAGGTTTAGGGACAGGGTTAGGGTTTGGGTTAGTGTTAGGTTACGGGATAGGTTTAGGGTTGGGGTAGGGCACGGGTTAGTTTTAGGGCGAGGGTACGGATTAGGGTTATGGTTAAGGTGAGGGTAATTGTTAGGGTATGTGTTAGGTTTAGGTTACGGTTAAGGGTTATGGTTTGGGTTAGGGTTAGGGTTACGTTTAGGGTGCGCGTTAGGGTTAGGGTTACAGTTAGGGTTAGAGTACGGGTTGGGTTAGTTTTAGGGTACGGGTTAGGTTTACCATTTGGGTACGGGTTAGGGTAACGGTTAGGGTTAGGGTTAGGGAAAAGGTACGTGTTAGGGTTAGGGTTAGGGTTAGGCTACTGGTAAGGTTAGGGTATGGTTAGTGTTAGGGTTAGGGTTCGGTTTAGGGTTAGTGTACGGGTTAGGGTTAGGGTTAGGGTTAGGTTTAGGGTTAGTATTAGTGTTAGGGTTACGGTACGGGTTAGGGTTAAGGTTACAGTTCGGGATAGGGTAGTGTACGTGTTAAGTCTAGGGTTAGGGTTAGGTTTAGTGTGCGGGTTAGGATTACGGTTAGGGTTAGGGTTAGGGAAAAGGTACGTGTTAGGGTTAGGGTTTGGGTATGGGTTAGGTTTATGTTTAGGGTTAGGGTACGGGTTAGTTTTAGGGTTAGGGTAGGGTTAGTGTTAGGGTACGGGTTAGGGTTAGAGTACGGGTTAGGGTTAGGTTTAGGTTTAGGGTTAGAGTTAGAGTATGGGTTAGGGTTAGTGTTAGGGTTAGGGTTAGGGTTAGTGTACGGATAGGTTTAGGGTTAGGGTAGTGTTAGGGTACGGGTTAGGGTTAGGTTTCGGTACGGGATAGGGTTAGTGTACGGGTTAAATTTAGGGTTAGGGTTAGTTTTAGGTTACGGGTTAGGGTTAGGGTACGGGTTCGGGTTAGGTTTAGGTGCGGGTGAGGTTTAGGGTACTGGTTAAGATTAGGTTTAGGATCAGGGTTAGGGTTAGTTATAGGGTTATGGTACGGGTTAGGTTTAGGGTTGGGGTTAGGGTACGGGTTAATTTTAGGATTAGTGTACGAGTTAGGGTTACTGTTAAGGTTAGGGTTAGTGTTAGGGTATGGGTTAGGGTTAGGGTACGGGTCAGGGTTATGGTTAGGGTTAGGGTTTCGTTTAGGTTTAGGGTGCGGTTTAGGCTTAGGGTTAGGGTTAGGGTTAGCGCTATGGTATGGTTTAGGGTTACAGTTAGGGTTTGGGTACGAGTTAGGGTTAGGTTTAGGGTACGAGATAGTTTTGTGTACTGGTTAGGTCAAGGGTTAGGGTTAGGTTTAGGGTATGCGTTAGGGTTAGTGTTAGGTTTAGAGTACGGGTTAGGTTTAGGGTTAGGGTCAGGGTTAGGGTTATGGTTAGGGTATGAGTTAGGGTTCGTGTTAGGTTTAGGGTACGGGTTAGGTTTAGGGTTAGGGTTAGGGTGCGGGTTAGTTTTAGAGTACGGGTTAGGGTTAGGGTCAGGGTTAGTGTTAGGGTACGATTTAGGGCTAGGGTTAGGGTATGGGTTAGGGTTAGTGTTATGTTACGGGTTAGGGTTACAGTACGGGTTAGGGTTAGGGTGAGGGTTAGAGTAAGTGTTAGAGTTCGGTTAGGGTTAGTGTTAGGGTTAGGGTTAGGGTTAGGGTTAGGTTTAGACTACGGGGTAGGGTTACTGTTAGGGTTAGGGTTAGGATTAATGTACGGGTTAAGCTTAGGGTTAGGTTTAGGTTTAGGATAAGATTTAGGGTTAGGTTTAGGGTACGGGATAGGGTTAGCGTACGGGTTAAGTTTAGGGTTAGGGTTAGGTTTAGGTTACTGGTTAGGGTTAGGGTACGGGTTAGTGTTAGGGTACCGGTTAGGGTTAGGGTAGGATGCGGGTTAGGGTTAGGGTTAGGGTTAGTGTAAGGGTTAGTTTTAGTTTTAGGGTCAGGTTTAGGGTTCAGGTTAGTGTTAGGGTACGGGTTAGTTTTAGGGTTAGGGTACGGGTTAGGGTTAGCTTTAGGGTTAGGGTTAGGTTTAGAGTACAGGTTAGTTTTAGTGTTAGTTTTAGGGTTAGGGTTAGTGTACGGAAGGGTTAGGGATAGGGTTAGGGTTAGGGTACGGGTTAGGTTTAGGGTTATGTTATGGGTTAGGGTTCCAGTATGGGTTAGGGTTAGGGTGAGTTTTAGTGTTAGGGTTAGAGTACGAGTAGGGTTAGGGTTAGTGTTAGGGTTAGGGTTAGATTACGGAGTAAGGTTAGTGTTAGTGTTAGGGTTAGGGAAAGGGTTTGGGTTAGGGTTAGGGTATGGGTTAGGTTTAGGGTTAGGTTTAGGTTAGGGTTAGAGTACGGGGTAGGGTTAGTGTTAGGGTTAGGGTGAGGGTTAAAGTAAGGGTTAGGCTTAGGGTTAGGTTTAGGTTTAGGTTACGGTTTAGGGTTAGGTTTAGGGTACGGAATATGTTTAGCGTACGGGTTAAGTTTAGGGTTAGGGTTAGGTTTAGGTTACGGGTTAGGGATAGGGTTAGTGTACGGATTAGGGTTAGGTTTAGGGTCAGGGTTAGGGTTAGGGTTAGGGGTTAAGTAGAGTTATGATTACGGAACGGGATAGGATTAGAGTACGGGTTCAGGTTAAGTTTAGGGTTAGGGTTATAGTACGGGTTAGGGTTAGAGTTAGGGTTAGGTTTAGGGTTAGATACGGGTTAGGGTTAGTGTGAGGGTTAGGGTTAGTGTTAGGGTACGGGTTAGGGTTAGAGTATGGGTTAGGGTTAGGTTTAGGGTTAAATTTAGGGTTAGAGTACGGGTTAGGGTTAGTGTTAGGGTCAGCGTTTGCGTTAGGGATAGGGTTATGGTACGGGTTAGGGTTAGGGTTGGGGTTAGGGTACCGGTTAGTTTTAGGGTTAGGGTATGGGTCAGGGTTACGTTTAATGTTAGGGTTAGGGTTAAGGTATGGGTTAGGGTTAGGGTACGGGTAAGTGTTATGGTTAGGGTTAGGGTTAGTTTTAGGTTTAGGGTACGGGTTAGGGTCAGGGTTAGGGTTAGGGTACGAGTTAGGGTTAGGGTTAGGTTCAGGGTACGGGTTAGGGTTAGGGTTAGGGTACAGGTTACGTATAAGGTACGGGTTAGGGTTAGGGTTAGAGTTAGGGTACTAGTTAGGGTTAGGGTTAGGGTACGAGTTAGGGTTAGGGTTATGTTACGGGTTAGGGTTACAGTATATGTTAGTGTTAGGGTGAGTGTAAGTGTTAGGGTTAGAGTACGAGTAGGGTTAGGGTTAGGGTTAGGGATAGGGTTAGGGTTAGAGTACGGAGTAAGGTTAGTGTTAGTGTTAGGGTTAGGGTTAATGTACGGGACAGGCTTAGGGTTAAGTTTAGGGTTAGGTTACGGGTTAGGGTTAGGATTAGGGTACGGGATAGGGTTAGCGTACAGGTTAACTTTAGGGTTAGGGTTAGGTTTACGTTACGGGTTAGGGTTAGGGTACGGGTTAGGGTTAGGTTTAGGGTGCGGGTTAGTGTTAGGGTTAGGGTTAGTGTACGGGTTAGGGTTAGGTTTAGGGTCCGGGTTATGGTTAGGTTTAGTTTTAGGGTATGGGTTAGGGTTAGGGTTGTGGTTAGAGTACGGGTTAGTTTTAGGTTTAGGGTATGGTTTAGGGTTACGTTTAAAGTTAGGGTTAGAGTTAGGGTGTGGGTTAGGGTTAGGGTACAGTTAAAGGTTATGGTTAGGCTTAGGGTTAGGGTTAAGTTTAGGGTGCGGTTTAGGGTTAGGGTTAGTTTTAGGGTTAGGTTTAGGTTAGAGTACTGGTTTGGGTTAGTGTTAGGGTACGGGTTAGGTTTACCTTTTGGGTATGGGTTAGGGTAAGGTTTAGGGTTAGGGTTAGGGGTTAGGTTTAGAGTTAGGATCAGGGTACGGAATAGGGTTAGAGTACGGTTCGTGTTAGGGTTAGGTTTAGGGTTAGGTTAGGGTTAGGGTTATAGTACGGGTTAGGGTTAGAGTTATGGTTAGTGTACGGGTTAGGTTTAGGGTACGGGTTAGGGTTAGGCTTAGGGTCAGTGTTCGGGTTAGGGTTAGGGTACGATTTAGGGTTAGCGTTAGGTTTAGTGTATGGGTTAGTTTTAGGGATAGGGTTAGGGTACGGGAGAGGTTTAGGGTACGGGTTAGGGTTAGGGTTATGGTACGGGTTAGGGTTACAGTACGGGTTAGTGTTAGGGTGAGGTTTAGGGTTAGGGTTAGAGTACGTTTAGGGTTATGGTCAGGGTTACGGTTAGTTTACGAGTTAGGGTTAGTGTTAGGGTACCGGTTAGGGTTAGGGTTATGGTACGGGTTAGGGTTACAGTACGGGTTAGTGTTAGGGTGAGGGTTAGGGTTAGGGTTAGAGTACCATTAGGGTTAGGGTTAGGGTTAGGGTTAGAGTACGGGTTAGGGTTAGTATTAGTGTTAGGGTTAGGGTTAGTGTACGGATAGGTTTAGGGTTAGGGTTAGGGTTAGGGTTAGGGATAGGGTTAGTGTTAGGTTTAGTGTATGGGATAGGGTTAGTGTGCAGGTTAAGTGTAGGGTTAGTGTTAGGTTTAGGTTACGTGTTAGGGTTAGGGTACGGGTTAGGGTTAGGTTTAGGTGCGGGTTAGGGTTAGGGTACGGGTTAGGGTCAGGGTTAGGGTTAGGGTACGAGTTAGGATTAGGGTTAGGTTCAGGGTACAGGTTAGGGTTAGGGTTAGGGTACAGGTTAGGTATAAGGTACGGGTTAGGGTTAGGGTTAGGGTACTCGTTAGGTTTAGGGTTAGGTTACGGGTTAGGGTTAGGGTTATATTACTGGTTAGGGTTACAGTATGTGTTAGGGTTAGGGTGAGTGTTAGTGTTAGGGTTAGAGTACGAGTAGGGTTAGGTTACGGGTTAGGGTTAGGTTTAGGGTATGGAATATGTTTAGTGTACGGGTTAAATTTAGGGTTAGGGTTAGGTTTAGGCTACTGGTTAGGGTTAGGTTACGGGTTAGGGTTAGGGTATGGGTTAGGGTTAGGTTTAGGGTGCGAGTTAGGGTTAGGGTTAGGGTTAGTGTAAGGGTTAGGTTTAGGTTTAGGGTCAGGTTTAGGGTTAAGTTTAGTGTTAGGGTACGGGTTAGTTTTAGGGTTAGGGTACGGGTTAGGGTTAAGTTTAGGGTTAGAGTGAGGTTTAGAGTACGGGTTAGGGTTAATGTTAGTGTTAGGGTTAGGGTTAGTGTACGGATAGGGTTAGGGTTAGGGTTAGGGTTAGGGTTAGGGTTAGGGTTAGGTTTAGGTTATGGGATAGGGTTAGTGTACGGGTTAAGTTTAGGGTTAAGGTTAGGTTTAGGTTACGTGTTAGGGTTAGGGTACGGGTTAGGGTTAGGTTTAGGTGCGGTTTTGGGTTAGGGTACGGGTTAGGGTTAGATTTAGGGTGCGGGTTAGGGTTAGGGTTAGGGTTAGTGTAAGGGTTAGGGTTGGGTTTAGGGTCAGGGTTAGTGTTAGGGTTAGTGTTAGGGTACGGGTTAGTTTTAGGGTTAGGGTACGGGTTAGGGTTAGGTTTAGGGTTAGCGTTAGGTTTAGAGTACAGGTTAGGTTTAGTGTTAGTTTTAGGGTTAGGGTTAGTGTACGGAAGGGTTAGGGATAGGGTTAGGGTTAGGGTACGGGTTAGGGTTAGGTTTAGGGTACGGGATAGGGTTAGTGTATGCGTTAAGTTTAGAGTTAGGGTTAGGTTTAGGTTACGGGTTAGGGTTAGGGTACAGGTTAGGCTTAGGTTTAGGTGCGGGTTAGGGTTAGGGTACGATTGGGTTAGGTTTAGGGTCAGGGTTATGGTTAGGGATACGGTCATGCTACGGGTTAGGGTTAGGGTTGGGATTAGGGTACGGGTTAGTTTTAGGGTTAGGATACGGGTTAGTGTTACGGTTAAAGTTAGGGTTAGAGTTAGGGTATGGGTTAGGGTTAGGGTACGGGTAAGGGTTATGGTTAGGGTTAGGGTTATGTTTAGATTTAAGGTGCAGGTTAGGCTTAGGGTTACGGTTAGGTTTAGCTCTAGGCTATGGGTTAAGGTTACTGTTAGGGTTTGGGTACGTGTTAGGGTTAGGTTAGGGTACGAGATAGGGTTGGGTACGGGTTAGGTCAAGGGTTAGGTTTAGGTTTAGGGTACGGGTTAGTGTTAGGGTTCGGATTAGGGTTAGGGTTAGGGTATGGGTTAGGTTTAGGGTACGGGTTAGGGTGCCGGTTAGGGTCAGGGTTAGGGTTAGGTTTAGGGTATGAGTTAGGGTTAGGGTTAGGTTTAGGGTACGCGTTAAGGTTAAGGTTAGGTTTAGGATACGGTTTAGGTTAGGGTACGGGTTATGGTTAGGGTTAGGTTTAGGGTTACGGTATGAGTTAAGGTTAGGGTTAGGGTACGGGTTAGGGTTAGGGTTATTTTATGGGTTAGGGATACAGTATGGGTTAGGGATAGGTTGAGGCTTAGGGTTAGGGTTAGAGTACGGTTAGGTTTAGGGTTAGGGTTAGGGTTAGAGTACGGGTTAGGGTTAGTGTTAGGTTTAGGGAAAAGGTTAGGTTTAGGGTTAGGGCAATGGGTTAGGGTTAGGGTTAGGGTTAGGTTTAGGGTTCAAGTACGGGGTAGGGTTAGTGTTAGGGTTAGGGTTAGGGTTAATGTACGTGTTAGGCTTAGGGATAGGTTTAAGGTTAGGTTACGGGTTAGCGATAGGGTACTGGTTAGGGTTAGGTTTAGGGTGTGGGTTAGGTTGCGGGTTAGGGTTAATGTACGGGTTAGGGTTAGGTTGAAGGTGAGGGTTAGGGCTAGGGTTAGTGTTAGGGTATGGTTGTGGGTTAGGCTTAGGGTTAGGGTTAGGATTAGCGCTAGGTCATGGGTTAGGTTTTCTGTAGAGTTTGGATACGGGTTAGGGTTTGGGTAAAGGTACGGGTTAGGGTTTGTTATGGGTTAGGTCAAGGGTTAGGGTTAGGTTTAGGATACGGGTTAGGGTTAGGGTTAGGGGCAGGGTTAGGGTTAGGGTTAGGGTACGAATTAGTGTTAGGGTTAGGTTTAGGATACGGGTTAGCGTTAGGGTTAGGGTTAGGGCACGGGTTAGGTTTAGGGTATGGTTTAGGTTTAGGGTCAGTGTTAGCGTTAGGGTACGAGTTAGGGTTAGGGTTATTGTACGATTAGGGTTAGCATTATGTTACGGGTTAGGGTTACAGTACTGGTTAGGGTTAGTGTGAAGGTTAGTGTTAGGGTTAGAGTACGGTTAGGGGTAAGGTTAGGTTTAGGATTAGGTACGGATTAGGGTTAGTGTTATGGTTAGGGAAAGGGTTAGGGTTAGGTTTAGGGTACGGGTTAGGGTTAGGTTCAGGGTTATGGTTAGGGTTAGAGTACGGGGTAGGGTTAGTGTTAGCGTTAGGTTTAGCTTTAATGTACGGGTTAGGCTTAGGGTTAGGTTTAGGGTTAGGTTACGGGTAAGCGTTAGGTTTAGTGTACGGGATAGGGTTAGCGTACGGGTTAAGTTTAGGGATAGGGTTAGGTTCAGGTTACTGGTTAGGGTTAGAGTACAGGTTAGGGTAGGTTTAGGGTCAGGGTTAGGGTTAGGTTTAGTGTTAGGGTATGGGTTAGGGTTAGGGTTGGGGTTAGGGTACAGGTTAGTTTTAGGTTTAGGGTATAGGTTAGGGTTACGGTTAAAGTTAGGGATAGGGTTAGGGTGTGGGTTAGGGTTAGGGTACGGTTAAGGGTTATGCTTAGAGTTAGTGTTAGGGTTAAGGGTGCGGTTCAGGGGTAGTTTTAGTGTTAGGATTAGAGTACGGGTTTGGGTTAGTGTTAGGGTACGGGTTAGGTTTACCGTTTGGGTACAGGTTAGATTAAGGGTTAGGGTAAGATTTAGGGTTAGGGGTTAGTGTTAGAGTTAGGGTTAAGCTACGGAATAGGGTTAGAGTTGGGTTAGGGTTAGGGTTAGTGTTGGGGTTAGGGTTATAGTACGGGTTAGGGTTAGAGTTAGGGTTAGGTTTAGGGTTAGAGTACGGTTTAGGGTTAGTGTTAGGGTTAGGGTTAATGTTAGGGCACCGGTTAGGGTTAGAGTTCGGGTTAGGGATAGGTTTCGTGTTAGGGTTAGGGTTAGAGTACGGTTTAGGGTTAGTGTTAGGTTTAGGGTTAGGGTTAGGGTTAGTGTACGAATAGGGTTAGGGTTAGGGTTAGGTTTAGGGTACGGATAGGATTAGGGTTAGGGTTAGGGTTAGGGTACGGCTTAGGGTTAGGTTTATGGTACAGGATAGGTAGGGTTGGGTACGGGTTATGTCAATGGATAAGGTTAGGTTTAGGGTACGGGTTACGGTTAGTGATGGTTTAGGGTTAGGGTTAGGGTTAGGGTCAGGGTTACGGTTTGGGTTAGGGTAGGGTTAGAGTTAGGGTTATAGTCCGGGTTAGGGTTAGGTTTAGGGTAAGAGTACTGGTTAGGGTTAGTGTTAGTGTTAGTGTTAGGGTTAGGGTTAGTGTACGGATATGGTTAGGGTTAGCGTTAGGTTACGAGGTTAGGTTTAAGTTTAGGTGTGGGTTAGGGTTAGGGTTAGCATTAGTGTTAGGGTTATAGTACGGGTTAGGGTTAGATTTAGTGTTAGGTTTAGGGTTAGAGTACGGGTTAGGGTTAGTGTTAGGGTTAGGGTTAGTGTTAGCGTACGGGTTAGGTTTAGAGTTCGGGTTAGGGTTAGGTTTAGGGTTACGTTTAGGGTTAGGTTCAGGTTTAGAGTACGGGTTAGGGTTAGTTTTACAGTTAGGGTTAGTGTTAGGGTACGGGTTAGGGTTAGAGTTTGGGTTAGGGTTAGGTTTAGGGTTAGAGTACGGTTTAGGGTTATTGTTAGGTTTAGGTTTAGGGTTAGGGTTAGTGTACGGATAGGGTTAGGGTTAGGGTACGGGTTAGGTTTAGGTTTAGGGTACGAGATAGGGTTAGCGTTCGGGTGAAGTTTAGGGTTAGGGTTAGGTTTAGGTTACGGGTTAGGGTTAGGGTACGGGTTAGGGTTAGGTATAGGTGAGGCCTAGGGTTAGGGTTAGGGTTAGGGTACAGGTTAGGGTTTGGGTTGGGGTTAGGGTACGGTTTAGTTTTAGGGTAAGGGTACGGGTAAGGCTTAAGGTTAGGGTTAGGGTTAGGTTTAGGTTTAGGGTGCAGGTTAGGGTTAGGGTTAGGTTTAGGGTTAGCGCTAGGGTATGGGTTAGGGTGACTGTTAGGGTTTGGTTAAGGGTTAGGGTTAGGGTTAGGTTACGGGATAGGGTTGGGTATGGGTTAGGTCAAGGGATAGGGTTAGGTTTAGGGTACGGGTTAGGGTTAGTGATGGTTTAGGTTTAGGGTTAGGGTATGGGTTAGGCTTAGGATACGGGTTAGGTTTAGGGTTAGGGTCAGGGTTAGGGTTAGGGTTAGGGTTAGGGTACGGGTTAGTTTTACTGTACGGGTTAGGATTAGGTTTAGGGTTAGGGTTAGAGTTAGGGTTATAGTCCGGGTTAGGGTTAGGTTTAGGGTAAGTGTACGGGTTAGGGTTAGAGTTAGTGTTAGGGTTAGGGTTAGTGTATGGATAGGGTTAGGGTTAGCGTTAGGGTACGGATTAGGGTTAAGTTTAGGTGCTGGTTAGGGTTAGGGTTAGCGTTAGGGTTAGGGTTATAGTACAGGTTAGGGTTAGAGTTAGCGTTAGGTTTAGGTTTAGAGTACGGGTTAGGGTTAGTGTTAGGGTTAGGGTTAGTGTTAGGGTACGGGTTAGGTTTAGAGTTCGGGTTAGGGTTAGGTTTAGGGTTAGGTTTAGGGTTAGAGTATGGTTTAGGGTTAGTGTTAGGGTTAGGGTAGGGTTAGTGTACGGAACGGGTTAGGGTTAGGGTTAGGGTTAGGGTAAGGGTTAAGGTTAGGTTTAGGGTACCGGATAGGGTTAGTGTATGTGTTAAGTTTAGGGTTTGAGTTAGGTTTAGGTTACGGGTTTGGGTTACGGTACGGGTTAGGGTTAGGTATAGGTGAGGGTTAGGGTTAGGGTTAGGGTTAGAGTACGGGTTTGGGTTAGTGTTAGTGTACGGGTTAGGTTTACTGTTTGGGTACGGGTTAGGGTAAGGGTTAGGGTTAGGGTTTAGGGTTAGAGTTATGGTTAGGCTACTGGTAGGGTTAGGGTACGGGTTAGGGTTCGTGTTAGGGTTAGTGTACGGGTTAGGGTTAGGGTTAATATTAGGGTTAGGGTTAGGGTTAGGGTTAGGGTTACGGTATGGGTTAGGGTTAAGGTTTCGGTACGGGATAGGTTTAGTTTACGTGTTAGGTCTAGGGTTAGGGTTAGGTTTAGTGTGCGGGTTAGTGTTAGGGTTAGGGTACTTGTTAGGGTTAGGGTTTGGGTACGGGTATGGGTTACGTTTAGGTTTAGGGTACGGGTTAGGTTTAGGGTTACAGTACTGGTTAGGGTTAAGGTTACGGTATGGGATAGGTTTACTGTACGTTTTAGGTCTAGGGTTAGGTTTAGGTTTAGTGTGCGGGTTAGGGTTAGGGTTAGGGTTAGGGATAGGGTACGTGTTAGGTTTAGGGTTTGGGTACAGGTTAGGGTTATGTTTAGGGTTATGGTACGGGTTAGGTTTAGGGTTAGGGTAAGGGTTAGTGTTAAGGTACGGGTTAGTGTTAGAACGGGTTAGGGTTAGGTTTAGGGTTAGGGTTGGGTTCGAATCTGGGTTAGGGTTAGTGTTAGGGTTAGGTTTAGGGTTAGTGTACGGATAGGGTTATGGTTAGGGTTGGGGTTAGGGTACGGGTTAGGGTTAAGTTTAGGGTACGGGTTAGGGTTAGGGTTAGGTTTAGGTTTAGGGTTAGGGTATGGGTTAGGTTTAGGGTACGGGTTAGGGTTAGGGTTAGTGTCCAGGTTAGGGTTAGGGTTAGGGTATGAGTTAGGGTTAGAAATAGGGTTATGGTACGGGTTAGAGTTAGGGTTAGTTTTAGGATATGTTTAGGTTAGGGTACGGGTTAGGGTTACGGTTAAGGTTAGGGTTATTGTAGGGTATGGGTTAGAGTTAGGGTATGGTAAAGGGTTATGGTTTGGGTTAGGGTTAGGGTTAAGTTTAGGGTGCGGATTAGGGTTAGGGTTAGGGTTAGAGTACGGTTTTAGGTTAGTGTTAGGGTACGGGTTATGTTTACCATTTGGGTACGGGTAGGGTTAGGGTACGTGTTAGGGTAAGGGTTAGGGTTCAGGTTAGGTTTAGTGTTCGGGTTAGGGTTAGAGTTACAGTTAGGGTTAGGTTTACGGTTAGTCTGAGGGTTACGGTACGGGTTAGGGTTAAGTTTAGGGTACGGGATAGAGTTAGACTACGTGTTAGGTCTAGGGTTAGGGTTAGGTTTAGTGTGCGGGTTAGGGTTAGGGTTAGGGTACGTGTTAGGTTTAGGGTTTGGGTACGGTTTAGCGTTATGTTTAGGTTTGGGTAATGGTTAGGTTTAGGGTTAGGGTTAAGTTACGGTTTAGGTTTAGGGAACGGGTTAGCGTTAGGTTTAGGGTCAGGGTTAGGGTTAGGTTTAGGATTAGATTTAGGGTTAGGGTTAGGGTACGGGTTAGGGTTACTGTACGGTTTAGGGTTAGGGTTAGGGTTAGGTTTAGGGTTATAGTACGGGTTAGGTTTTGAGTTAGGGTGAGGTATAGGTTTAGAGTATGGGTTAGATTTAGTGTTATGGTTAGGGTTAGTGTTAGGGTACGGTTAGGGTTAGAGTACGGGTTAGCGTTAGGTTTAGGGTTAGGGATAGGGTTAGAGTACGGGTTAGGGTTAGTGTTAGTGTTAGGGTTAGGGTTAGGGTTAGGGTTAGGGTTAGTGTTCGGATAGGTTTAGGGTTAGAGTTAGGTTTATGGTACGGGTTAGGGTTAGTTTTAGGGTACTGGATAGGGTTAGCGTACAGGTTAAGTTTAGTGTTAGGGTTAGGTTTAGGTTACGGGTTAGGGTTAGGGTACGGGTTAGGGTTAGGTTTAGGTGCGGGTTAGGGTTAGGGTTAAGGTTAGGTTTCGGTTTAGGGTCAAGGTTAGGGTTAGGCATAGGGTTATGGTACGGGTTAGGGTTAGGGTTGGTGTTAGGGTACTGGTTAGTTTTAGGGTTAGGGTATGGGTCAGGTTTACAGTTAAGGTTAGGGTTAGGGTTAGGATATGGGTTAGGTTTAGGGTACGGAAAGGGTTATGGTTAGGGTGAGCGTTAGGTTTAGGTTTAGGGTGCAGGTTAGGGTTAGGGTTAGGTTTAACGCTAGGGTATGGTTTAGGGTTACTGTTAGGCTTTGGGTACGGGTTAGGGTTTGGGTTAGGGTACGGTATAGTTTTGGATATGGGTTAGGTCAAGGGTTAGGGTTAGGGTTAGGGTTAGGGTTAGGGTTAGGGTATGGGTTAGGATTACAGTACGGGTTAGTGTTAGGGTGAGGGTTAGGGTTAGGGTTAGAGTACGGTTAGGGTTAGGGTTACAGTTAGGGTTAGAGTACGGGTTAGTGTTAGTGTTAGGGTTATGTTTAGAGTTAGGGTTAGGGTTATGGTTAGGTTTAGAGTACGGGGTAGGGTTAGTGTTAGGTTTAGGGTTAGGTTTAATGTACGAGTTAGGATTAGGTTTAGGTTTAGGGTTAGGATAATGTTTAGGGTTAGGTTTAGTGTACGGGATAGGGTTAGCGTACGGGTTAAGTTTAGGGTTAGGGTTAGGTTTAGTTTACGGGTTAGTGTTAGGGTACGGGTTAGGGTTAGGTTTAGGGTGCAGGTTAGGGTTAGGGTTAGGGTTAGTGTAAGGGTTACGGTTAGGTTTAGGGTCAGGTTTAGGGTTAGGTTTAGTGTTAGGTTACGGGATAGGGTTAGGGTTGGGGTTAGGGTATGGATTAGTTTTAGGGCTAGGGTCCGGGTTAGGGTTATGGTTAAGGTTTAGTCTTAGGTTATGGGTTAGGTTTAGGTAACGGTTAAGGTTTATTGTTTGGGTTAGGGTTAGGGTTAGGGTTAAGTTTAGGGTGCGCGTTAGGGTTAGGTGAGGGTTAGGTTTAGAGTACGGTTTTGCTTTAGTTTTAGGGTATGGGTTAGGTTTCTGTTTGGGTACGAGTTAGGGTAAGGATTAGGGTTAGGGTTAGGGGTTAGGTGTAGGGTTAGGATTAGGACCCGGGAAAGGTTATGGTACGGGTTAGGGTTAGGGTTAGGGCTTGGGTTAGGGTTAGTGTACGGGTTAGGGTTAGGGTTAGGGTTAGGGTTAGGGTTAGGTTTAGGGTTAGGATTAGTGTTAGGGTTGCGGTACGGGTTAGGGTTAAGGTTACAGTATGGGATAGGGTTAGTGTACGTGTTAGGTCTAGGATTAGGGTTAGGTTTAGTGTGCGGGTTAGGATTAGGGTTAGGGTTAGGGTTAGGGTTAAGGTACGTGTTAGGGTTAGGGTTTGCGTACGGGTTAGGGTTACATTTAGGATTAGGGTACAGGTTAGTTTTAAGGTTAGGGTAAGGGTTAGTGTTAGTTTACGGGTTAGGGTTAGGTTTAGGTTTAGGGTAGAGTTAGAGTACGGGTTAAGGTTAGTGTTAGGGTTAGGGTTAGGGTTAGTGTACGGATAGGGTTAGGGTTAGGTTAGTCTTAGGGTACGGGTTAGGGTTAGGTTTAGGGTATGGGACAGGGTTTGTGTACGGGTTAAATTTAGGGTTAGGGTTAGATTTAGGTTACGGGTTAGGGTTAGGGTACGTGTTCGGGTTATGGTTAGGGTTAGGGTTAGGGTATGGGTTAGGGTTAGGGTACGGGTAAGGGTTATGTTTAGGGTTAGGGTTAGGTTTAGGTTTAGTGTGCGGGTTAGGGTTAGAGTTAGGGTTAGATTAAGGGTTAGAGTACGGGTTAGGGTTAGTGATAGGGATAGGGTTAGTTTTAGGGTACGAGTTAGGGTTAGAGTTCCAGTTAGGGTTAGGTTTAGGGTTAGGGTTAGGGTTAGAGTACGGTTTAGGGTTAGTGTTCGGTTTAGGGTTAGGGTTATGGTTAGTGTACTGATAGGGTTAGGGTTAGGGTTAGGGTTAGGGTACGGGTTAGGTTTAGGTTTAGGGTACGAGATAGGGGTAGCGTACGGGTTAAGTTTAGGGTTAGGGTTAGGTTTAGGATGCGGGTTAGGGTTAGGGTACGGTTTAGGGTTAGGTATAGGTGAGGGTTAGGGTGAGGGTTAGGGTTAGTGTTAGGGTTAGGGTACGGGTTAGGTTTATGGTTGGGGTTAGGGTACAGGTTAAGTTTAGGGTTAGGGTTTGGGCCAGGGTTACGGTTAAGGTTAGGGTTAGGGTTAGGGTATGGGTGAGGGTTAGGGTACGGGTAAGTGTTATGTTTAGGGTTAGGGTTAGGTTTAGGTTTAGGGTGCGGGATAGGGTTAGGGTTAGGGTTAGCGCTAGGGTATGGTTTAGGGTTACTGTTAGGGTTTGGGTACTGCTTAGGGATAGGGTTATGTTACGGGATAGGTTTGGGTGCGGGTTAGGTCAAGGGATAGGGTTAGGTTTAGGGTACGGGTTAGGGTTAGGGACAGTTTAGGGTTAGGGTTAGGGTATGAGTTAGGCTTAGGGTATGCGAAAGGCTTAGGGTTATGGTCAGGGTTAGGGTTAGGGTTAGGTTTAGGGTCAGGGTTAGGGTTAGGGTTAGTGTTAGGGTACAGGTTAGGGTGAGGGTTGGGGTTAGGGTACGGGTTAAGGTACAGGTTAGGGTACGTGTCAGGGTTAGTGTTAGTGTTAGTGTTAGGGTATGGTTTAGGGTTAGGGTTGGAGTTAGGGTCCGGGTTAGGGTACGGGTTAGGGTTTAGGGTTAGTGTTAGGGTTAGGTTTAGGTTTAGGGTCAGGGTTAGGGTTAGGGTTAGTGTTAGGGTACGGGTTAGGGTTAGGGTTAGGGTTAGGGTATGGGTTAGGGTTAGTGTAAGGGTTACGGTTAGGTTTAGGGTCAGGGTTAGGGTTAGGGTTAGTGTTAGGGTACGGGTTAGGGTTAGGTTTGGGGTTAGGGTACGGGTTAGTTTTAGGGTTAGTGTATGGGTTAGGGTTATGGTTAAGGTTAGGGTTAGGGTTAACATATGGTTTAGGGTTAGGTTACGGTTAAGGGTTATGGTTTGGGTTATGGTTAGGGTTAAGCTTAGGGTGCGGATTAGGTTTAGGTTTAGGGTTAGTATTAGGGTTAGAGTACGGGTTTGGGTTAGTGTTACGGTACGGGTTATGTTTAATTTTTGGGTACGGGTTAAGGTAAGGGTTAGGGTTAGGGTTAGGGTTAGGGTTAGGGTTTAAGGTTAGAATTTGGATTAGGCTACCGGTAGGGTTAGGGTTCGGGTTAGGGTTAGGGTTCGGGTTAGGGTTATTGTAAGGTTTAGGGTTAGGGTTAGGGTTAGCATTAGGGTTAGTGTTAGGGTTTCGGTATGGGTTAGGGTTAAGGTTATGGTACGGGAAAGGGTTAGTGTACGTGTTATGTCTAGGGTTAGGGTTAGGTTTAGTGTGCGGGTTAGGGTTAGGATTAGGGTTAGGGTTAGGGTACATGTTAGGGTTAGGGTTTGGGTACGGGTGAGGGTTACATTTAGGGATAGGGTACGGGTTAGGGTTAGGGTTAGGGTAAGGGTTAGTGTTAGAGTACGGGTTAGGGTTAGGGTTAGAGTACGGGTTAGGGTTAGGTTCAGGATTAGGGTTAGGGTTAGAGTACAGGTTAGGGTTAGGGTTAGGGTTAGTGTACGGATAGTGTGAGGGTTAGGGTTAGGGTAAGGGTATGGGTTAGGGTTAGGTTTAGGGTTCCGGATATGGGTAGTGTACGGGTTAAATTTAGGGTTAGGGTTAGGTTTAGGTTACGGGTTAGGGTTAGGGTATGGGTTAGGGTTAGGTTTAGGTGCGGGTAAGTATTAGGGTACGGGTTAGGGTTAGGTTTAGGGTCAGGGTTAGGGTTAGGGATAGGGTTAGAGTACGGGTTAGGGTTAGGGTTGGGGTTAGGGTACGGGTTAGTTTTAGGGTTAGGGTACGGGTTAGGATTACGTTAAAGGTTAGGGTTAATGTTAGGGTATGGGTTAGGGTTAGGGTACGGGTAAGGGTTATAGTTAGGGTCAGGGTTTGGTATAGGTTTAGGGTGCGGGTTAGGCTTAGGGTTAGGGTTAGGGTTAACGCTAGGGTATGAGTTAGGGTTACTGTTAGGGTTTAGGTACGGGTTAGGGTTAGGGTTAGGGTACGGATAGGGTTGGGTACGGGTTAGGTCAATGGTTAGGGTTAGGTTTAGGGTACGGGTTAGGGTTAGGGTTAGGTTTAGGGTTAGGTTTAGGGCATGGGTTAGGTTTAGGGTACAGCTTAGGGTTAGGGTTAGGGGCAGGGATAGGGTTAGGGTTAGGGTACGAATTAGTGTTAGGCTTAGGTTGAGGGTACGGGTTAGGTTTAGGGTTAGGGTTAGGGTTAGGGTACGGGTTAGGTTTAGGGTATGGGTTAGGGTTAGGGTCAGGGTTAGTGTTAGGGTATGAGTTAGGGTTAGGGTTAGTGTACAGGTTAGGGTTAGGGTTATGTTACAGGTTAGGGTTACAGTACTGGTTAGGTTTAGTGTGAGGGTTAGGGTTAGGGTTAGAGTACGGTTAGGGTTAGGGTTAGTTTTAGGGTTAGGGTACGGGTTAGGGTTAGGGTTAGTGTTAGGGAAAGGGTTAGGGTTAGGGTTATGGTTAGGGCACAGTTTAAGGTTAAGTTTAAGATTATGGTTAGTGTTAGAGTACGGGGTAGGGTTAGTGTTAGCGTTAGGGTTAGTGTTAATGTACGGGTTAGGCTTAGGGTTAGGTTTAGGGTTAGGTTATGGATTAGGGTTAGGTTTAGTGTACGGGATAGGGTTAGCGTACGGGTTAAGTTTAGGGTTAGGGTTAGGTTTAGGTTACGGGTTAGGGGTAGAGTACAAGTTAGCGTTAGGTTTAGGGTCAGGGTTAGGGTTAGGTTTAGTGTTAGGGTATGGGTTAGGGTTAGGGTTGCGGTTAGGGTACAGGTTAGTTTTAGGGTTAGGGTACGAGTTAGGGTTATGGTTAAAGTTAGGGATAGGGTTAGGTAGTGGGTTAGGGTTAGGGTACGGTTAAGGGTTATGGTTAGAATTAGTGTTAGGGTTAAGTTTAGGGTGCGGTTTAGGATTAGGGTAAGGGTTAGGGTTAGAGTACGGGTTTGGGTTAGTGTTAGGGTACGGGTTAGGTTTACCGTTTGGGTACGGGTTAGATTAAGGGTTAGGGTTAGAGTTAGGGTTAGGGCTTAGGGTTAGATTTAGGGTTAGGCTACGCGATAGGGTTAGAGTTGGGTTTGGGTTAGGGTTAGGCTTATAGTACGGGTTAGGGTTAGAGTTAGGGTTAGGTTTAGGGTTAGAGTACGGGTTAGGGTTAGTGTTAGGGTTTGGTTTAGTGTTAGGGTACGGGTTAGGGTTAGAGTTCGGGTTAGGGATAGGTTTTGTGTTAAGGTTAGGGTTAGAGTACGGTTTAGGTTTAGTGTTAGGTTTATGGTTAGGGTTAGGGTTAGTGTACGGATAGGGTTATGGTTAGGGTTAGGGTTAGGGTACGGGTTAGGGTTAGGTTTAGGATACGGGATAGGGTTAACATATGGGTTAAGTTTAGGGTTAAGGTTGGGTTTAGGTTACGGGTTAGGGTGAGGTTAAAGGTTAGGGTTAGGTATAGGTGTGGGTTAGGGTTAGGGTTAGGGTATGGGTTAGGTTTAGGGTTTGGGTTAGGGTACGGGTTATTTTTCGGGTTAGGGTACGGGACAGGGTTAACTTTAAGGTTAGGTTTAGGGTTAGGGTATGTGTTAGGTTTAGGGTACGGGTAAGGGTTATGGTTAGTGTTAGGGTTAGGTTTAGGTTTAGGGTGCGGGTTAGGTTTAGGGTTAGGTTTAGGGTTAGCGCTAGGGTATGTGTTAGGGTTACTGTTAGGGTTTGGGTACGGGTTAGGGTTAGGGTTAGGTTACAGGATAGGGTTGGGTACGGGTTAGGTCAAGGGATAGGGTTAGGTTTAGTGTACGGGTAGGGTTAGGGATGGTTTAGGGTTAGGGTTTGGGTTACGGTATGGGTTGGGATTAGGGTACAGTTTAGGGTTAGGGTCAGTGTCAGGGTTAGGGTTAGGGTTAAGGTTAGGTTACGGGTTAGGTTTAATGTACGGTTTATGGTTAGGTTTAGGGTTAGGGTTAGGGTTAGGGTTAGGGTTATAGTCCGGGTTAGGGTTAGGTTTAGGTTAAGAGTACGGGTTAGCGTTAGTGTTAGTGTTAGGGTTAGGGTAGGGTTAGTGTACGGATAGGGTTAGGGTTAGGGTTAGGTACGGGTTAGGGTTAGATTTAGGGTACGAGATAGGGTTAGCGTATGGGTTAAGTTTAGGGTTAGGGTTATGTATAGGTTACGCGTTAGGGTTAGGTTACTGGTTAGGGTTAAGTTTAGGTGCGGGTTAGGTTTAGGGTTAGCGTTTGGGTTAGGGTTATAGTACGGGTTAGGGTTAGATTAGGGTTAGTTTTAGGGTTAGAGTACGGTTTAGGGTTTGTGTTATTGTTAGGGTTAGTGTTAGGGTACGGGTTAGATTTAGAGTTCGGGTTAGGGTTAGGTTTAGGGTTAGGTTTAGGGTTAGAGTATGGTTTAGGGTTAGAGTGAGTTTTAGCGTTAGGGTTAGGGTTAGTGTACAGATAGAGTTAGGGTTAGGGTTAGGGTACGGGTTAGGGTTAGGTTACGGGTAAGGGTTAGGTATAGGTGAGGGTTAGGGTTAGGGTTAGGGTACGGGTTAGGTTAGGGTTGGGGTTAGGGTACGGTTTAGGGTTAAGTTTAGGTGCGGGATAGGGTTAGGGTTAGTGTTAGGGTTAAGGTTAGTGTTAGGGTACGGTTTAGGGTTAGAGTTCAGGTTAGGGTTAGGTTAAGGGTTAGGTTTAGGGTTAGAGTATGGTTTAGGGTTAGTGTTAGGTTTAGGGTTAGGGTAAGGGTTAGTGTACGGATAAGGTTAGGGTTAGGGTTAGGGTACGGGTTAGGGTTAGGATACGGGTTAGGGTTAGGTATAGGTGAGGGTTAGGGTTAGGGTTAGGTTTAGGGTTAGAGTACGGGTTAGGGTTAGTGTTAGGTTTAGGGTTAGTGTTAGGGTTAGGGTTAGTGTTAGGGTAAGGGTTAGCTTTAGGTTTAGGGTTAGGGTTAGGGTACGGGTTAGGGTTAGGTTTAGGATACGGGTTAGGTTTAGGGTACGGGTTAGGGTTAGGTTTAGGTTCAGGGTTAGTGTTAGGGTTAGGGTATGAGTTAGGGTTAGGGTTATGGTGTGGGTTAGGTTTAGGGGTGTGGTTAGGGTTACAGTACGGGTTAGGGTTAGGTGAGGTTTAGGTTTAGGGTTAGGGTTAGAGTACGGTTAGGGTTAGGGTTAGGGTTAGGATTAGTGTACGTGTTAGGTTTAGGGTTTGGGTATGGGTTAGGGTTACATTTAGGGTTAGGGTGTACGGATAGGGTTAGGGTTAGGGTACGAGTTAGGGTTAGGGTTAATGTTAGAGTACGGGGTAGGGTTAGTGTTAAGGTTAGGGTTAGGCTTAATGTACGGGTTAGGCTTAGGGTTAGGTTTAGGGTTAGGATACAGGTTAAGGTTAGGTTTAGGGTATGGGATAGGGTTAGCGTACGGGTTAAGTTTAGGGTTAGGGTTAGGTTTAGGTTACGGGTTAGGGTACGGGTTAGGGTTAGGTTTAGGGTGAGGGTTAGGGTTAGGGTTAGTGTAAGGTTTAGGGTTATGTTACGGGTTAGGGTTAGGGTTAGGGTTAGTGTTAGGGTACGGGTTAGGGTTAGTGTTGCGGTTAGGTTACGGGTTAGTTTTAGTGTTTGGGTACAGTTTAGGGTTATCGTTAAGTTTAGGGTTAGGTTTAGGGTATGGGTTAGGGTTAGGTTACGGTTAAGGTTTATGGTTTGGGTTAGGGTTAGGGTTAAGTTTAGGCTGCGGGTTAGAGTTAGAGTTAGGGTTAGAGTACGGGTTTGGTTTAGTGTTAGGGTACGGGTTAGGTTAACCGTTTGGGTACGGGTTAGGGAAGGGTTAGGTTTAGGGTTAGGGTTAGGGGTTAGGGTTAGAGTTAGTGTTAGGCTACGGGCAGGTTTAGGGTACGGGTTAGTGTGAGGGTTAGGGTTCGGGTTAGGGTTAGTGTACGGGTTAGGGTTAGGGTTAGGGTTAGGGTAAAGTTTAAGGTGCGGTTTAGGGTTAGGTTTAGGGATAGGGTTAGGTTTAGAGTATGGGTTTGGGTTAGTGTTAGGGTATGAGTTAAGTTTACTGTTTGGCTACGGGTTAGGGTATGGTTAGGGTTAGGTTTAGGGTTAGGGCTTAGGGTTAGAGTTTGGGTTACGCTATGGGATAGGTTTAGAGTACGGGTTAGGGTTACGGTTAGGGTAAGGGTTAGGGTTAGGGTTATAGTATGGATTAGGTTTAGAGTTAGGGTTAGGTTTAGTGTTAGAGTACGGGTTAGGGTAAGTGTTAGGCTTAGGGTTAGGGTTAATGTTAGGGTTAGTGTTAGGGGTAATGTACAGGTTAGGCTTAGGTTTAGGTTTACGGTTAGGATACGGGTTAGGGTTAGTTTTAGGGTACGGGATAGGGTTAGCGTACGGGTTAAGTTTATGGTTAGGGTTAGATTTAGGTTACGGGTTAAGGTTAGGGCACGGGTAAGGGTTAGGTTTAGGACGGGTTAGGGTTAGGGTTAGGGTTAGGGTTAGGGTTAGGTTTTGGTTTAGGGTTAGGTTTAGGGTCAGGGTTAGGGTAGGGATAGGGTTATGGTACGGGTTAGGGTTAGGGTTGGTGTTAGGGTACGGGTTAGTTTTAGGGTTAGGGTACGGGTCAGGTTTACGGTTAACATTAGGGTTAGGGTTAGTGTATGGGTTAGGGTTAGGGTACGGGTAAGGGTTGTGGTTAGGGTAAGGGTTAGGTTTAGGTTTAGGGTGCGGGTTAGGGTTATGGTTAGGGTTAGGGTTAACGCAGGGTATGGGTTAGGGTTACTGTTAGGCTTTGGGTAAGGGTTAGGGTTAGGGTACGGGATAGTTTTGGATATGGGTTACGTCAAGGGTTAGGGTTAGGGTTAGGGTTAGGTTTATGGTATGGGTTAGGTTTAGGTTACGGATTAGGGTTAGGGTCAGGGTTAGTGTTAGGGTACAAGTTAGGGTTAGGATTAGGGTATGGGTTAGGTTTAGGGTTATGTAACGGGTTAGGGTTACAGTACGGGTTAGGGTTAGGGTGAGGGTTAGGGTTAGGGTTACAGTTAGGGTTAGAGTACGGGTTAGTGTTAGTGTTAGGGTTATGTTTAGGGTTAGGGTTAGGGTTAGGGTTAGGTTTAGAGTACGGTGTAGGGTTAGTGTTAGGTTTAGGGTTAGGGTTAATGTACGAGTTAGGCTTAGGTTTATGTTTAGGTTTTAGGATAAGTGTTAGGGTCAGGTTTAGGGTCCGGGATAGGGTTAGCGTATGGGTTAAGTTTAGGGTTAGGTTTAGGTTTATTTTACGGGTTAGGGTTAGGGTACGGTTTAGGGTTAGGTTTAGGGTGCAGGTTAGGGTTAGGGTTAGGGTTAGTGTAAGGGTTAGGGTTAGGTTTAGGGACAGGGTTAGGGTTTGGGTTAGTGTTAGGTTACGGGATAGGTTTAGGGTTGGGGTAGGGTACGGGTTAGTTTTAGGGCGAGGGTACGGGTTAGGGTTATGGTTAAGGTGAGGGTAATTGTTAGGGTATGTGTTAGGTTTAGGTTACGGTTAAGGGTTATGGTTTGGGTTAGGGTTAGGGTTAAGTTTAGGGTGCGCGTTAGGGTTAGGGTTACAGTTAGGGTTAGAGTACGGGTTGGGTTAGTTTTAGGGTACGGGTTAGGTTTACCGTTTGGGTACGGGTTAGGGTAACGGTTAGGGTTAGGGTTAGGGAAAAGGTACGTGTTAGGGTTAGGGTTAGGGTTAGGCTACTGGTAAGGTTAGGGTATGGTTAGTGTTAGGGTTAGGGTTCGGTTTAGGGTTAGTGTACGGGTTAGGGTTAGGGTTAGGTTTAGGGTTAGGATTAGTGTTAGGGTTACAGTACGGGTTAGGGTTAAGGTTACAGTTCGGGATAGGGTAGTGTACGTGTTAGGTCTAGGGTTAGGGTTAGGTTTAGTGTGCGGGTTAGGATTACGGTTAGGGTTAGGGTTAGGGAAAAGGTATGTGTTAGGGTTAGGGTTTGGGTACGGGTTAGGTTTATGTTTAGGGTTAGGGTACGGGTTAGTTTTAGGGTTAGGTTAGGGTTAGTGTTAGGGTACGGGTTAGGGTTAGAGTACGGGTTAGGGTTAGGTTTAGGTTTAGGGTTAGAGTTAGAGTATGGGTTAGGGTTAGTGTTAGGGTTAGGGTTAGGGTTAGTGTACGGATAGGTTTAGGGTTAGGGTAGTTTTAGGGTACGGGTTAGGGTTAGGTTTAGGGTACGGGATAGGGTTAGTGTACGGGTTAAATTTAGGGTTAGGGTTAGGTTTAGGTTACGGGTTAGGGTTAGGGTACGGGTTCGGGTTAGGTTTAGGTGCGGGTTAGGTTTAGGGTACTGGTTAGGATTAGGTTTCGGATCAGGGTTAGGGTTAGGTATAGGGTTATGGTATGGGTTAGGTTTAGGGTTGGGGTTAGGGTATGGGTTAATTTTAGGATTAGTGTACGAGTTAGGGTTACGGTTAAGGTTAGGGTTAGTGTTAGGGTATGGGTTAGGGTTAGGGTATGGGTAAGGGTTATGGTTAGGGTTAGGGTTTCGTTTAGGTTTAGGGTGCGGTTTAGGCTTAGGGTTAGGGTTAGGGTTAGCGCTATGGTATGGTTTAGGGTTACAGTTAGGGTTTGGGTACGAGTTAGGGTTAGGTTTAGGGTACGATATAGTTTTGTGTACTGGTTAGGTCAAGGGTTAGGGTTAGGTTTAGGGTATGCGTTAGGGTTAGTGTTAGGTTTAGAGTACGGGTTAGGTTTAGGGTTAGGGTCAGGGTTAGGGTTATGGTTAGGGTATGAGTTAGGGTTCGTGTTAGGTTTAGGGTACGGGTTAGGTTTAGGGTTAGGGTTAGGGTGCGGGTTAGTTTTAGAGTACGGGTTAGGGTTAGGGTCAGGGTTAGTGTTAGGGTACGATTTAGGTCTAGGGTTAGGGTATGGGTTAGGGTTAGTGTTATGTTACGGGTTAGGGTTACAGTACGGGTTAGGGTTAGGGTGAGGGTTAGGGTAAGTGTTAGAGTTCGGTTAGGGTTAGTGTTAGGGTTAGGGTTAGGGTTAGGGTTAGGGTTAGGGTTAGGTTTAGACTACGGGGTAGGGTTACTGTTAGGGTTAGGGTTAGGATTAATGTACCGGTTAAGCTTAGGGTTAGGTTTAGGTTTAGGATAAGATTTAGGGTTAGGTTTAGGGTACGGGATAGGGTTAGCGTACGGGTTAAGTTTAGGGTTAGGGTTAGGTTTAGGTTACTGGTTAGGGTTAGGGTACGGGTTAGTGTTAGGGTACCGGTTAGGGTTAGGGTAGGATGCGGGTTAGGGTTAGGGTTAGGGTTAGTGTAAGGTTTAGTTTTAGTTTTAGGGTCAGGTTTAGGGTTAAGGTTAGTGTTAGGGTACGGGTTAGTTTTAGGGTTAGGGTACGGGTTAGGGTTAGCTTTAGGGTTAGGGTTAGGTTTAGAGTACAGGTTAGTTTTAGTGTTAGTTTTAGGGTTAGGGTTAGTGTACGGAAGGGTTAGGGATAGGGTTAGGGTTAGGGTACGGGTTAGGTTTAGGGTTATGTTATGGGTTAGGGTTCCAGTACGGGTTAGGGTTAGGGTGAGTTTTAGTGTTAGTGTTAGAGTACGAGTAGGGTTAGGGTTAGTGTTAGGGTTAGGGTTAGATTACGGAGTAAGGTTAGTGTTAGTGTTAGGGTTAGGGAAAGGGTTTGGGTTAGGGTTAGGGTATGGGTTAGGTTTAGGGTTAGGTTTAGGTTAGGGTTAGAGTACGGGGTAGGGTTAGTGTTAGGGTTAGGGTGAGGGTTAAAGTAAGGGTTAGGCTTAGGGTTAGGTTTAGGGTTAGGTTACGGGTTAGGGTTAGGTTTAGGGTACGGAATATGTTTAGCGTACGGGTTAAGTTTAGGGTTAGGGTTAGGTTTAGGTTACGGGTTAGGGATAGGGTTAGTGTACGGATTAGGGTTAGGTTTAGGGTCAGGGTTAGGGTTAGGGTTAGGGGTTAAGTAGAGTTATGATTACGGAACGGGATAGGATTAGAGTACGGGTTCAGGTTAAGTTTAGGGTTAGGGTTATAGTACGGGTTAGGGTTAGAGTTAGGGTTAGGTTTAGGGTTAGATACGGGTTAGGGTTAGTGTGAGGGTTAGGGTTAGTGTTAGGGTACGGGTTAGGGTTAGAGTACGGGTTAGGGTTAAGTTTAGGGTTAAATTTAGGGTTAGAGTATGGGTTAGGGTTAGTGTTAGGGTCAGCGTTTGCGTTAGGGATAGGGTTATGGTACGGGTTAGGGTTAGGGTTGGGGTTAGGGTACCGGTTAGTTTTAGGGTTAGGGTACGGGTCAGGGTTACGTTTAATGTTAGGGTTAGGGTTAGGGTATGGGTTAGGGTTAGGGTACGGGTAAGTGTTATGGTTAGGGTTAGGGTTAATTTTAGGTTTAGGGTACGGGTTAGGGTCAGGGTTAGGGTTAGGGTACGAGTTAGGGTTAGGGTTAGGTTCAGGGTACGGGTTAGGGTTAGGGTTAGGGTACGGGTTATGTATAAGGTACGGGTTAGGGTTAGGGTTAGAGTTAGGGTACTAGTTAGGGTTAGGGTTAGGGTACGAGTTAGGGTTAGGGTTATGTTACGGGTTAGGGTTACAGTATGTGTTAGTGTTAGGGTGAGTGTAAGTGTTAGGGTTAGACTACGAGTAGGGTTAGGGTTAGGGTTAGGGATAGGGTTAGGGTTAGAGTACGGAGTAAGGTTAGTGTTAGTGTTAGGGTTAGGGTTAATGTACGGGACAGGCTTAGGGTTAAGTTTAGGGTTAGGTTACGGGTTAGGGTTAGGATTAGGGTACGGGATAGGGTTAGCGTACAGGTTAACTTTAGGGTTAGGGTTAGGTTTACGTTACGGGTTAGGGTTAGGGTACGGGTTAGGGTTAGGTTTAGGGTGCGGCTTAGTGTTAGGGTTAGGGTTAGTGTACGGGTTAGGGTTAGGTTTAGGGTCCGGGTTATGGTTAGGTTTAGTTTTAGGGTATGGGTTAGGGTTAGGGTTGTGGTTAGAGTACGGGTTAGTTTTAGGTTTAGGGTATGGGTTAGGGTTACGTTTAAAGTTAGGGTTAGAGTTAGGGTGTGGGTTAGGGTTAGGGTACAGTTAAAGGTTATGGTTAGGCTTAGGGTTAGGGTTAAGTTTAGGGTGCGTTTTAGGGTTAGGGTTAGGTTTAGGGTTAGGTTTAGGGTTAGAGTACTGGTTTGGGTTAGTGTTAGGGTACGGGTTAGGTTTACCTTTTGGGTATGGGTTAGGGTAAGGTTTAGGGTTAGGGTTAAGGGTTAGGTTTAGAGTTAGGATCAGGGTACGGAATAGGGTTAGAGTACGGTTTCGTGTTAGGGTTAGGTTTAGGGTTAGGTTAGGGTTAGGGTTATAGTACGGGTTAGGGTTAGAGTTATGGTTAGTGTACGGGTTAGGTTTAGGGTACGGGTTAGGGTTAGGCTTAGGGTCAGTGTTCAGGTTAGGGTTAGGGTACGATTTAGGGTTAGCGTTAGGTTTAGTGTATGGGTTAGTTTTAGGGATAGGGTTAGGGTACGGGAGAGGTTTAGGGTACGGGTTAGGGTTAGGGTTATGGTACGGGTTAGGGTTACAGTACGGGTTAGTGTTAGGGTGAGGTTTAGGGTTAGGGTTAGAGTACGTTTAGGGTTATGGTCAGGGTTACGGTTAGTTTACGAGTTAGGGTTAGTGTTAGGGTACCGGTTAGGGTTAGGGTTATGGTACGGGTTAGGGTTACAGTACGGGTTAGTGTTAGGGTGAGGGTTAGGGTTAGGGTTAGAGTACCATTAGGGTTAGGGTTAGGGTTAGGGTTAGAGTAAGGGTTAGGGTTAGTATTAGTGTTAGTGTTAGGGTTAGTGTACGGATAGGTTTAGGGTTAGGGTTAGGGTTAGGGATAGGGTTAGTGTTAGGTTTAGTGTATGGGATAGGGTTAGTGTGCAGGTTAAGTGTAGGGTTAGTGTTAGGTTTAGGTTACGTGTTAGGGTTAGGGTACGGGTTAGGGTTTGGTTTAGGTGCGGGTTAGGGTTAGGGTACGGGTTAGGGTCAGGGTTAGGGTTAGGGTACGAGTTAGGATTAGGGTTAGGTTCAGGGTACAGGTTAGGTTTAGGGTTAGGGTACAGGTTAGGTATAAGGTACGGGTTAGGGTTAGGGTTAGGGTTAGGGTACGCGTTAGGGTTAGGGTTAGGGTACGGGTTAGGGTTAGGGTTATGTTACTGGTTAGGGTTACAGTATGTGTTAGGGTTAGGGTGAGTGTTAGTGTTAGGGTTAGAGTACGAGTAGGGTTAGGTTACGGGTTAGGGTTAGGTTTAGGGTATGGAATATGTTTAGTGTACGGGTTAAGTTTAGGGTTAGGGTTAGGTTTAGGCTACTGTTTAGGGTTAGGTTACGGGTTAGGGTTAGGGTATGGGTTAGGGTTAGGTTTAGGGTGCGAGTTAGGGTTAGGGTTAGGGTTAGTGTAAGGGTTAGGTTTAGGTTTAGGGTCAGGTTTAGGGTTAAGTTTAGTGTTAGGGTACGGGTTAGTTTTAGGTTTCGGGTACAGGTTAGGGTTAAGTTTAGGGTTAGAGTGAGGTTTAGAGTACGGGTTAGGGTTAATGTTAGTGTTAGGGTTAGGGTGAGTGTACGGATAGGGTTAGGGTTAGGGTTAGGGTTAGGGTTAGGTTTAGGTTATGGGATAGGGTTAGTGTACGGGTTAAGTTTAGGGTTAAGGTTAGGTTTAGGTTATGTGTTAGGGTTAGGGTACGGGTTAGGGTTAGGTTTAGGTGCGGGTTTGGGTTAGGGTACGGGTTAGGGTTAGGTTTAGGGTGCGGGTTAGGGTTAGGGTTAGGGTTAGTGTAAGGGTTAGGGTTGGGTTTAGGGTCAGGGTTAGTGTTAGGGTTAGTGTTAGGGTACGGGTTAGTTTTAGGGTTAGGGTACGGGTTAGGGTTAGGTTTAGGGTTAGCGTTAGGTTTAGAGTACAGGTTAGGTTTAGTGTTAGTTTTAGGGTTAGGGTTAGTGTACGGAAGGGTTAGGGATAGGGTTAGGGTTAGGGTACGGGTTAGGGTTAGGTTTACGGTACGGGATAGGGTTAGTGTATGCGTTAAGTTTAGGGTTAGGGTTAGGTTTAGGTTACGGGTTAGGGTTAGGGTACAGGTTAGGCTTAGGTTTAGGTGCGGGTTAGGGTTAGGGTACGATTAGGGTTAGGTTTAGGGTCAGGGTTATGGTTAGGGATACGGTCATGCTACGGGTTAGGGTTAGGGTTGGGATTAGGGTACGGGTTAGTTTTAGGGTTAGGATACGGGTTAGTGTTACGGTTAAAGTTAGGGTTAGAGTTAGGGTATGGGTTAGGGTTAGGGTACGGGTAAGGGTTATGGTTAGGGTTAGGGTTATGTTTAGATTTAGGGTGCAGGTTAGGCTTAGGGTTAGGGTTAGGTTTTGCTCTAGGCTATGGGTTAGGGTTACTGTTAGGGTTTGGGTGCGTGTTAGGGTTAGGTTAGGGTACGAGATAGGGATGGGTACGGGTTAGGTCAAGGGTTAGGTTTAGGTTTAGGGTACGGGTTAGTGTTAGGGTTCGGATTAGGGTTAGGGTATGGGTTAGGTTTAGGGTACGGGTTAGGGTGCCGGTTAGGGTCAGGGTTAGGGTTAGGTTTAGGGTATGAGTTAGGGTTAGGGTTAGGTTTAGGGTACGCGTTAAGGTTAAGGTTAGGTTTAGGATACGGTTTAGGTTAGGGTACGGGTTATGGTTAGGGTTAGGTTTAGGGTTACGGTATGAGTTAGGGTTAGGGTTAGGGTACGGGTTAGGGTTAGGGTTATTTTACGGGTTAGGGATACAGTATGGGTTAGGGATAGGTTGAGGCTTAGGGTTAGGGTTAGAGTACGGTTAGGTTTAGGGTTAGGGTTAGGGTTAGAGTACGGGTTAGGGTTAGTGTTAGGTTTAGGGAAAAGGTTAGGTTTAGGGTTAGGGCAATGGGTTAGGGTTAGGGTTAGGGTTAGGTTTAGGGTTCAAGTACGGGGTAGGGTTAGTGTTAGGGTTAGGGTTAGGGTTAATGTACGTGTTAGGCTTAGGGATAGGTTTAAGGTTAGGTTACGGGTTAGCGATAGGGTACTGGTTAGGGTTAGGTTTAGGGTGTGGGTTAGGTTGCGGGTTAGGGTTAATGTACGGGTTAGGGTTAGGTTGAGGGTCAGGGTTAGGGCTAGGGTTAGTGTTAGGGTATGGGTGCGGGTTAGGCTTAGGGTTAGGGTTAGGATTAGCGCTAGGTCATGGGTTAGGTTTTCTGTAGAGTTTGGATACGGGTTAGGTTTGGGTAAAGGTACGGGTTAGGGTTTAGTATGGGTTAGGTCAAGGGTTAGGGTTAGGTTTAGGATACGGGTTAGGGTTAGGGTTAGGGGCAGGGTTAGGGTTAGGGTTAGGGTATGAATTAGTGTTAGGGTTAGGTTTAGGATACGGGTTAGCGTTAGTGTTAGGGTTAGGGCATGGGTTAGGTTTAGGGTATGGTTTAGGTTTAGGGTCAGTGTTAGTGTTAGGGTACGAGTTAGGGTTAGGGTTAGTGTACGATTAGGGTTAGCATTATGTTACGGGTTAGGGTTACAGTACTGGTTAGGGTTAGTGTGAAGGTTAGTGTTAGGGTTAGAGTACGGTTAGGGGTAAGGTTAGGTTTAGGATTAGGTACGGGTTAGGGTTAGTGTTATGGTTAGGGAAAGGGTTAGGGTTAGGTTTAGGGTACGGTTTAGGGTTAGGTTCAGGGTTATGGTTAGGGTTAGAGTACGGGGTAGGGTTAGTGTTAGCGTTAGGTTTAGCTTTAATGTACGGGTTAGGCTTAGGGTTAGGTTTAGGGTTAGGTTACGGGTAAGCGTTAGGTTTAGTGTACGGGATAGGGTTAGCGTACGGGTTAAGTTTAGGGATAGGGTTAGGTTCAGGTTACTGGTTAAGGTTAGAGTACAGGTTAGGGTAGGTTTAGTGTCAGGGTTAGGGTTAGGTTTAGTGTTAGGGTATGGGTTAGGGTTAGGGTTGGGGTTAGGGTACAGGTTAGTTTTAGGTTTAGGGTATAGGTTAGGGTTACGGTTAAGGTTAGGGATAGGGTTAGGGTGTGGGTTAGGGTTAGGGTACGGTTAAGGGTTATGCTTAGAGTTAGTGTTAGGGTTAAGGGTGCGGTTCAGGGGTAGTTTTAGTGTTAGGATTAGAGTACGGGTTTGGGTTAGTGTTAGGGTACGGGTTAGGTTTACCGTTTGGGTACAGGTTAGATTAAGGGTTAGGGTAAGATTTAGGGTTAGGGGTTAGTGTTAGAGTTAGGGTTAAGCTACGGAATAGGGTTAGAGTTGGGTTAGGGTTAGGGTTAGTGTTGGGGTTAGGGTTATAGTACGGGTTAGGGTTAGAGTTAGGGTTAGGTTTAGGGTTAGAGTACGGTTTAGGGTTAGTGTTAGGGTTAGGGTTAATGTTAGGGCACCGGTTAGGGTTAGAGTTCGGGTTAGGGATAGGTTTCGTGTTAGGGTTAGGGTTAGAGTACGGTTTAGGGTTAGTGTTAGGTTTAGGGTTAGGGTTAGGGTTAGTGTACGAATAGGGTTAGGGTTAGGGTTAGGTTTAGGGTACGGATAGGATTAGGGTTAGGGTTAGGGTTAGGGTACGGCTTAGGGTTAGGTTTATGGTACAGGATAGGGTTGGGTACGGGTTATGTCAATGGATAAGGTTAGGTTTAGGGTACGGGTTACGGTTAGTGATGGTTTAGGGTTAGGGTTAGGGTTAGGGTCAGGGTTACGGTTTGGGTTAGGGTAGGGTTAGAGTTAGGGTTATAGTCCGGGTTAGGGTTAGGTTTAGGGTAAGAGTACGGGTTAGGGTTAGTGTTAGTGTTAGTGTTAGGGTTAGGGTTAGTGTACGGATATGGTTAGGGTTAGCGTTAGGTTACGAGGTTAGGTTTAAGTTTAGGTGTGGGTTAGGGTTAGGGTTAGCATTAGTGTTAGGTTTAGGGTTAGAGTACGGGTTAGGGTTAGTGTTAGGGTTAGGGTTAGTGTTAGCGTACGGGTTAGGTTTAGAGTTCGGGTTAGGGTTAGGTTTAGGGTTACGTTTAGGTTTAGGTTCAGGTTTAGAGTACGGGTTAGGGTTAGTTTTACAGTTAGGGTTAGTGTTAGGGTACGGGTTAGGGTTAGAGTTTGGGTTAGGGTTAGGTTTAGGGTTAGAGTACGGTTTAGGGTTATTGTTAGGTTTAGGTTTAGGGTTAGGGTTAGTGTACGGATAGGGTTAGGGTTAGGGTACGGGTTAGGTTTAGGTTTAGGGTACGAGATAGGGTTAGCGTTCGGGTGAAGTTTAGGGTTAGGGTTAGGTTTAGGTTACGGGTTAGGGTTAGGGTACGGGTTAGGGTTAGGTATAGGTGAGGGTTAGGGTTAGGGTTAGGGTTAGGGTACAGGTTAGGGTTTGGGTTGGAGTTAGGGTACGGTTTAGTTTTAGGGTAAGGGTACGGGTAAGGCTTAAGGTTAGGGTTAGGGTTAGGTTTAGGTTTAGGGTGCAGGTTAGGGTTAGGGTTAGGTTTAGGGTTAGCGCTAGGGTATGGGTTAGGGTGACTGTTAGGGTTTGGTTAAGGGTTAGGGTTAGGGTTAGGTTACGGGATAGGGTTGGGTACGGGTTAGGTCAAGGGATAGGGTTAGGTTTAGGGTACGGGTTAGGGTTAGTGATGGTTTAGGGTTAGGGTTAGGGTATGGGTTAGGCTTAGGATACGGGTTAGGTTTAGGGTTAGGGTCAGGGTTAGGGTTAGGGTTAGGGTTAGGGTACGGGTTAGTTTTACTGTACGGGTTAGGATTAGGTTTAGGGTTAGGGTTAGAGTTAGGGTTATAGTCCGGGTTAGGTTTAGGTTTAGGGTAAGAGTACGGGTTAGGGTTAGAGTTAGTGTTAGGGTTAAGGGTTAGGGTAAGAGTTAGGGTTAGGCTATGGGATAGTTTTAGAGTACGGGTTAAGGTTAGGGTTAGGGTAAGGGTTAGGGTGAGGGTTATAGGACGTGTTAGGGTTAGAATTAGCGTTAGGTTTAGGGTTAGAGTACGGGTTAGGGTTAGTGTTAGGGTTAGGGTTAGTGTTAGGGTACGGGTTAGGGTTAGAGTTCGGGTTAGGGTTAGGTTTAGGTTCAGGGTTAGGGTTAGAGTACGGTTTAGGGTTAGTGTTCGGTTTAGGGTTAGGATTAGGGTTAGTGTCCGGATAGGGTTAGGGTTAGGGTCAGAGTTAGGGTACGGGTTAGTTTTAGGTGTAGGTTACGGGATAGGGTTAGCGTACGGGTTAAGTTTAGGTTTAGCGTTAGGTTTAGGTTACGGGTTAGGTTTAGGTTACGGGTTAGGGTTAGGTATAGGTGAGGGTTAGGGTTAGGGTTAGGGTTAGTGTTAGTGTTAGGGTACAGGTTATGGTTAGGTTTGGGGTTAGGGTACGGGTTAAGTTTAGGGTTAGGGTACGGTTCAGGGTTATGGTTAAGTTTAGGGTTACGGTTAGGTTATGAGTTAGGGTTAGGGTACGGGTAAGGGTTACAGTTAGGGTTAGGGTGAGGTTTTTTTTTGGGTGCGGGTTAGGGTTAGGTTTAGGGTTTGCGCTAGGGTTTTGGTTAGGGTTACTGTTAGGGTTTGGGTAAGGGTTAGGAATAGGGTTAGGTTACGGGGTAGGTTTGGGTACGGGTTAGGACAAGGGATAGGGTTAGGTTTAGGGTACAGGTTAGTGTTAGGGATGGTATAGGGTTAGGGTCAGGGTATGGGTTAGGCTTAGGGTACAGTTTAGGGTTATGGTCAGGGTCAGGGTTAGGGTTAGGGTTAGGGTTAGGGTTAGGGTTATAGTCCGGGTTAGGGTTAGGTTTAGGGTAAGAGTACGGGTTAGGGTTAGTGTTAGTGTTAGGGTTAGGGTTAGGGTTAGGGTTAGTGTACGGATAGGGTTAGGGTTAGGGTTAGGGTTAGGGTACGGGTTAGGGTTAGATTTAGGGTACGAGATAGGGTTAGCGTACAGGTTAAGTTTAGGTTTAAGGTTATGTTTAGGTTATGGGTTAGGGTTAGGGTACTGGTTAGGGTTAAGTTTAGGTGCGGGTTAGGGTTAGGGTTAGCGTTAGGGTTAGGGTTATATTAGGGGTTAGGGTTAGAGTTAGGGTTAGGTTTAGGGTTAGAGTACGGGTTAGGGTTAGTGTTAGGCTTAGGGTTTGTGTTAGGGTACGGGTTAGGGGTAAAGTTCAGGTTAGGGTTTGGTTTAGAGTTAGGTTTAGTGTTAGAGTATCGTTTAGGGTTAGTGTTAGGTTTAGGGTTAGGGTTAGGGTTAGTGTACGGATAGGGTTAGGGTTAGGGTTAGGGTACGGGTTAGGGTCAGGTTTAGGGTACGGATTAGAGTTAGCGTATGGATTAGTATAGGGTTAGGTTTAGGTTACGGGTTAGGGTTAGGTTATGGGTTAGGGTTAGGTATAGGTGAGGGTTAGGGTTAGGGTTAGGGTTAGGGTACGGGTTAGGGTTAGGATTGGGGTTAGGGTACGGGTTAGTTTTAGGGTTAGGGTACGGGTCAGGGTTACGGTTAAGGTTAGGGTTAGGGTTAGGGTATGGGTTAGGTTTAGGATACGGGTAAGGGTTATGGTTAGGGTTAGGGTTAGGTTTAGGTTTAGGGTGCAGGTTAGGGTTCGGTTTAGGGTTAGGGTTAGCGCTAGGGTATGGGTTAGGGTTACTGTTAGGTTTTGGGTACGGTTTAGGGTTAGGGTTAGGTTACAGGATAGGGTGGGTACAGGTTAGGTCACGGGATAGGGTTAAGTTTAGGGTACGGGTTAGGGTTAGGGATGGTTTAGGGTTAGGGTTAGCATATGGATTAGGCTTAGTGTACAGGTTAGGGTTAGGGTTAGTGTCAGGGTTAGTATTAGTGTTAGTGTTAGGGTACGGGTTAGTGTTAGTGTTAGGGTTATGTTTAGGGTTAGGGTTAGGGTTAGGGTTAGGTTTAGAGTACGGTGTAGGGTTAGTGTTAGGTTTAGGGTTAGGGTTAATGTACGAGTTAGGCTTAGGTTTATGTTTAGGTTTTAGGATAAGTGTTAGGGTCAGGTTTAGGGTCCGGGATAGGGTTAGCGTATGGGTTAAGTTTAGGGTTAGGTTTAGGTTTATTTTACGGGTTAGGGTTAGGGTACGGTTTAGGGTTAGGTTTAGGGTGCAGGTTAGGGTTAGGGTTAGGGTTAGTGTAAGGGTTAGGGTTAGGTTTAGGGACAGGGTTAGGGTTTGGGTTAGTGTTAGGTTACGGGATAGGTTTAGGGTTGGGGTAGGGTACGGGTTAGTTTTAGGGCGAGGGTACGGGTTAGGGTTATGGTTAAGGTGAGGGTAATTGTTAGGGTATGTGTTAGGTTTAGGTTACGGTTAAGGGTTATGGTTTGGGTTAGGGTTAGGGTTAAGTTTAGGGTGCGCGTTAGGGTTAGGGTTACAGTTAGGGTTAGAGTACGGGTTGGGTTAGTTTTAGGGTACGGGTTAGGTTTACCGTTTGGGTACGGGTTAGGGTAACGGTTGGGGTTAGGGTTAGGGAAAAGGTACGTGTTAGGGTTAGGGTTAGGGTTAGGCTACTGGTAAGGTTAGGGTATGGTTAGTGTTAGGGTTAGGGTTCGGTTTAGGGTTAGTGTACGGGTTAGGGTTAGGGTTAGGGTTAGGTTTAGGGTTAGGATTAGTGTTAGGGTTACGGTACGGGTTAGGGTTAAGGTTACAGTTCGGGATAGGGTAGTGTACGTGTTAGGTCTAGGGTTAGGGTTAGGTTTAGTGTGCGGGTTAGGATTACGGTTAGGGTTAGGGTTAGGGAAAAGGTACGTGTTAGGGTTAGGGTTTGGGTACGGGTTAGGTTTATGTTTAGGGTTAGGGTACGGGTTAGTTTTAGGGTTAGGTTAGGGTTAGTGTTAGGGTACGGGTTAGGGTTAGAGTACGGGTTAGGGTTAGGTTTAGGTTTAGGGTTAGAGTTAGAGTATGGGTTAGGGTTAGTGTTAGGGTTAGGGTTAGGGTTAGTGTACGGATAGGTTTAGGGTTAGGGTAGTGTTAGGGTACGGGTTAGGGTTAGGTTTAGGGTACGGGATAGGGTTAGTGTACGGGTTAAATTTAGGGTTAGGGTTAGGTTTAGATTACGGGTTAGGGTTAGGGTACGGGTTCGGGTTAGGTTTAGGTGCGGGTTAGGTTTAGGGTACTGGTTAGGATTAGGTTTCGGATCAGGGTTAGGGTTAGGTATAGGGTTATGGTATGGGTTAGGTTTAGGGTTGGGGTTAGGGTATGGGTTAATTTTAGGATTAGTGTACGAGTTAGGGTTACGGTTAAGGTTAGGGTTAGTGTTAGGGTATGGGTTAGGGTTAGGGTACGGGTAAGGGTTATGGTTAGGGTTAGGGTTTCGTTTAGGTTTAGGGTGCGGTTTAGGCTTAGGGTTAGGGTTAGGGTTAGCGCTATGGTATGGTTTAGGGTTACAGTTAGGGTTTGGGTACGAGTTAGGGTTAGGTTTAGGGTACGATATAGTTTTGTGTACTGGTTAGGTCAAGGGTTAGGGTTAGGTTTAGGGTATGCGTTAGGGTTAGTGTTAGGTTTAGAGTACGGGTTAGGTTTAGGGTTAGGGTCAGGGTTAGGGTTATGGTTAGGGTATGAGTTAGGGTTCGTGTTAGGTTTAGGGTACGGGTTAGGTTTAGGGTTAGGGTTAGGGTGCGGGTTAGTTTTAGAGTACGGGTTAGGGTTAGGGTCAGGGTTAGTGTTAGGGTACGATTTAGGGCTAGGGTTAGGGTATGGGTTAGGGTTAGTGTTATGTTACGGGTTAGGGTTACAGTACGGGTTAGGGTTAGGGTGAGGGTTAGGGTAAGTGTTAGAGTTCGGTTAGGGTTAGTGTTAGGGTTAGGGTTAGGGTTAGGGTTAGGGTTAGGGTTAGGTTTAGACTACGGGGTAGGGTTACTGTTAGGGTTAGGGTTAGGATTAATGTACGGGTTACGCTTAGGGTTAGGTTTAGGTTTAGGATAAGATTTAGGGTTAGGTTTAGGGTACGGGATAGAGTTAGCGTATGGGTTAAGTTTAGGGTTAGGGTTAGGTTTAGGTTACTGGTTAGGGTTAGGGTACGGGTTAGTGTTAGGGTACGGGTTAGGGTTAGGGTAGGATGCGGGTTAGGGTTAGGGTTAGGGTTAGTGTAAGGTTTAGTTTTAGTTTTAGGGTCAGGTTTAGGGTTAAGGTTAGTGTTAGGGTACGGGTTAGTTTTAGGGTTAGGGTACGGGTTAGGGTTAGCTTTAGGGTTAGGGTTAGGTTTAGAGTACAGGTTAGTTTTAGTGTTAGTTTTAGGGTTAGGGTTAGTGTACGGAAGGGTTAGGGATAGGGTTAGGGTTAGGGTACGGGTTAGGTTTAGGGTTATGTTATGGGTTAGGGTTCCAGTACGGGTTAGGGTTAGGGTGAGTTTTAGTGTTAGGGTTAGAATACGAGTAGGGTTAGGGTTAGTGTTAGGGTTAGGGTTAGATTACGGAGTAAGATTAGTGTTAGTGTTAGGGTTAGGGAAAGGGTTTGGGTTAGGGTTAGGGTATGGGTTAGGTTTAGGGTTAGGTTTAGGTTAGGGTTAGAGTACGGGGTAGGGTTAGTGTTAGGGTTAGGGTGAGGGTTAAAGTAAGGGTTAGGCTTAGGGTTAGGTTTAGGGTTAGGTTACGGGTTAGGGTTAGGTTTAGGGTACGGAATATGTTTAGCGTACGGGTTAAGTTTAGGGTTAGGGTTAGGTTTAGGTTACGGGTTGGATAGGGTTAGTGTACGGATTAGGGTTAGGTTTAGGGTCAGGGTTAGGGTTAGGGTTAGGGGTTAAGTAGAGTTATGATTACGGAACGGGATAGGATTAGAGTACGGGTTCAGGTTAAGTTTAGGGTTAGGGTTATAGTACGGGTTAGGGTTAGAGTTAGGGTTAGGTTTAGGGTTAGATACGGGTTAGGGTTAGTGTGAGGGTTAGGGTTAGTGTTAGGGTACGGGTTAGGGTTAGAGTACGGGTTAGGGTTAAGTTTAGGGTTAAATTTAGGGTTAGAGTATGGGTTAGGGTTAGTGTTAGGGTCAGCGTTTGCGTTAGGGATAGGGTTATGGTACGGGTTAGGGTTAGGGTTGGGGTTAGGGTACCGGTTAGTTTTAGGGTTAGGGTACGGGTCAGGGTTACGTTTAATGTTAGGGTTAGGGTTAGGGTATGGGTTAGGGTTAGGGTACGGGTAAGTGTTATGGTTAGGGTTAGGGTTAATTTTAGGTTTAGGGTACGGGTTAGGGTCAGGGTTAGGGTTAGGGTACGAGTTAGGGTTAGGGTTAGGTTCAGGGTACGGGTTAGGGTTAGGGTTAGGGTACGGGTTACGTATAAGGTACGGGTTAGGGTTAGGGTTAGAGTTAGGGTACTAGTTAGGGTTAGGGTTAGGGTACGAGTTAGGGTTAGGGTTATGTTACGGGTTAGGGTTACAGTATGTGTTAGTGTTAGGGTGAGTGTAAGTGTTAGGGTTAGACTACGAGTAGGGTTAGGGTTAGGGTTAGGGATAGGGTTAGGGTTAGAGTACGGAGTAAGGTTAGTGTTAGTGTTAGGGTTAGGGTTAATGTACGGGACAGGCTTAGGGTTAAGTTTAGGGTTAGGTTACGGGTTAGGGTTAGGATTAGGGTACGGGATAGGGTTAGCGTACAGGTTAACTTTAGGGTTAGGGTTAGGTTTACGTTACGGGTTAGGGTTAGGGTACGGGTTAGGGTTAGGTTTAGGGTGCGGCTTAGTGTTAGGGTTAGGGTTAGTGTACGGGTTAGGGTTAGGTTTAGGGTCCGGGTTATGGTTAGGTTTAGTTTTAGGGTATGGGTTAGGGTTAGGGTTGTGGTTAGAGTACGGGTTAGTTTTAGGTTTAGGGTATGGGTTAGGGTTACGTTTAAAGTTAGGGTTAGAGTTAGGGTGTGGGTTAGGGTTAGGGTACAGTTAAAGGTTATGGTTAGGCTTAGGGTTAGGGTTAAGTTTAGGGTGCGTTTTAGGGTTAGGGTTAGGTTTAGGGTTAGGTTTAGGGTTAGAGTACTGGTTTGGGTTAGTGTTAGGGTACGGGTTAGGTTTACCTTTTGGGTATGGGTTAGGGTAAGGTTTAGGGTTAGGGTTAGGGGTTAGGTTTAGAGTTAGGATCAGGGTACGGAATAGGGTTAGAGTACGGTTTCGTGTTAGGGTTAGGTTTAGGGTTAGGTTAGGGTTAGGGTTATAGTACGGGTTAGGGTTAGAGTTATGGTTAGTGTACGGGTTAGGTTTAGGGTACGGGTTAGGGTTAGGCTTAGGGTCAGTGTTCGGGTTAGGGTTAGGGTACGATTTAGGGTTAGCGTTAGGTTTAGTGTATGGGTTAGTTTTAGGGATAGGGTTAGGGTACGGGAGAGGTTTAGGGTACGGGTTAGGGTTAGGGTTATGGTACGGGTTAGGGTTACAGTACGGGTTAGTGTTAGGGTGAGGTTTAGGGTTAGGGTTAGAGTACGTTTAGGGTTATGGTCAGGGTTACGGTTAGTTTACGAGTTAGGGTTAGTGTTAGGGTACCGGTTAGGGTTAGGGTTATGGTACGGGTTAGGGTTACAGTACGGGTTAGTGTTAGGGTGAGGGTTAGGGTTAGGGTTAGAGTACCATTAGGGTTAGGGTTAGGGTTAGGGTTAGAGTACGGGTTAGGGTTAGTATTAGTGTTAGTGTTAGGGTTAGTGTACGGATAGGTTTAGGGTTAGGGTTAGGGTTAGGGATAGGGTTAGTGTTAGGTTTAGTGTATGGGATAGGGTTAGTGTGCAGGTTAAGTGTAGGGTTAGTGTTAGGTTTAGGTTACGTGTTAGGGTTAGGGTACGGGTTAGGGTTAGGTTTAGGTGCGGGTTAGGGTTAGGGTACGGGTTAGGGTCAGGGTTAGGGTTAGGGTACGAGTTAGGATTAGGGTTAGGTTCAGGGTACAGGTTAGGGTTAGGGTTAGGGTACAGGTTAGGTATAAGGTACGGGTTAGGGTTAGGGTTAGGGTACGCGTTAGGGTTAGGGTTAGGGTACGGGTTAGGGTTAGGGTTATGTTACTGGTTAGGGTTACAGTATGTGTTAGGGTTAGGGTGAGTGTTAGTGTTAGGGTTACAGTACGAGTAGGGTTAGGTTACGGGTTAGGGTTAGGTTTAGGGTATGGAATATGTTTAGTGTACAGGTTAAGTTTAGGGTTAGGGTTAGGTTTAGGCTACTGGTTAGGGTTAGGTTACGGGTTAGGGTTAGGGTATGGGTTAGGGTTAGGTTTAGGGTGCGAGTTAGGGTTAGGGTTAGGGTTAGTGTAAGGGTTAGGTTTAGGTTTAGGGTCAGGTTTAGGGTTAAGTTTAGTGTTAGGGTACGGGTTAGTTTTAGGTTTCGGGTACAGGTTAGGGTTAAGTTTAGGGTTAGAGTGAGGTTTAGAGTACGGGTTAGGGTTAATGTTAGTGTTAGGGTTAGGGTTAGTGTACGGATAAGGTTAGGGTTAGGGTTAGGGTTAGGGTTAGGTTTAGGTTATGGGATAGGGTTAGTGTACGGGTTAAGTTTAGGGTTAAGGTTAGGTTTAGGTTACGTGTTAGGGTTAGGGTACGGGTTAGGGTTAGGTTTAGGTGCGGGTTTGGGTTAGGGTACGGGTGGGTTAGGTTTAGGGTGCGGGTTAGGGTTAGGGTTAGGGTTAGTGTAAGGGTTAGGGTTGGGTTTAGGGTCAGGGTTAGTGTTAGGGTTAGTGTTAGGGTACGGGTTAGTTTTAGGGTTAGGGTACGGGTTAGGGTTAGGTTTAGGGTTAGCGTTAGATTTAGAGTACAGGTTAGGTTTAGTGTTAGTTTTAGGGTTAGGGTTAGTGTACGGAAGGGTTAGGGATAGGGTTAGGGTTAGGGTACGGGTTAGGGTTAGGTTTAGGGTACGGGATAGGGTTAGTGTATGCGTTAAGTTTAGGGTTAGGGTTAGGTTTAGGTTACAGGTTAGGGTTAGGGTACAGGTTAGGCTTAGGTTTAGGTGCGGGTTAGGGTTAGGGTACGATTAGGGTTAGGTTTAGGGTCAGGGTTATGGTTAGGGATACGGTCATGCAACGGGTTAGGGTTAGGGTTGGGATTAGGGTACGGGTTAGTTTTAGGGTTAGGATACGGGTTAGTGTTACGGTTAAAGTTAGGGTTAGAGTTAGGGTATGGGTTAGGGTTAGGGTACGGGTAAGGGTTATGGTTAGGGTTAGGGTTATGTTTAGATTTAGGGTGCAGGTTAGGCTTAGGGTTAGGGTTAGGTTTAGCTCTAGGCTATGGGTTAGGGTTACTGTTAGGGTTTGGGTACGTGTTAGGGTTAGGTTAGGGTACGAGATAGGGTTGGGTACGGGTTAGGTCAAGGGTTAGGTTTAGGTTTAGGGTACGGGTTAGTGTTAGGGTTCGGATTAGGGTTAGGGTTAGGGTATGGGTTAGGTTTAGGGTACGGGTTAGGGTGCCGGTTAGGGTCAGGGTTAGGGTTAGGTTTAGGGTATGAGTTAGGGTTAGGGTTAGGTTTAGGGTACGCGTTAAGGTTAAGGTTAGGTTTAGGATACGGTTTAGGTTATGGTACGGGTTATGGTTAGGGTTAGGTTTAGGGTTACGGTATGAGTTAGGGTTAGGGTTAGGAGGTACGGGTTAGGGTTAGGGTTATTTTACGGGTTAGGGATACAGTATGGGTTAGGGATAGGTTGAGGCTTAGGGTTAGGGTTAGAGTACGGTTAGGTTTAGGGTTAGGGTTAGGGTTAGAGTACGGGTTAGGGTTAGTGTTAGGTTTAGGGAAAAGGTTAGGTTTAGGGTTAGGGCAATGGGTTAGGGTTAGGGTTAGGGTTAGGTTTAGGGTTCAAGTACGGGGTAGGGTTAGTGTTAGGGTTAGAGTTAGGGTTAATGTACGTGTTAGGCTTAGGGATAGGTTTAAGGTTAGGTTACGGGTTAGCGATAGGGTACTGGTTAGGGTTAGGTTTAGGGTGTGGGTTAGGTTGCGGGTTAGGGTTAATGTACGGGTTAGGGTTAGGTTGAGGGTCAGGGTTAGGGCTAGGGTTAGTGTTAGGGTATGGGTGCGGGTTAGGCTTAGGGTTAGGGTTAGGATTAGCGCTAGGTCATGGGTTAGGTTTTCTGTAGAGTTTGGATACGGGTTAGGGTTTGGGTAAAGGTACGGGTTAGGGTTTGGTATGGGTTAGGTCAAGGGTTAGGGTTAGGTTTAGGATACGGGTTAGGGTTAGGGTTAGGGGCAGGGTTAGGGTTAGGGTTAGGGTACGAATTAGTGTTAGGGTTAGGTTTAGGATACGGGTTAGCGTTAGTGTTAGGGTTAGGGCATGGGTTAGGTTTAGGGTATGGTTTAGGTTTAGGGTCAGTGTTAGCGTTAGGGTACGAGTTAGGGTTAGGGTTAGTGTACGATTAGGGTTAGCATTATGTTACGGGTTAGGGTTACAGTACTGGTTAGGGTTAGTGTGAAGGTTAGTGTTAGGGTTAGAGTACGGTTAGGGGTAAGGTTAGTTTTAGGATTAGGTACGGGTTAGGGTTAGTGTTATGGTTAGGGAAAGGGTTAGGGTTAGGTTTAGGGTACGGGTTAGGGTTAGGTTCAGGGTTATGGTTAGGGTTAGAGTACGGGGTAGGGTTAGTGTTAGCGTTAGGTTTAGCTTTAATGTACGGGTTAGGCTTAGGGTTAGGTTTAGGGTTAGGTTACGGGTAAGCGTTAGGTTTAGTGTATGGGATAGGGTTAGCGTACGGGTTAAGTTTAGGGATAGGGTTAGGTTCAGGTTACTGGTTAAGGTTAGAGTACAGGTTAGGGTAGGTTTAGTGTCAGGGTTAGGGTTAGGTTTAGTGTTAGGGTATGGGTTAGGGTTAGGGTTGGGGTTAGGGTACAGGTTAGTTTTAGGTTTAGGGTATAGGTTAGGGTTACGGTTAAGGTTAGGGATAGGGTTAGGGTGTGGGTTAGGGTTAGGGTACGGTTAAGGGTTATGCTTAGAGTTAGTGTTAGGGTTAAGGGTGCGGTTCAGGGGTAGTTTTAGTGTTAGGATTAGAGTACGGGTTTGGGTTAGTGTTAGGGTACGGGTTAGGTTTACCGTTTGGGTACAGGTTAGATTAAGGGTTAGGGTAAGATTTAGGGTTAGGGGTTAGTGTTAGAGTTAGGGTTAAGCTACGGAATAGGGTTAGAGTTGGGTTAGGGTTAGGGTTAGTGTTGGGGTTAGGGTTATAGTACGGGTTAGGGTTAGAGTTAGGGTTAGGTTTAGGGTTAGAGTACGGTTTAGGGTTAGTGTTAGGGTTAGGGTTAATGTTAGGGCACCGGTTAGGGTTAGAGTTCGGGTTAGGGATAGGTTTCGTGTTAGGGTTAGGGTTAGAGTACGGTTTAGGGTTAGTGTTAGGTTTAGGGTTAGGGTTAGGGTTAGTGTACGAATAGGGTTAGGGTTAGGGTTAGGTTTAGGGTACGGATAGGATTAGGGTTAGGGTTAGGGTTAGGGTACGGGTTAGGGTTAGGTTTATGGTACAGGATAGGGTTGGGTACGGGTTATGTCAATGGATAAGGTTAGGTTTAGGGTACGGGTTACGGTTAGTGATGGTTTAGGGTTAGGGTTAGGGTTAGGGTCAGGGTTACGGTTTGGGTTAGGGTAGGGTTAGAGTTAGGGTTATAGTCCGGGTTAGGGTTAGGTTTAGGGTAAGAGTACGGGTTAGGGTTAGTGTTAGTGTTAGTGTTAGGGTTAGGGTTAGTGTACGGATATGGTTAGGGTTAGCGTTAGGTTACGAGGTTAGGTTTAAGTTTAGGTGTGGGTTAGGGTTAGGGTTAGCATTAGTGTTAGGTTTAGGGTTAGAGTACGGGTTAGGGTTAGTGTTAGGGTTAGGGTTAGTGTTAGCGTACGGGTTAGGTTTAGAGTTCGGGTTAGGGTTAGGTTTAGGGTTACGTTTAGGGTTAGGTTCAGGTTTAGAGTACGGGTTAGGGTTAGTTTTACAGTTAGGGTTAGTGTTAGGGTACGGGTTAGGGTTAGAGTTTGGGTTAGGGTTAGGTTTAGGGTTAGAGTACGGTTTAGGGTTATTGTTAGGTTTAGGTTTAGGGTTAGGGTTAGTGTACGGATAGGGTTAGGGTTAGGGTACGGGTTAGGTTTAGGTTTAGGGTACGAGATAGGGTTAGCGTTCGGGTGAAGTTTAGGGTTAGGGTTAGGTTTAGGTTACGGGTTAGGGTTAGGGTACGGGTTAGGGTTAGGTATAGGTGAGGGTTAGGGTTAGGGTTAGGGTACAGGTTAGGGTTTGGGTTGGGGTTAGGGTACGGTTTAGTTTTAGGGTAAGGGTACGGGTAAGGCTTAAGGTTAGGGTTAGGGTTAGGTTTAGGTTTAGGGTGCAGGTTAGGGTTAGGGTTAGGTTTAGGGTTAGCGCTAGGGTATGGGTTAGGGTGACTGTTAGGGTTTGGTTAAGGGTTAGGGTTAGGGTTAGGTTACGGGATAGGGTTGGGTACGGGTTAGGTCAAGGGATAGGGTTAGGTTTAGGGTACGGGTTAGGGTTAGTGATGGTTTAGGGTTAGGGTTAGGGTATGGGTTAGGCTTAGGATACGGGTTAGGTTTAGGGTTAGGGTCAGGGTTAGGGTTAGGGTTAGGGTTAGGGTACGGGTTAGTTTTACTGTACGGGTTAGGATTAGGTTTAGGGTTAGGGTTAGAGTTAGGGTTATAGTCCGGGTTAGGTTTAGGTTTAGGGTAAGAGTACGGGTTAGGGTTAGAGTTAGTGTTAGGGTTAAGGGTTAGGGTAAGAGTTAGGGTTAGGCTATGGGATAGTTTTAGAGTACGGGTTAAGGTTAGGGTTAGGGTAAGGGTTAGGGTGAGGGTTATAGGACGTGTTAGGGTTAGAATTAGCGTTAGGTTTAGGGTTAGAGTACGGGTTAGGGTTAGTGTTAGGGTTAGGGTTAGTGTTAGGGTACGGGTTAGGGTTAGAGTTCGGGTTAGGGTTAGGTTTAGGTTCAGGGTTAGGGTTAGAGTACGGTTTAGGGTTAGTGTTCGGTTTAGGGTTAGGATTAGGGTTAGAGTCCGGATAGGGTTAGGGTTAGGGTCAGAGTTAGGGTACGGGTTAGTTTTAGGTGTAGGTTACGGGATAGGGTTAGCGTATGGGTTAAGTTTAGGTTTAGCGTTAGGTTTAGGTTAAGGGTTAGGGTTAGGTTACGGGTTAGGGTTAGGTATAGGTGAGGGTTAGGGTTAGGGTTAGGGTTAGTGTTAGTGTTAGGGTACGGGTTATGGTTAGGTTTGGGGTTAGGGTACGGGTTAAGTTTAGGGTTAGGGTACGGTTCAGGGTTATGGTTAAGGTTAGGGTTACGGTTAGGTTATGAGTTAGGGTTAGGGTACGGGTAAGGGTTACAGTTAGGGTTAGGGTGAGGTTTAGGTTTTGGGTGCGGGTTAGGGTTAGGTTTAGGGTTTGCGCTAGGGTTTTGGTTAGGGTTACTGTTAGGGTTTGGGTAAGGGTTAGGAATAGGGTTAGGTTACGGGGTAGGTTTGGGTACGGGTTAGGACAAGGGATAGGGTTAGGTTTAGGGTACAGGTTAGTGTTAGGGATGGTATAGGGTTAGGGTCAGGGTATGGGTTAGGCTTAGGGTACAGTTTAGGGTTATGGTCAGGGTCAGGGTTAGGGTTAGTGTTAGGGTTAGGGTTAGGTTTAGGGTTATAGTCCGGGTTAGGGTTAGGTTTAGGGTAAGAGTACGGGTTAGGGTTAGTGTTAGTGTTAGGGTTAGGGTTAGGGTTAGTGTACGGATAGGGTTAGGGTTAGGGTTAGGGTTAGGGTACGGGTTAGGGTTAGATTTAGGGTACGAGATAGGGTTAGCGTACGGGTTAAGTTTAGGTTTAAGGTTATGTTTAGGTTATGGGTTAGGGTTAGGGTACTGGTTAGGGTTAAGTTTAGGTGCGGGTTAGGGTTAGGGTTAGCGTTAGGGTTAGGGTTATATTAGGGGTTAGGGTTAGAGTTAGGGTTAGGTTTAGGATTAGAGTACGGGTTAGGGTTAGTGTTAGGCTTAGGGTTTGTGTTAGGGTACGGGTTAGCGGTAAAGTTCAGGTTAGGGTTTGGTTTAGAGTTAGGTTTAGTGTTAGAGTATCGTTTAGGGTTAGTGTTAGGTTTAGGGTTAGGGTTAGGGTTAGTGTACGGATAGGGTTAGGGTTAGGGTTAGGGTACGGGTTAGGGTCAGGTTTAGGGTACGGATTAGAGTTAGCGTATGGATTAGTATAGGGTTAGGTTTAGGTTACGGGTTAGGGTTAGGTTATGGGTTAGGGTTAGGTATAGGTGAGGGTTAGGGTTAGGGTTAGGGTTAGGGTACGGGTTAGGGTTAGGATTGGGGTTAGGGTACGGGTTAGTTTTAGGGTTAGGGTACGGGTCAGGGTTACGGTTAAGGTTAGGGTTAAGGTTAGGGTACGGGTAAAGTTTAGCTTTTGGTCAGGTTTAGTGTTAGAGATAGGGTTTTGGTACGGGTTAGGGTTAGGGTTGGGGTTAGGGTACGGGTTAATTTTTAGGGTTAGGGTACGGGTCAAGGTTATGGTTAAGGTTAGGTTTATGTTTAGGGTACGGGTTAGGGTTAGGGATGGTTTAGTGTTAGGGTTAGGGTATGGGTTAGTCTTAGGGTATGGGTTAGGGTTAGGGTCAGGGCTGGGTTAGGGTTAGGGTTAGGGTACGGGTTAGGTTTACTGCACAGGTTAGCGTTAAGTTTAGGGTTAGGGTTAGGGTTAGTGTTATAGTCCGGTTTAGGGTTAGGTTTAGGGTTAGAGTACGGGTTAGGGTTAGTGTTAGTGTTAGGGTTAGTGTTAGGGTTAGTGTACGGATAGGGTTAGGGTTAGGCTTAGGGTATGGGTTAGGGTTAGGTTTAGGGTACGAGATAGGGTTAGCGTACGGGTTAAGTTTAGGGTTAGGGTTTGGTTTAGGTTACGGGTTAGGGTTAGGGTACGGATTAGTGTTAGGTTTAGGTGCGGGTAGGGTTAGTGTTAGGGTTAGGGTTATGGTTAGGGTTATAGTACGGGTTAGGGTTAGAGTTATCGTTAGGTTGAGGGTTAGAGTACGAGTTAGAGTTAGTGTTAGTGTTAGGGTTAGTGTTAGGGTACGGGTTAGGGTTAGAGTTCGGGTTAGGGTTAGGTTTAGCTTTAGGGTTAGGTTTAGAGTACAGTTTAGGGTTACTGTTAGGTTTAGGGTTAGGGTTAGGGTTAGGGTTAGTGTATGGATAGGGTTAGGGTTAGGGTTAGGGTTAGGGTACGGGTTAGGGTTAGGTTTAGGGTACGGGATAGGGTTAGTGTCCCTGTTAAGTTTAGGGTTATGGTTAGGTTTTGGTTACGGGTTAGGGTAAGAGTACCAGTTAGGATTAGGTATAGGTGCGGGTTAGGGTTAGGTTATGGGTTAGGGTTAGGTTTAGGGTCAGGGTTACGATTAGGGATAGGATTATGGTACGGGTAAGTTTAGGGTTGGGGTTAGGGTACGGGTTAGTTTTAGGTTTAGGGTACGGGTTAGGGTTACAGTTAAAGTTAGGGTTAGTGTAGGGTATGGGTTAGGGTTAGGGTACGGGTAAGGTTATGGTTAGGTTTAGGGTTGGGTTTAGGTTTAGGGTGCGGGTTAGGCTTAGGGTTAAGGTTAGGGTTAGCGCTAGTGTGTGGGTGAGGGTTAATGTTAGGGTTTGGGTATGGGTTAGGGAAAGGGTTAGGTTACGGGACAGGGTTGGCTACCAGTTAGGTCAAAGGTTAATGTTAGATTTAGGGTATGGTTTAGGGTTAGGGTTAGGGTTAGGGTTAGGGTACAGGTTAAGTTTAGGGTACGGGTTACAGTTATGGTTAGGTTCAGGGTTAGCGTTAGGGTTAGGGAACGAGTTAGGGTTAGGTTTAGGGTACAGGTACGGGTTAGGGTTAGGGTTATGGTTAGGGTACGGGTTAGGTTTAGGTTACGGGTTAGGGTTAGTGTTAGGGTCAGTGTTAGGGTTAGGGTACGAGATAGGGTTAGGGTTTGAGTACGGGTTAGGGTAAGGTTTATGTTACGGATTAGGGTTACAGTACGGGTTAGGGTTAGGGTGAGGTTTAGGGTTAGGGTTAGAGTACGGTTAGTGTTAGGTTTAGGGTGAGAGTACGGGTTAGAGTTAGTGTTAGGGTTAGGGAAAGGGTTAAGGATAGTGTTAGGGTTAGGGTACGGGTTAGGGTTAGGTTTAGGGTTAGGTTTAGGGTCAGGGTTAGGGTTAGGGTTACTGTTAGGGTATGGGTTAGGTTTAGGGTTGGGGTTAGTGTACCGATTAGTTTTAGGGTTAGGGTACGGGTTAGGGTTACGGTTAAAGTTAGGGTTAGGGTTAGGGTGTGGGTTAGAGTTAGGGTACGGTTAAGGTTTGGTTAGGCTTAGGGTTAGGGTTAAGTTTAGGGTGCGTTTTAGCTTTAGGGGTAGGGTTAGGGTTAGGGTTAGAGTACGGGTTTGGGTTAGTGTTAGGGTACAGGTTAGGTTTACCGATTGGGTACTGTTTAGGGTAAGGAATAGGCTTAGGGGTTAGGGTTAGAGTTAGGGTTAGGCTACTGGATATGGTTAGAGTACGGGTTAGTATTAGGGTTAGGGTTAGGGTTAGGGTTTGGGTTATAGTACGGGTTAGGGTTAGAATTAGGGTTAGGGTACGGGATAGGTTTAGGGTATGGGTTAGGTTTAGGGTTAGGGTCAGGTTTGGTGTTAGGTTTAGGGTACGGGTTAGGGTTAGGGTTATGGTCAGGTTTAGGTTTAGGGTTAGTTTACGAGTTAGAGTTATGTTTAGGGTACAGGTTAGGGTTAGGTTTATGGTACAGATTAGGGTTACAGTACAGGTTAGTGTTACGGTGAGGGTTAGGGTTCGGGTTAGACTACGGGTTAGGGTTAGTGTTAGGGTTAGGTTAGGGTTAGGGTTATGGTTAGGGTTAGGTTTCGAGTACGGGGTAGGGTTAGTGTTAGGGTTAGGATTAGGGTTAATGTATGGGTTAGGCTTAGGGTTAGGTTTAGGTTTAGGATAAGAGTTAGGGTTAGGTTTAGGGTACGGGATAGGTTCAGCGTACCGGTTAAGTTTAGGGTTAGGATTAGGTTTAGGTTACGGGTTAGGGTTAGGGTACGGGTTAGGGTTATGTTTAGGGTGCGGGTTAGGGTTAGGGTTAGGGTTAGTGTAAGGGTTACGGTTAGGTTTAGCATCAGGGTTAGGGTTAGGATTAGTGTTAGCGTACCGGTTAGGGTTAGGGTTAGGTATAGTGTACGATTAGGGTTAGGGTTAGGGTACGGGTTAGGGTTAGGTTTAGGGTACGGACTAGGTTTAGCGCACGGTTGAGTTTAGGGTTAGGGTTAGGTTTAGGTTACGGGTTAGGATTAGGGTACAGGTTAGGGTTAGATTTAGTTGAGGGTTAGGGTTACGTTTAGGGTATGGGTTAGGGTTAGGTTTAGGGTCAGGGTTAGCATTAGGGATAGGGTTATGGTACGGGTTAGGGTTGGGTTGGGGTTAAGGTACGGGTTAGTTTTAGGGTTAGGGTACAGGTCAGGTTTACGGTTAAGTTTAGGGTTAGTGTTAGGGTATGGGTGAGTGTTAGGGTATGGGTTAGGTTTAAGGTTATGGTTCGGGTTAAGGTTAGTGTATGGGTTAGTTTTCGGGTTAGGGTTAGGTTTAGGTTTAGTGTTAGGGTTACGGTACGGGTTAGTGTTAAGGTTCCGGTATGGGATAGGGTTAGTGTACGTGTTAGGTCTAGGGTTAGGGTTAGGTTTAGTGTTTGGGTTAGGGTTAGGGTTAGGGTACGTGTTAGAGTTAGGGTTTGGGTAAGGGTTAGGGTTACGTTTAGGGTTAGGATACGGGTTAGGTTTAGGGTTAGGGTAAGTGTTAGTGTTAGGGTACGGATTAGGATTAGAGTACGGGTTAGGTTTAGGTTTAGGTTTAGGGTTAGGTTTAGAGTACGGGTTAGGGTTAGTGTTAGGGTTAGGATTAGTGTTAGTGTACGGATAGGGTTAGGGTTAGGGTTAGGGTTAGGGTTAGGGTTAGGGTACGGGTTAGGGTTAGGTTTAGGGTACCGGATAGGGTTAGTGTACGAGTTAAGTTTAGGGGTAGGGTTAGGTTTAGGTTACGGGTTAGGGTTAGGTTACGGGTTAGGGTTAGGTTTAGGTGCGGGTTAGGGTTAGTGTACGGGTTAGGGTTACGGTTAACGTTAGGGTTAGTGTTAGGTTATGGGTTAGGGTTAGGGTACGGGTAAGGGTTATGGTTAGGGTTAAGGTTACGTTTACGTTTAGGGTGCGGGTTAGGCTTAGGGTTAGGGATAGGGTTAGCGCTAGGGAATGTGTTAGGGTTACTTTAGGGTTTGGGTACGGGTTAGGGTTAGGTTTAGGGTATGAGATAGGGTTGGGTACGGTTTAGGTCAAGGGTTAGGTTTCGGTTTATGGTACGGGTTAGGTTTAGGGTTAGGTTTAGGGTTAGGGTTCGGGTATGGGTTAGGTTTAGGGTACGGGTTCGGGTTGGGGTTAGGGTCATGGTTAGGTTTAGAGTTAGGGTATGAGTTAGGGTTAAGGTTAGGTTTAGGGTATGGGTTAGGGTTAGGGTTAGGTTTAGGTTTGGGGTACGGTTTTGGGTTAGGGTACGGTTAGGGCTAGGGTCAGGGTTAGGGTTAGGGTACGAGTTAGGGTAGGGTAGGGTACGTGTTAGGGTTAGGGTTATGTTACGGGTTAGAGTTAGGGGTAGAGTTCGGGTTAGGGTTAGTGTACGGTTTAGGTTTAGGGTTAGGTTTAGGGTTAGTGTTAGGGTTACGAAACGGGTTAGGGTTAAGGTTGGGGTGTGGGATAAGGTTAGTGTACGTGTTAGGTCTAGGGTTAGGGTTAGGTTTAGTGTGCGGGTTAGGGTTAGGGTTAGTGTACGTGTTAGGGTTAGGGTTTGGGTACGGGTTAGTGTTACATTTAGGGTTAGGGTATGGGTTAGGTTTAGGGTTAGGGTTGGGGTACGGTTTAGGGTTAGGGTACGGGTTAGGGTTAGGGTTAAGTCAGGGTTAGAGTAAGGGTTAGGGTTACTGTACGCTTTAGGTTTGCTCTACGGGTTATGGTTATGGTTATGGTTAGTGTTAGGGTTAGCGTTTTAGTACGGGGTAGGGTTAGAGTTAGGGTTAGGTTTAGGGTTAGAGTACGGGTTAGGGTTAGGGTTAGGGGTAGTGTAAGGGTTAGGGTTAGGTTTAGGGTCAGGGTTAGGTTTAGAGTTAGTGTAAGGCTACGGGTTAGTTTTAGGGTTAGGGTACGGGTTAGTGTTAGGTTTAGGGTTAGGGTTAGGTTTAGAGTACAGGTTAGGCTTAGTGTTAGTGTTAGGGTTAGGGTTAGTGTACGGATAGTGTTAGGGTTAGGGTTAGGGTTAGGGTACGGGTTAGGGTTAGTATTAGGATATGGGATAGGGTTAGTGTTCGCGTTAAGTTTAGGGTTAGGGTTAAGTTTAGGTTACGGGTTGGTGTAGGGTAAGGGTTAGGCTTAGGTTTATGTGTGGGTTAGTGTTGGGGTTAGGGTTAGGGTTAGGATTAGGGTTAGGGTTAGGGTATGGGTTAGGTTTAGGGTACGGGTTAGGGTTAGGGTTAGGGTCAGTGTTAGTGTTAGGGTTAGGGTATGAGTTAGGGTTAGGGATAGGTTTAGGGTACGGGTTAGGGTTAGGGTTAGGTTTAGGATGCGGTTTAGGTTAGGGTACAGGTTAGGGTTAGGGTCAGGTTTAGGGTTAGTGTCCGAGTTAGGGTTAGGTTTAGGGTACGGGTTAGGGTTAGGGTTATGTTACGGGTTAGGGATACAGTATGGGTTAGTCTTAGGTTGAGGCTTAGAGTTAGGGTTAGAGTACCGTTAGGTTGAGGGTTAGGGTTAGGGTTAGAGTACGCGTTAGGGTTAGTGTTAGGTTTAGGGAAAGGGTTAGGTTTAGGGTTAGGGCACGGGTTGGGTTTAGGGTTAGGGTTAGGGTTAGGGTTCAAGTGCGAGGTAGGTTTAGTGTTAGGTTTAGGGTTAGGGTTAGAGTAAGGGTTAGGGTTAGTGTTAGGGTTAGGTTTAGTGTTAGGTTTAGTGTTAGAGTACGGGTTAGGGTTAGTGTTAGTGTTAGGGTTAGGGTTAGGGTTAGTGTGCGGATAGGGATAGGGTTAGGGTTTGGGTTAGGGTACAGGTTAGGGTTAGGTTTAGGATACGGGATAGGATTAGCGTATGGGTTATGTTTAGGGTTAGGGTAGGTTTAGGGTACGGGTTAGGGTTAGGGAACTGGTTAGGGTTAGGTTTAGGTGCGGGTTAGGGTTAGGGTTAGGGTTAGAGTTTGTGTTAGGTTTAGGTTTAGGGTCAGGATTAGGGTTAGGGATAGGGTTATGGTATGGGTTAGGGTTAGGTTTGGGGTTAGGGTACAGGTTAGTTTTAGGGTTAGGGTACGGGTCAGGGTTACGGTTAAGGTAGGGTTAGTTTTAGGGTTAGGGTTAGGGTATGGGTTAGGTTTAGGGTACGGGTTAGGGTACGGGTTAGGGTCAGGTTAGGGTTAGGGTACGAGTTAGGGTTAGGGTTACATTTAGGGTATGGTTTAGGGTTAGTGTTAGGGTCAGGGTTAGGGGTAGGGTACGAGTTACGGTTAGGGTTATGGTATGGGTTAGGGTTACAGTACGGGTTAGGATTAGGGTGAGGGTTAAGAATAGGGTTAGAGTATGGTTAGGGTTAGGGTTAGGGTGAGGGTTAGGTTTAGAATATGGTTTAGGGTTAGTGTTAGGGTTAGGAAAAGGGTTAGGATTAGGGTTAGGGTACGGGGCAGAGTTAGGGTTAGGGTTAGGGTTAGGGTACGGGTTAGGGTTAGGTTTAGGGTACAGGCTAGGGTTAGCGTACGGGTTATGATTATGTTTAGGGTTAGGTTTAGGTTACGGGTTAGGGTTAGGGTACGGGTTAGGGTTAGGTTTAGGTGAGGCTTAGGGTTAGGGTTAGGGTACGGGTTAGTTTTAGGGTTAGGGTACGGGTCAGGGTTACGTTTAAGGTTAGGGTTACGGTTAGGGTATGGGTTAGGTTTAGGGTACTGGTAAGGGTTATGGTTAGGTTTAGGGTTAGGTTTAGGTTTAGGGTGTGGGTTAGGTTTAGGGTTAGGTTTAGGGTTAGGGTTAGCACTAGGGTATGGGTTAGGGTTACTGTTAGAGTTTGGGTACGGGTTAGGGTAGGGTTAGTGTACGGGATAGGTTTGGATACGGGTTAGGTCAAGGGTTAGGGTTAGGTTTAGGGTATGTGTTAGGGTTAGGGTTAGGTTTAGGGTACGGGTTAGGGTATCAGTTAGGCTTAGAGTACGGGTTAGGGTTAGGGTTAGGGTCCGGGTTAGGGTTAGGGTTAGGGTACGAGTTAGGGTTAGGATTAGGTTTAGGGTACGGGTTATGTTTAGCGTTAGGGTTAGGGTATGGTTTAAGTTTAGGGTACGGGTTAAGGTTAGGGTTAGAGTCAGGGTTAGGTTTAGGTTTAGGGTACGAGTTTAGGGTTAGGGTTAGGGTTATGGTACAGGATAGGGTTACAGTACGGGTTAGGGTTAAGGTGAGGGTTAGGGTTAGGTTTAGAGTATGGTTTAGGGTTAGTGTTAGGGTCAGGGTTAGGGGTAGGGTACGAGTTACGGTTAGGGTTATGGTATGGGTTAGGGTTACAGTACGGGTTAGGATTAGGGTGAGGGTTAAGAATAGGGTTAGAGTATGGTTAGGGTTAGGGTTAGGGTGAGGGTTAGGTTTAGAATATGGTTTAGGGTTAGTGTTAGGGTTAGGAAAAGGGTTAGGATTAGGGTTAGGGTACGGGGCAGAGTTAGGGTTAGGGTTAGGGTTAGGGTACGGGTTAGGGTTAGGTTTAGGGTACAGGCTAGGGTTAGCGTACGGGTTATGATTATGTTTAGGGTTAGGTTTAGGTTATGGGTTAGGGTTAGGGTACGGGTTAGGGTTAGGTTTAGGTGAGGCTTAGGGTTAGGGTTAGGGTACGGGTTAGTTTTAGGGTTAGGGTACGGGTCAGGGTTACGTTTAAGGTTAGGGTTACAGTTAGGGTATGGGTTAGGTTTAGGGTACTGGTAAGGGTTATGGTTAGGTTTAGGGTTAGGTTTAGGTTTAGGGTGTGGGTTAGGTTTAGGGTTAGGTTTAGGGTTAGGGTTAGCACTAGGGTATGGGTTAGGGTTACTGTTAGAGTTTGGGTACGGGTTAGGGTTAGGGTTAGTGTACGGGATAGGTTTGGATACGGGTTAGGTCAAGGGTTTGGGTTAGGTTTAGGGTATGTGTTAGGGTTAGGGTTAGGTTTAGGGTACGGGTTAGGGTATCAGTTAGGCTTAGAGTACGGGTTAGGGTTAGGGTTAGGGTCCGGGTTAGGGTTAGGGTTAGGGTACGAGTTAGGGTTAGGATTAGGTTTAGGGTACGGGTTATGTTTAGCGTTAGGGTTAGGGTATGGTTTAAGTTTAGGGTACGGGTTAAGGTTAGGGTTAGAGTCAGGGTTAGGTTTAGGTTTAGGGTACGAGTTTAGGGTTAGGGTTAGGGTTATGGTACAGGATTGGGTTACAGTACGGGTTAGGGTTAAGGTGAGGGTTAGGGTTAGGTTTAGAGTACAGTTTAGGGTTAGTGTTAGGGTTAGGGTTAGGGTTAGGGTTAGGGTTAGGGTACGGGTACGGGTTAGGTTTAGGGTTAGGGTTAGAGTACGGGGTAGGGTTAATGTTAGGGTTAGTGTTAGGTGTAATGTACAGGTTAGGCTTAGGGTTAGGTTTAGGGTAAGTGTTCGGGTTACAGTTAGGTTTAGGGTACGGGATAGGGTTAGCGTACGGGTTAAGTTTAGGTTTAGGGTTAGGTTTAGGTTACGAGTTAGGGTTAGGATGCGGGTTAGGGTTAGGGTTAGGATTAGTGTAAGGGTTAGGGTTAGGTTTAGGGTCAGGTTTAGGTTTAGTGTTAGTGTTAGGGTACGGGTTAGATTTAGGGTTGGGGTTAGGGTATGGGTTAGTTTTAAGGTTAGGGTATGGGTTAGGGTTACGGTTAAGTTTAGGGTTAGGGTTAGGGTTAGGGTTAGAGTACGGGTTTGGGTTAGTGTTAGGGTACGGGTTAGGTTTACCGTTTGGGTATGGGTTAAGGTAAGGGTTAGGGTTAGGGTTAGGGTTAGTGTTAGGGTTAGGCTACGGGTAGGGTTAGGGTACGGGTTAGGGTTAGTGTTAGGGTTCGGGTTAGGGTTAGTGTACGGGTTAGGATACGGGTTAGGGTTAGGGTTAGGGTTAGGCTTAGGGTTAGTGTTGGGGTTACAGTACGGGTTAGGGTTAAGTTTAGGGTACGGGATAGGGTTAGTGTACGTGTTAGGTCTAGCTTTAGGGTTCGGTTTAGTGTGCGGGTTAGGGTTAAGGTACGTGTTAGGCTTAGGGGTTGCGTACGGGTTATGTTACGTTTAGGTTAGGGTACGGGTTAGGTTTAGGGTTAGGTTTAGGGTACAGTTTAGGTTTTGGGTACGGGTTAGGGTCAGGGTTATGGTTAGGTTTAGGGTTAGGGTTAGGGTTAGGGTACGGGTTAGGGTTAGGTTTAGGGTCAGGGTAGGGTTAGGGTTAGGGTACGAGTTACGGTTAGGGTTAGGGTTAGGGTTTGAATACGGGTTTGGTTTAGTGTTAGGGTACGGGTTAGGTTTACCATTTGGGTACGGGTTAGGGTAAGGTTTAGGGTTAGGTTTAGGGTTAGGGGTTAGTGTTAGAGTTAGGGTTAGGCTACGGGATAAGGTTAGAGTACAGGTTAGGGTTAGTGTTAGGGTTAGGGTTAGTGTTAGAGTAAGTGTTAGCATTAGAGTATGGGTTAGGGTTAAGTTTAGGGTTAGGGTTAGGGTTAGAGTACAGGTTAGGGTTAGTGTTAGGTTTAGGGTTATGGTTAGTGTACGGATCATGTTAGGGTTAGGGCTAGGGTAGGGTACGGGGTAGTGTTAGGTTTAGGGTACGGGATAGGGTTAGCGTATGAGTTAAGTTTAGGGTTAGGGTTAGTTTTAGGTTACGGGTTAGGGTTAGGTAAGTGTTAGGGTAAGGTTTAGGTGAGGGTTAGGGTTAGGGTTAGGGTTAGGTTTAGGGTACGGGTTAGGTTTAGGTTTAGGGTCAGGGTTAGCATTAGGGATAGGGTTATGGGACGGGTTAGGGTATGGGTTGGAGTTAGGGTACGGGTTAGTTTTAGGGTTAGGGTACGGGTCAGGGATATGTTTAAGGTTAGGGTTACGGTTTGGGTATAGGTTAGGGTTAGGGTACGGGTAAGGGTTATGGTTAGGGTTAGGGTTAGGTTTAGGTTTAGGGTGTGGGTTAGGTTTAGGGTAAGGCTTAGGGTTAGGGTTAGCGCTAGGGTATGGGTTAGGGGTACTGTTAGAGTTTGGTTACGGGTTAGGGTTAGGGATAGGGTATGGGATAGGTTGGATACGGGTAGGTCAAGGGGTAGGGTTAGGTTTAGGGTACGGGATAGGGTTAGGGTTAGGTTTATGGTTAGGGTTAGGGTATGGGTTAGGCTTAGAGTACGGGTTAGGGTTACAGTTAGGGTCCGGGTTAGGGTTAGGGTTAGGGTACGAGTTAGGGTTAGGATTAGGTTTAGGGTACGGGTTATGTTTAGGGTTAGGGTTAGGGTACGGTTTAGGTTTAGGGTACGGGTTAAGGTTAGGGTTAGAGTCAGTGTTAGGTTTAGGGTTAGGGTACGGGATAGGGTTAGGGTTATGGTACAGGTTAGGGTTACAGTACGGGTTAGGGTTAGGGTGAGGGTTAGGGTTAGGGTTAGAGTACGGTTAGGGTTAGGGTTAGGTTTAGAATACGGGTTAGGGTTTGCGTTAGCGTTAGTGTTAGGGTTAGGGTTAGGGTTAGGGTTAGGGTACGGGTATGGGTTAGGTTTACGGTTAGGGTTAGAGTACGGGGTAGGGTTAATGTTAGGGTTAGTGTTAGGTGTAATGTACTAGTTAGGCTTAGGGTTAGGTTTAGGGTTAGTGTACGGGTTAGGGTTAGGTTTAGGGTACGGGATAGGGTTAGCGTATGGGTTAAGTTTAGGTTTAGGGTTAGGTTTAGGTTACGGGTTAGGGATAGGGTGCGGGTTAGGTTTAGGGTTAGGATTAGTGTAAGGATTTAGGGTTAGGTTTAGGGTCAGGGTTAGGGTTAGTGTTAGTGTTAGGGTATGGGTTAGATTTAGGTTTGGGGTTAGGGTACTGGTTAGTTTTAAGGTTAGGGTACAGGTTAGGGTTACGGTTAAAGTTAGGGTTAGGGTTAGGGTATGGGTTAGGGTTAGGTTACAGTTAAGGGTTATGGTTTGGGTTAGGGTTAGTGTTAAGTTTAGGGTGCGGGTTAGGGTTAGGGTTAGGGTTAGAGTACGGGTTTGGGTTAGTGTTAGGGTACGGGTTAGGTTTACCGTTTGGGTATGGGTTACGGTAAGGGTTAGGGTTAGGGTTAGAGTTAGGGTTAGGCTACGGGTAGGGTTAGGGTACGGGTTAGGGTTAGTGTTAGGGTTCGGGTTAGGGTTAGTGTACGGGTTAGGGTTAGAGTTAGGCTTAGGGTTAGGGTTAGGGTTAGTGTTAGGGTTACGGTACGTGTTAGGGTTAAGTTTAGGGTATGGGATAGGGTTAGTGTACATGTTAGGTCTAGGGTTAGGGTTAGGTTTAGTGTGTGGGTTAGGGTTAGGGTAGGGTACGTGTTAGGGTTAGGGGTTGGGTACGGGTTAGATTACGTTTAGGTTAGGGTACGGGTTAGGTTTAGGGTTAGGTTTAGGGTACGGTTTAGGGTTAGGGTTCGGGTTAGGGTCAGGGTTATGGTTAGGTTTAGGGTTAGAGTTAGGGTACGGGTTAGGGTACGGTTTAGAGTCAGGTTAGGGTTAGGGTTAGGGTATGAGTTAGGGTTAGGGTTAGAGTACGGGTTTGGGTTAGTGTTAGGGTACGGGTTAGGTTTACCGTTTGGCTACGGGTTAGGGTAAAGTTTAGAGTTAGGTTTAGGGTTAGGGTTAGGGTTAGAGTTAAGGTTAGGCTACGGGATAGGGTTAGATTACGGGTTAGGTTTAGTGTTAGGGTTAGGGTTAGTGTTAGAGTAAGGGTTAGGGTTAGAGTACGGGTTAGGTTTAGGTTTAGGGTTAGGGTTAGGGTTAGAGATCAGGTTAGGGTTAGTGTTAGGGTTAGGGTTATGGTTAGTGTCCGGATCATGTTAGGGTTAGGGCTAGGGTTAGGGTACGGGTTAGGGTTAGGTTTAGGGTATGGGATAGGGTTAGCATATGGGTTAAGTTTAGGGTTAGGGTTAGGTTTAGGTTACGGGTTAGGGTTAGGTAAGTGTTAGGGTTAGGTTTAGGTGAGGGGTAGGGTTAGGTTTAGGGTTAGGCTTAGGATTAGGTTTAGGATTAGGGTCAGGGTTAGCATTAGGGATAGGGTTATGGGACGGGTTAGGGTTTGGGTTGGAGTTAGGGTACGGGTTAGTTTTAGGTTTAGGGTACGGGTCAGCGTTACGTTTAAGGTTAGGGTTACGGTTAGGGTATGGGTTAGGTTTAGGGTACGGGTAAGGGTTATGGTTAGGGTTAGGGTTAGGTTTAGGTTTAGGGTGTGGGTTAGGTTTAGGGTTAGGGTTAGGGTTAGGGTTAGCGCTAAGGTGTGGGTTAGGGGTACTGTTAGAGTTTGGGTACGGGTTAGGGTTAGGGTTAGTTTAGGGTTAGGGTTAGGTTATGGGTTATGCTTAGAGTACGGGTTAGAGTTAGTGTTAGGGTCAGGTTTAGGGTTAGGTTTAGGGTACGGGTACGGGTGAGGGTTAGGCTTAGAGTATGGGTTTGGGTTAGGTTTAGGTTACGGGTTAGGTTTAACGTTTGGGTACCGGTTAGGGTAAGGGTTAGGGTTAGGGTTAAGGGTTAGGGGTAGGTTTAGGGTGAGGCTACGGTTAGGGTTAGGGTACGGGTTAGGGTTAAGGTTAGGGTTCGTGTTACGTTTAGTGTACGGTTTAGGGTTAGGGTTTGGGTTAGGTTTAGAGTTAGGATTAGTGTTAGGGTTACGGTACGGGTTAGGGTTAAAGTTACAATACGGGATAGGTTTAGTGTACTTGTTAGGTCTAGGGTTAGGGTTAGGTTTAGTGTGCGGTTTAGGATTAGGGTTAGTGTTAGGGTTAGGGTTAAGGTACGTGTTAGGGTTAGGGTTTGGGTACGGGTTAGGGTTACGTTTAGTGTTAGGGTACGGGTTAGGTTTAGGTTTGGGTTAGGGTTAGGTTTAGAGTACGGGGTAGGGTTAGTGTTAGGGTTACCGTTAGGGTTAATGTACCGGTTAGGCTTAGGGTTAGGTTTAGATTTAGGTAAGAGTTAGTGTTAGGTTTAGGGTACAGGATAGGGTTAGCGTACGGATTAAGTTTAGGGTTAGGGTTAGGTTTAGGTTACTGGTTATGGTTAGGGTACGGGTTAGGGTTAGGGTACGGGTTAGGGTTAGGTTTAGGGTGCGGGTTAGGGTTAGGGTTAGGGTTAGTGTAAGGGTTAGGGTTAGTGTTAGGGTTAGGTTTAGTGTTAGGTTTAGTGTTAGAGTACGGGTTAGGGTTAGTGTTAGTGTTAGGGTTAGGGTTAGGGTTAGTGTGCGGATAGGGATAGGGTTAGGGTTTGGGTTAGGGTACAGGTTAGGGTTAGGTTTAGGATACGGGATAGGATTAGCGTATGGGTTATGTTTAGGGTTAGGGTAGGTTTAGGGTACGGGTTAGGGTTAGGGAACTGGTTAGGGTTAGGTTTAGGTGCGGGTTAGGGTTAGGGTTAGGGTTAGAGTTTGTGTTAGGTTTAGGTTTAGGGTCAGGATTAGGGTTAGGGATAGGGTTATGGTATGGGTTAGGGTTAGGTTTGGGGTTAGGGTACAGGTTAGTTTTAGGGTTAGGGTACGGGTCAGGGTTACGGTTAAGGTAGGGTTAGTTTTAGGGTTAGGGTTAGGGTATGGGTTAGGTTTAGGGTACGGGTTAGGGTACGGGTTAGGGTCAGGTTAGGGTTAGGGTACGAGTTAGGGTTAGGGTTACATTTAGGGTATGGTTTAGGGTTAGTGTTAGGGTCAGGGTTAGGGGTAGGGTACGAGTTACGGTTAGGGTTATGGTATGGGTTAGGGTTACAGTACGGGTTAGGATTAGGGTGAGGGTTAAGAATAGGGTTAGAGTATGGTTAGGGTTAGGGTTAGGGTGAGGGTTAGGTTTAGAATATGGTTTAGGGTTAGTGTTAGGGTTAGGAAAAGGGTTAGGATTAGGGTTAGGGTACGGGGCAGAGTTAGGGTTAGGGTTAGGGTTAGGGTACGGGTTAGGGTTAGGTTTAGGGTACAGGCTAGGGTTAGCGTACGGGTTATGATTATGTTTAGGGTTAGGTTTAGGTTACGGGTTAGGGTTAGGGTACGGGTTAGGGTTAGGTTTAGGTGAGGCTTAGGGTTAGGGTTAGGGTACGGGTTAGTTTTAGGGTTAGGGTACGGGTCAGGGTTACGTTTAAGGTTAGGGTTACGGTTAGGGTATGGGTTAGGTTTAGGGTACTGGTAAGGGTTATGGTTAGGTTTAGGGTTAGGTTTAGGTTTAGGGTGTGGGTTAGGTTTAGGGTTAGGTTTAGGGTTAGGGTTAGCACTAGGGTATGGGTTAGGGTTACTGTTAGAGTTTGGGTACGGGTTAGGGTAGGGTTAGTGTACGGGATAGGTTTGGATACGGGTTAGGTCAAGGGTTAGGGTTAGGTTTAGGGTATGTGTTAGGGTTAGGGTTAGGTTTAGGGTACGGGTTAGGGTATCAGTTAGGCTTAGAGTACGGGTTAGGGTTAGGGTTAGGGTCCGGGTTAGGGTTAGGGTTAGGGTACGAGTTAGGGTTAGGATTAGGTTTAGGGTACGGGTTATGTTTAGCGTTAGGGTTAGGGTATGGTTTAAGTTTAGGGTACGGGTTAAGGTTAGGGTTAGAGTCAGGGTTAGGTTTAGGTTTAGGGTACGAGTTTAGGGTTAGGGTTAGGGTTATGGTACAGGATAGGGTTACAGTACGGGTTAGGGTTAAGGTGAGGGTTAGGGTTAGGTTTAGAGTATGGTTTAGGGTTAGTGTTAGGGTCAGGGTTAGGGGTAGGGTACGAGTTACGGTTAGGGTTATGGTATGGGTTAGGGTTACAGTACGGGTTAGGATTAGGGTGAGGGTTAAGAATAGGGTTAGAGTATGGTTAGGGTTAGGGTTAGGGTGAGGGTTAGGTTTAGAATATGGTTTAGGGTTAGTGTTAGGGTTAGGAAAAGGGTTAGGATTAGGGTTAGGGTACGGGGCAGAGTTAGGGTTAGGGTTAGGGTTAGGGTACGGGTTAGGGTTAGGTTTAGGGTACAGGCTAGGGTTAGCGTACGGGTTATGATTATGTTTAGGGTTAGGTTTAGGTTATGGGTTAGGGTTAGGGTACGGGTTAGGGTTAGGTTTAGGTGAGGCTTAGGGTTAGGGTTAGGGTACGGGTTAGTTTTAGGGTTAGGGTACGGGTCAGGGTTACGTTTAAGGTTAGGGTTACAGTTAGGGTATGGGTTAGGTTTAGGGTACTGGTAAGGGTTATGGTTAGGTTTAGGGTTAGGTTTAGGTTTAGGGTGTGGGTTAGGTTTAGGGTTAGGTTTAGGGTTAGGGTTAGCACTAGGGTATGGGTTAGGGTTACTGTTAGAGTTTGGGTACGGGTTAGGGTTAGGGTTAGTGTACGGGATAGGTTTGGATACGGGTTAGGTCAAGGGTTTGGGTTAGGTTTAGGGTATGTGTTAGGGTTAGGGTTAGGTTTAGGGTACGGGTTAGGGTATCAGTTAGGCTTAGAGTACGGGTTAGGGTTAGGGTTAGGGTCCGGGTTAGGGTTAGGGTTAGGGTACGAGTTAGGGTTAGGATTAGGTTTAGGGTACGGGTTATGTTTAGCGTTAGGGTTAGGGTATGGTTTAAGTTTAGGGTACGGGTTAAGGTTAGGGTTAGAGTCAGGGTTAGGTTTAGGTTTAGGGTACGAGTTTAGGGTTAGGGTTAGGGTTATGGTACAGGATAGGGTTACAGTACGGGTTAGGGTTAAGGTGAGGGTTAGGGTTAGGTTTAGAGTACAGTTTAGGGTTAGTGTTAGGGTTAGGGTTAGGGTTAGGGTTAGGGTTAGGGTTAGGGTACGGGTACGGGTTAGGTTTAGGGTTAGGGTTAGAGTACGGGGTAGGGTTAATGTTAGGGTTAGTGTTAGGTGTAATGTACAGGTTAGGCTTAGGGTTAGGTTTAGGGTAAGTGTTCGGGTTACAGTTAGGTTTAGGGTACGGGATAGGGTTAGCGTACGGGTTAAGTTTAGGTTTAGGGTTAGGTTTAGGTTACGAGTTAGGGTTAGGATGCGGGTTAGGGTTAGGGTTAGGATTAGTGTAAGGGTTAGGGTTAGGTTTAGGGTCAGGTTTAGGTTTAGTGTTAGTGTTAGGGTACGGGTTAGATTTAGGGTTGGGGTTAGGGTATGGGTTAGTTTTAAGGTTAGGGTATGGGTTAGGGTTACGGTTAAGTTTAGGGTTAGGGTTAGGGTTAGGGTTAGAGTACGGGTTTGGGTTAGTGTTAGGGTACGGGTTAGGTTTACCGTTTGGGTATGGGTTAAGGTAAGGGTTAGGGTTAGGGTTAGGGTTAGTGTTAGGGTTAGGCTACGGGTAGGGTTAGGGTACGGGTTAGGGTTAGTGTTAGGGTTCGGGTTAGGGTTAGTGTACGGGTTAGGATACGGGTTAGGGTTAGGGTTAGGGTTAGGCTTAGGGTTAGTGTTGGGGTTACAGTACGGGTTAGGGTTAAGTTTAGGGTACGGGATAGGGTTAGTGTACGTGTTAGGTCTAGCTTTAGGGTTCGGTTTAGTGTGCGGGTTAGGGTTAAGGTACGTGTTAGGCTTAGGGGTTGCGTACGGGTTATGTTACGTTTAGGTTAGGGTACGGGTTAGGTTTAGGGTTAGGTTTAGGGTACAGTTTAGGTTTTGGGTACGGGTTAGGGTCAGGGTTATGGTTAGGTTTAGGGTTAGGGTTAGGGTTAGGGTACGGGTTAGGGTTAGGTTTAGGGTCAGGGTAGGGTTAGGGTTAGGGTACGAGTTACGGTTAGGGTTAGGGTTAGGGTTTGAATACGGGTTTGGTTTAGTGTTAGGGTACGGGTTAGGTTTACCATTTGGGTACGGGTTAGGGTAAGGTTTAGGGTTAGGTTTAGGTTTAGGGGTTAGTGTTAGAGTTAGGGTTAGGCTACGGGATAAGGTTAGAGTACAGGTTAGGGTTAGTGTTAGGGTTAGGGTTAGTGTTAGAGTAAGTGTTAGCATTAGAGTATGGGTTAGGGTTAAGTTTAGGGTTAGGGTTAGGGTTAGAGTACAGGTTAGGGTTAGTGTTAGGTTTAGGGTTATGGTTAGTGTACGGATCATGTTAGGGTTAGGGCTAGGGTAGGGTACGGGGTAGTGTTAGGTTTAGGGTACGGGATAGGGTTAGCGTATGAGTTAAGTTTAGGGTTAGGGTTAGTTTTAGGTTACGGGTTAGGGTTAGGTAAGTGTTAGGGTAAGGTTTAGGTGAGGGTTAGGGTTAGGGTTAGGGTTAGGTTTAGGGTACGGGTTAGGTTTAGGTTTAGGGTCAGGGTTAGCATTAGGGATAGGGTTATGGGACGGGTTAGGGTATGGGTTGGAGTTAGGGTACGGGTTAGTTTTAGGGTTAGGGTACGGGTCAGGGATATGTTTAAGGTTAGGGTTACGGTTTGGGTATAGGTTAGGGTTAGGGTACGGGTAAGGGTTATGGTTAGGGTTAGGGTTAGGTTTAGGTTTAGGGTGTGGGTTAGGTTTAGGGTAAGGCTTAGGGTTAGGGTTAGCGCTAGGGTATGGGTTAGGGGTACTGTTAGAGTTTGGTTACGGGTTAGGGTTAGGGATAGGGTATGGGATAGGTTGGATACGGGTAGGTCAAGGGGTAGGGTTAGGTTTAGGGTACGGGATAGGGTTAGGGTTAGGTTTATGGTTAGGGTTAGGGTATGGGTTAGGCTTAGAGTACGGGTTAGGGTTACAGTTAGGGTCCGGGTTAGGGTTAGGGTTAGGGTACGAGTTAGGGTTAGGATTAGGTTTAGGGTACGGGTTATGTTTAGGGTTAGGGTTAGGGTACGGTTTAGGTTTAGGGTACGGGTTAAGGTTAGGGTTAGAGTCAGTGTTAGGTTTAGGGTTAGGGTACGGGATAGGGTTAGGGTTATGGTACAGGTTAGGGTTACAGAACGGGTTAGGGTTAGGGTGAGGGTTAGGGTTAGGGTTAGAGTACGGTTAGGGTTAGGGTTAGGTTTAGAATACGGGTTAGGGTTTGCGTTAGCGTTAGTGTTAGGGTTAGGGTTAGGGTTAGGGTTAGGGTACGGGTATGGGTTAGGTTTACGGTTAGGGTTAGAGTACGGGGTAGGGTTAATGTTAGGGTTAGTGTTAGGTGTAATGTACTAGTTAGGCTTAGGGTTAGGTTTAGGGTTAGTGTACGGGTTAGGGTTAGGTTTAGGGTACGGGATAGGGTTAGCGTATGGGTTAAGTTTAGGTTTAGGGTTAGGTTTAGGTTACGGGTTAGGGATAGGGTGCGGGTTAGGTTTAGGGTTAGGATTAGTGTAAGGATTTAGGGTTAGGTTTAGGGTCAGGGTTAGGGTTAGTGTTAGTGTTAGGGTATGGGTTAGATTTAGGTTTGGGGTTAGGGTACTGGTTAGTTTTAAGGTTAGGGTACAGGTTAGGGTTACGGTTAAAGTTAGGGTTAGGGTTAGGGTATGGGTTAGGGTTAGGTTACAGTTAAGGGTTATGGTTTGGGTTAGGGTTAGTGTTAAGTTTAGGGTGCGGGTTAGGGTTAGGGTTAGGGTTAGAGTACGGGTTTGGGTTAGTGTTAGGGTACGGGTTAGGTTTACCTTTTGGGTATGGGTTACGGTAAGGGTTAGGGTTAGGGTTAGGGTTAGAGTTAGGGTTAGGCTACGGGTAGGGTTAGGGTACGGGTTAGGGTTAGTGTTAGGGTTCGGGTTAGGGTTAGTGTACGGGTTAGGGTTAGAGTTAGGCTTAGGGTTAGGGTTAGGGTTAGTGTTAGGGTTACGGTACGTGTTAGGGTTAAGTTTAGGGTATGGGATAGGGTTAGTGTACATGTTAGGTCTAGGGTTAGGGTTAGGTTTAGTGTGTGGGTTAGGGTTAGGGTAGGGTACGTGTTAGGGTTAGGGGTTGGGTACGGGTTAGATTACGTTTAGGTTAGGGTACGGGTTAGGTTTAGGGTTAGGTTTAGGGTACGGTTTAGGGTTAGGGTTCGGGTTAGGGTCAGGGTTATGGTTAGGTTTAGGGTTAGAGTTAGGGTACGGGTTAGGGTACGGTTTAGAGTCAGGTTAGGGTTAGGGTTAGGGTATGAGTTAGGGTTAGGGTTAGAGTACGGGTTTGGGTTAGTGTTAGGGTACGGGTTAGGTTTACCGTTTGGCTACGGGTTAGGGTAAAGTTTAGAGTTAGGTTTAGGGTTAGGGTTAGGGTTAGAGTTAGGGTTAGGCTACGGGATAGGGTTAGATTACGGGTTAGGTTTAGTGTTAGGGTTAGGGTTAGTGTTAGAGTAAGGGTTAGGGTTAGAGTACGGGTTAGGTTTAGGTTTAGGGTTAGGGTTAGGGTTAGAGATCAGGTTAGGGTTAGTGTTAGGGTTAGGGTTATGGTTAGTGTCCGGATCATGTTAGGGTTAGGGCTAGGGTTAGGGTACGGGTTAGGGTTAGGTTTAGGGTACGGGATAGGGTTAGCATATGGGTTAAGTTTAGGGTTAGGGTTAGGTTTAGGTTACGGGTTAGGGTTAGGTAAGTGTTAGGGTTAGGTTTAGGTGAGGGGTAGGGTTAGGTTTAGGGTTAGGCTTAGGATTAGGTTTAGGATTAGGGTCAGGGTTAGCATTAGGGATAGGGTTATGGGACGGGTTAGGGTTTGGGTTGGAGTTAGGGTACGGGTTAGTTTTAGGGTTAGGGTACGGGTCAGCGTTACGTTTAAGGTTAGGGTTACGGTTAGGGTATGGGTTAGGTTTAGGGTACGGGTAAGGGTTATGGTTAGGGTTAGGGTTAGGTTTAGGTTTAGGGTGTGGGTTAGGTTTAGGGTTAGGGTTAGGGTTAGGGTTAGCGCTAAGGTGTGGGTTAGGGGTACTGTTAGAGTTTGGGTACGGGTTAGGGTTAGGGTTAGTTTAGGGTTAGGGTTAGGTTATGGGTTATGCTTAGAGTACGGGTTAGAGTTAGTGTTAGGGTCAGGTTTAGGGTTAGGTTTAGGGTACGGGTACGGGTGAGGGTTAGGCTTAGAGTATGGGTTTGGGTTAGGTTTAGGTTACGGGTTAGGTTTAACGTTTGGGTACCGGTTAGGGTAAGGGTTAGGGTTAGGGTTAAGGGTTAGGGGTAGGTTTAGGGTGAGGCTACGGTTAGGGTTAGGGTACGGGTTAGGGTTAAGGTTAGGGTTCGTGTTACGTTTAGTGTACGGTTTAGGGTTAGGGTTTGGGTTAGGTTTAGAGTTAGGATTAGTGTTAGGGTTACGGTACGGGTTAGGGTTAAAGTTACAATACGGGATAGGTTTAGTGTACTTGTTAGGTCTAGGGTTAGGGTTAGGTTTAGTGTGCGGTTTAGGATTAGGGTTAGTGTTAGGGTTAGGGTTAAGGTACGTGTTAGGGTTAGGGTTTGGGTATGGGTTAGGGTTACGTTTAGTGTTAGGGTACGGGTTAGGTTTAGGTTTGGGTTAGGGTTAGGTTTAGAGTACGGGGTAGGGTTAGTGTTAGGGTTACCGTTAGGGTTAATGTACCGGTTAGGCTTAGGGTTAGGTTTAGATTTAGGTAAGAGTTAGTGTTAGGTTTAGGGTACAGGATAGGGTTAGCGTACGGATTAAGTTTAGGGTTAGGGTTAGGTTTAGGTTACTGGTTATGGTTAGGGTACGGGTTAGGGTTAGGGTACGGGTTAGGGTTAGGTTTAGGGTGCGGGTTAGGGTTAGGGTTAGGGTTAGTGTAAGGGTTAGGGTTAGGTTTAGGGTTAGGGTATGGGTTAGGGTTAGGTTTAGGGTAGGGTTAGGGTTAGGGTATGGGTTAGGTTTAGGGTACGGGTTAGGGTTAGGTTTAGGGTCAGGGTTAGGGTTAGGGATAGGGTCATGGTACGGTTTAGGTTTAGGTTTGGGGTTAGGGTACGGGTTAGTTTTAGGTTTAGAGGACGGGTTAGGGTTAGGGTTAGGGTTAGGGTTAGGGTAGGGGTACGGGTTAGGTTTAGGGTTAGGGTTAGAGTACGGGGTAGGGTTAATGTTAGGGTTAGTGTTAGGTGTAATGTACAGGTTAGGCTTAGGGTTAGGTTTAGGGTAAGTGTTCGGGTTACAGTTAGGTTTAGGGTACGGGATAGGGTTAGCGTACGGGTTAAGTTTAGGTTTAGGGTTAGGTTTAGGTTACGAGTTAGGGTTAGGATGCGGGTTAGGGTTAGGGTTAGGATTAGTGTAAGGGTTAGGGTTAGGTTTAGGGTCAGGTTTAGGTTTAGTGTTAGTGTTAGGGTACGGGTTAGATTTAGGGTTGGGGTTAGGGTATGGGTTAGTTTTAAGGTTAGGGTATGGGTTAGGGTTACGGTTAAGTTTAGGGTTAGGGTTAGGGTTAGGGTTAGAGTACGGGTTTGGGTTAGTGTTAGGGTACGGGTTAGGTTTACCGTTTGGGTATGGGTTAAGGTAAGGGTTAGGGTTAGGGTTAGGGTTAGTGTTAGGGTTAGGCTACGGGTAGGGTTAGGGTACGGGTTAGGGTTAGTGTTAGGGTTCGGGTTAGGGTTAGTGTACGGGTTAGGATACGGGTTAGGGTTAGGGTTAGGGTTAGGCTTAGGGTTAGTGTTGGGGTTACAGTACGGGTTAGGGTTAAGTTTAGGGTACGGGATAGGGTTAGTGTACGTGTTAGGTCTAGCTTTAGGGTTCGGTTTAGTGTGCGGGTTAGGGTTAAGGTACGTGTTAGGTTTAGGGGTTGCGTACGGGTTATGTTACGTTTAGGTTAGGGTACGGGTTAGGTTTAGGGTTAGGTTTAGGGTACAGTTTAGGTTTTGGGTACGGGTTAGGGTCAGGGTTATGGTTAGGTTTAGGGTTAGGGTTAGGGTTAGGGTACGGGTTAGGGTTAGGTTTAGGGTCAGGGTAGGGTTAGGGTTAGGGTACGAGTTACGGTTAGGGTTAGGGTTAGGGTTTGAATACGGGTTTGGTTTAGTGTTAGGGTACGGGTTAGGTTTACCATTTGGGTACGGGTTAGGGTAAGGTTTAGGGTTAGGTTTAGGGTTATGGGTTAGTGTTAGAGTTAGGGTTAGGCTACGGGATAAGGTTAGAGTACAGGTTAGGGTTAGTGTTAGGGTTAGGGTTAGTGTTAGAGTAAGTGTTAGCATTAGAGTATGGGTTAGGGTTAAGTTTAGGGTTAGGGTTAGGGTTAGAGTACAGGTTAGGGTTAGTGTTAGGTTTAGGGTTATGGTTAGTGTACGGATCATGTTAGGGTTAGGGCTAGGGTAGGGTACGGGGTAGTGTTAGGTTTAGGGTACGGGATAGGGTTAGCGTATGAGTTAAGTTTAGGGTTAGGGTTAGTTTTAGGTTACGGGTTAGGGTTAGGTAAGTGTTAGGGTAAGGTTTAGGTGAGGGTTAGGGTTAGGGTTAGGGTTAGGTTTAGGGTACGGGTTAGGTTTAGGTTTAGGGTCAGGGTTAGCATTAGGGATAGGGTTATGGGACGGGTTAGGGTATGGGTTGGAGTTAGGGTACGGGTTAGTTTTAGGGTTAGGGTACGGGTCAGGGATATGTTTAAGGTTAGGGTTACGGTTTGGGTATAGGTTAGGGTTAGGGTACGGGTAAGGGTTATGGTTAGGGTTAGGGTTAGGTTTAGGTTTAGGGTGTGGGTTAGGTTTAGGGTAAGGCTTAGGGTTAGGGTTAGCGCTAGGGTATGGGTTAGGGGTACTGTTAGAGTTTGGTTACGGGTTAGGGTTAGGGATAGGGTATGGGATAGGTTGGATACGGGTAGGTCAAGGGGTAGGGTTAGGTTTAGGGTACGGGATAGGGTTAGGGTTAGGTTTATGGTTAGGGTTAGGGTATGGGTTAGGCTTAGAGTACGGGTTAGGGTTACAGTTAGGGTCCGGGTTAGGGTTAGGGTTAGGGTACGAGTTAGGGTTAGGATTAGGTTTAGGGTACGGGTTATGTTTAGGGTTAGGGTTAGGGTACGGTTTAGGTTTAGGGTACGGGTTAAGGTTAGGGTTAGAGTCAGTGTTAGGTTTAGGGTTAGGGTACGGGATAGGGTTAGGGTTATGGTACAGGTTAGGGTTACAGTACGGGTTAGGGTTAGGGTGAGGGTTAGGGTTAGGGTTAGAGTACGGTTAGGGTTAGGGTTAGGTTTAGAATACGGGTTAGGGTTTGCGTTAGCGTTAGTGTTAGGGTTAGGGTTAGGGTTAGGGTTAGGGTACGGGTATGGGTTAGGTTTACGGTTAGGGTTAGAGTACGGGGTAGGGTTAATGTTAGGGTTAGTGTTAGGTGTAATGTACTAGTTAGGCTTAGGGTTAGGTTTAGGGTTAGTGTACGGGTTAGGGTTAGGTTTAGGGTACGGGATAGGGTTAGCGTATGGGTTAAGTTTAGGTTTAGGGTTAGGTTTAGGTTACGGGTTAGGGATAGGGTGCGGGTTAGGTTTAGGGTTAGGATTAGTGTAAGGATTTAGGGTTAGGTTTAGGGTCAGGGTTAGGGTTAGTGTTAGTGTTAGGGTATGGGTTAGATTTAGGTTTGGGGTTAGGGTACTGGTTAGTTTTAAGGTTAGGGTACAGGTTAGGGTTACAGTTAAAGTTAGGGTTAGGGTTAGGGTATGGGTTAGGGTTAGGTTACAGTTAAGGGTTATGGTTTGGGTTAGGGTTAGTGTTAAGTTTAGGGTGCGGGTTAGGGTTAGGGTTAGGGTTAGAGTACGGGTTTGGGTTAGTGTTAGGGTACGGGTTAGGTTTACCGTTTGGGTATGGGTTACGGTAAGGGTTAGGGTTAGGGTTAGGGTTAGAGTTAGGGTTAGGCTACGGGTAGGGTTAGGGTACGGGTTAGGGTTAGTGTTAGGGTTCGGGTTAGGGTTAGTGTACGGGTTAGGGTTAGAGTTAGGCTTAGGGTTAGGGTTAGGGTTAGTGTTAGGGTTACGGTACGTGTTAGGGTTAAGTTTAGGGTATGGGATAGGGTTAGTGTACATGTTAGGTCTAGGGTTAGGGTTAGGTTTAGTGTGTGGGTTAGGGTTAGGGTAGGGTACGTGTTAGGGTTAGGGGTTGGGTACGGGTTAGATTACGTTTAGGTTAGGGTACGGGTTAGTTTTAGGGTTAGGTTTAGGGTACGGTTTAGGGTTAGGGTTCGGGTTAGGGTCAGGGTTATGGTTAGATTTAGGGTTAGAGTTAGGGTACGGGTTAGGGTACGGTTTAGAGTCAGGTTAGGGTTAGGGTTAGGGTATGAGTTAGGGTTAGGGTTAGAGTACGGGTTTGGGTTAGTGTTAGGGTACGGGTTAGGTTTACCGTTTGGCTACGGGTTAGGGTAAAGTTTAGAGTTAGGTTTAGGGTTAGGGTTAGGGTTAGAGTTAGGGTTAGGCTACGGGATAGGGTTAGATTACGGGTTAGGTTTAGTGTTAGGGTTAGGGTTAGTGTTAGAGTAAGGGTTAGGGTTAGAGTACGGGTTAGGTTTAGGTTTAGGGTTAGGGTTAGGGTTAGAGATCAGGTTAGGGTTAGTGTTAGGGTTAGGGTTATGGTTAGTGTCCGGATCATGTTAGGGTTAGGGCTAGGGTTAGGGTACGGGTTAGGGTTAGGTTTAGGGTACGGGATAGGGTTAGCATATGGGTTAAGTTTAGGGTTAGGGTTAGGTTTAGGTTACGGGTTAGGGTTAGGTAAGTGTTAGGGTTAGGTTTAGGTGAGGGGTAGGGTTAGGTTTAGGGTTAGGCTTAGGATTAGGTTTAGGATTAGGGTCAGGGTTAGCATTAGGGATAGGGTTATGGGACGGGTTAGGGTTTGGGTTGGAGTTAGGGTACGGGTTAGTTTTAGGGTTAGGGTACGGGTCAGCGTTACGTTTAAGGTTAGGGTTACGGTTAGGGTATGGGTTAGGTTTAGGGTACGGGTAAGGGTTATGGTTAGGGTTAGGGTTAGGTTTAGGTTTAGGGTGTGGGTTAGGTTTAGGGTTAGGGTTAGGGTTAGGGTTAGCGCTAAGGTGTGGGTTAGGGGTACTGTTAGAGTTTGGGTACGGGTTAGGTTTAGGGTTAGTTTAGGGTTAGGGTTAGGTTATGGGTTATGCTTAGAGTACGGGTTAGAGTTAGTGTTAGGGTCAGGTTTAGGGTTAGGTTTAGGGTACGGGTACGGGTGAGGGTTAGGCTTAGAGTATGGGTTTGGGTTAGGTTTAGGTTACGGGTTAGGTTTAACGTTTGGGTACCGGTTAGGGTAAGGGTTAGGGTTAGGGTTAAGGGTTAAGGGTAGGTTTAGGGTGAGGCTACGGTTAGGGTTACGGTACGGGTTAGGGTTAAGGTTAGGGTTCGTGTTACGTTTAGTGTACGGTTTAGGGTTAGGGTTTGGGTTAGGTTTAGAGTTAGGATTAGTGTTAGGGTTACGGTACGGGTTAGGGTTAAAGTTACAATACGGGATAGGTTTAGTGTACTTGTTAGGTCTAGGGTTAGGGTTAGGTTTAGTGTGCGGTTTAGGATTAGGGTTAGTGTTAGGGTTAGGGTTAAGGTACGTGTTAGGGTTAGGGTTTGGGTACGGGTTAGGGTTACGTTTAGTGTTAGGGTACGGGTTAGGTTTAGGTTTGGGTTAGGGTTAGGTTTAGAGTACGGGGTAGGGTTAGTGTTAGGGTTACCGTTAGGGTTAATGTACCGGTTAGGCTTAGGGTTAGGTTTAGATTTAGGTAAGAGTTAGTGTTAGGTTTAGGGTACAGGATAGGGTTAGCGTACGGATTAAGTTTAGGGTTAGGGTTAGGTTTAGGTTACTGGTTATGGTTAGGGTACGGGTTAGGGTTAGGGTACGGGTTAGGGTTAGGTTTAGGGTGCGGGTTAGGGTTAGGGTTAGGGTTAGTGTAAGGGTTAGGGTTAGGTTTAGGGTTAGGGTATGGGTTAGGGTTAGGTTTAGGTTAGGGTTAGGGTTAGGGTATGGGTTAGGGTTAGGGTACGGGTTAGGGTTAGGTTTAGGGTCAGGGTTAGGGTTAGGGATAGGGTCATGGTACGGTTTAGGTTTAGGTTTGGGGTTAGGGTACGGGTTAGTTTTAGGTTTAGAGGACGGGTTAAGGTTAGGGTTACGGTTAAAGTTAGGTTTATTGTTATGGTATGGGTTAGGGTTAGGGTACGGTTAAGGGTTATGTTTAGGGTTAGGGTTACGTTTAGGTTTATGGTGCGGGTTAGGCTAAGGTTTAGAGTTAGGGTTAGTGCTAGGGTATGGGTTAGGGTTTCTGTTAGGGTTTGGGTACGGGTTAGGGTTAGGTTTAGGGTATGAGATAGGGTTGGGTACGGGTTAGGTCAAGGGTTAGGGTTAGGTTTAGGGTACGGGTTAGGTTTAGGGTTAGGTTTAGGTTTAAGATAAGAGTTAGGGTTAGGTTTAGGGTACGGGATAGGGTTAAGTTTAGGGTTAGGGTTAGGTTTAGGTTATGGGTTAGGGTTAGGTTCTGGGTACGGTTTAGGGTTAGGTTTAGGGTGTGGGTTAGGGTTAGGGTTAGGGGTAGTGTAAGGGTTAGGGTTAGGTTTAGGGTCAGGGTTAGGGTTAGGGTTAGTGTTAGGGTACGGGTTAGTTTTAGGGTTAGGGTACGGGTTAGTGTTAGGTTTAGGGTTAGGGTTAGGTTTAGAGTAAAGGTTAGATTTAGTGTTAGTGTGACGGTTAGGTTTAGTGTACGGATAGGGTTAGGGTTAGGGTTAGGGTTAGAGTTAGGGTACGGGTTAGGGTTAGGTTTAGGGTACAGGATAGGGTTAGTGTTCGCGTTAAGTTTAGGGTTAGGGTTAAGTTTAGTTTACGGGTTGGCGTAGGGTACGGGTTAGGCTTAGGTTTATGTGCGGGATAGGGTTAGGGTTAGGTTTAGGGTACGAGATAGGGTTGGGTATGGGTTAGGTCAAGAGTTAGGGTTAGGTTTAGGGTACGGGTTAGGGTTAGGGTTAGATTAGGGTTAGGGTTAGGGTATGGGTTAGGTTTAGGGTACGGGTTAGGGTACGGGTTAGGGTCAGTGCTAGTGTTAGTGTTAGGGTATGAGTTAGGGTTAGGGTTAGGTTTAGGGTATGGGTTAGGGTTAGGGTTAGGTTTAGGACACGGTTTAGGTTAGGGTACGGGTTAGGGTTAGGGTCAGGTTTAGGGTTAGTGTCCGAGTTAGGGTTAGGGTTAGGGTACGGGTTAGGGGTAGGGTTATGTTACGGGTTAAGGATACAGTATGGGTTAGGGTTAGGTTGAGGCTTAGGGTTAGGGTTGGAGTACCGTTAGTTTTAGGGTTAGGGTTAGGGTTAGAGTACGCGTTAGGTTTAGTGTTAGGTTTAGGGAAAGGGTTAGGATTAGGGTTAGGGCACGGGTTAGGTTTAGGGTTAGGGTTAAGGTTAGGGTTCAAGTATGGGGTAGGGTTAGTGTTAGGGTTAGGGTTAAGGTTAGAGTACGGGTTAGGGTTAGTGTTAGGGTTAGGTTTAGTGTTAGGGTTAGGATTAGAGTACGGGTTAGGGTTAGTGTGAGTGTTAGGGTTAGGGTTAGGGTTAGTGTACGGATAGGGATAGGGTTATGGTTAGGTTTAGGGTACAGGTTAGGGTTAGGTTTAGGATACGGGATTGGATTAGCGTACGGGTTATGTTTAGGGTTAAGGTTAGGTTTAGGTTACGGGTTAGGGTTAGGGAACGGGTTAGGGTTAGGTTTAGGTGCGGGTTAGGGTTAGGGTTAGGGTTAGGGTTAGAGTTTGGGTTAGGGTTAGGTTTAGGGTCAGGGTTAGGGTTAGGGATAGGGTTATGGTATGGGTTAGGGTTAGGTTTGGGGTTAGGGTACAGGTTAGTTTTAGGGTTAGGATACGGGTCAAGGTTACGGTTAAGGTAGGGTGAGTTTTAGGTTTAGGGTTAGGGTATGGGTTAGGGTTACGGTTAAGGTTAGGGTTAGGGTTAGGGTATGGGTTAAGTTTAGGGTACGGGTAAGTGTTATGGTTACTGTTAGGGTTAGGTTTAGGTTTAGGGTGCGGGTTAGGTTTAGGTTACGGGTTAGGGTTAGGGTTAGGGTTAGAGTACGGGTTAGGGTTAGTGTTGGTGTTAGTGTTAGGGTTATGGTTAGTGTACGGATAGTTTTAGGGTTAGGGTTAGGGTACGGGTAAGGGTTAGGTTTAGGATACGGGATAGGATTAGCGTATGGGTTAAGTTTAGGGTTAGGGTTAGGTTAAGGTTACGGGTTAGGGTTAGGGAATGTGTTAGGGTTAGGTTTAGGTGTGGGTTAGGTTTAGGGTTATGGTTAGGGTTTGGGTTAGGGTTAGGTTTAGGGTCAGGGTTAGGGTTAGGGATAGGGTTATGGTATGTGTTAGGGTTAGGTTTGGGGTTAGGGTATATGTTAGTTTTAGGGTTAGGGTATGGGTCAGGGTTACGGTTAAGGTTAGGTTTAGGGTTAGGGTATGGGTTAAGTTTAGGGTACGGCTAAGTGTTATGGTTAGGGTTAGGGTTAGGTTTAGGTTTAGGGTGCGGGTTAGGGTTTGGGTTAGGGTTAGTGCCAGGTTATGGGTTAGGGTTACTGTTAGGGTTTGGGTACGGTTTAGGGTTAGGGATAGGTTACGGGATAGGGTTGGGTACTGGTTAGGTCAAGGGCTAGGGTTAGGTTTAGGGTACGGTTTAGGGATAGGATTAGGTTTAGGGTTAATGTTAGCATATGGGTTAAGCTTAGGGTATGGGTTAGGGTTAAGGTTAGGGTAGGATTAGAGTTAGGGATAGGGTACGAGTTAGGGTTAGGGTTAGGGTTAGGTTAGGATGCGAGTTAGGGTTAGTATTAGGGTTAGAGTACGGGTTAGGTTTAGGGTTCGGGTTACGGTTAGGGTTAGGGTCAGGGTTAGGGTTAGGGTTAGGGTACAATTTAGGGTTAGTGTTAGGGTACGGGTTAGGGTTAGTGTTATGGTACGGGTTAGGGTTACAATACGGGTTAGGGTTAGGATGAGGGTTAGGGTTATGGTAAGAGTATGGTTAGGGTTAGGGTTAGGGTTAGAGTACGGTTTAGGGTTAGGGTTAGTGTACGGGCTAGGGTTAGGGTTAGGGTTAGGGTTAGGTTTAGAGTACGGGGTAGGGTTAGTTTTAGAGTTAGGGTTAGGGTTAATATACGGGTTAGGCTTAGGTTTAGGTTTAGGGTTAGGATGCGGGTTAGGGTTAGGTTCAGGGTACGGGATAGGGTTAGCTTACGGTTTAAGTTTAGGGTTAGGGTTAGGTTAAGGTTACGGTTTAGGGTTAGGGTATGGGTTAGGGTTAGGTTTAGGGTGTGGGTTAGGGTTAGGGTTAGGATTAGTGTAAGGGTTAGGGTTAGGTTTTGGGTCAGGGTTAGGGTTAGTGTTAGTGTTAGGGTACGCGTTAGTGTTAGGTTTGGGGTTAGGGTACGGGTTAGTTTTAGGGTTAGGGTACAGTTTAGGGTTATGATTAAGGTTAGGGTTAGGGTTAGGTTATGGGTATGGGTTAGGTTAAGGTCAAGGGTTATGGTTTCGGTTAGGGTTCATGTTAAGTTTAGGGTGCGTGTTAGGGTTAAGTTTTGGGTTAGGGTTAGGGTTAGAGTACGGGTTTGGGTTAGTGTTAGGGTACGGGTTAGGTTTACCGTTTGGGTACGGGTTAGGAAAGGGTTAGGTTTAGGGTTATGGTTTAGAGTTATAGAAAGGGTTAGGCTACGGGTAGGGTTAGGGTACTGGTTAGGGTTAGGGTTATTTTTCGGGTTAGGGTTAGTGTACGGTTTAGGGTTAGGTTTAGGGTTAGGGTAAGTGTTAGGGTTACGATACGGTTTAGTGTTAAGGTTGGGGTATGGGATAGGGTTAGTGTACGTGTTAGGTCTAGTGTTAGGTTTATTTACGATAGTCACACAGAGAGAGAGCTAGAGAGAGAGGCAGAGACATAAGCAGAGGGAGAAACAGGCTCCATGCACCGGGAGCCTGACGTGGGATTCTATCCCGGTTCTCCATGATCGTGCCCTGGGCTGAAAGCAGGCACTAAACTGCTGCGCCACCCAGGGATCCCTAGGTTTAGGTTTAGGGTCAGGGTTAGGGTTAGGGTTAGTGTTAGGGTATGGATTAGGGTTAGGGTTGGGGTTCGGGTACAGATTAGTTTTAGGGTTAGGGTGCGTGTTAGGGTTACGGTTAAAGTTAGGGTTAGGGTTATGGTGTGGGTTAGGGTTAGGGTACGGTTAAGGGTCATGGTTAGGGTTTGGTTAGGGTTAAGTTTAGGGTGCGGTTTAGGGTTAGGGTTAGGGTTAGGGTTAGTGTTGGGATAGGTTTAGGGTTAGGGTTAGGGTACGGGTTAGGGTTAGATTTAGGGTACGAGATAGGGTTAGCGTACGGGTAAAGTTTAGGGTTAGGGTTATGTTTAGGTTACGGGTTAGGGTTAAGGTACTGGTTAGGGTTAAGTTTAGGTGCGGGTTAGGGTTAGGGTTAGCGTTAAGGTTAGGGTTATAGTACGGGTTAGGGTTAGAGTTAGGGTTAGGGTTAGGGTTAGATTACGGGTTAGGGTTAGTGTTAGGGTTAGGGTTAGTTTTAGGGTACGTGTTAGGGGTAAAGTTTGGGTTAGGGTTAGGTTTAGGGTTAGGTTTAGGGTTAGAGTATGGTTTAGGGTTAGTGTTAGGTTTAGGGTTAGGGTTAAGGTTAGTGTACGGATAGGGTTAGGGTTAGGGTTAGGGTATGGGTTAGGGTTAGGTTAGGGTACGGGATAGAGTTAGCGTACGGGTTAAGTTTAGGGTTAGGGTTAGATTTAGGTTACGGGTTAGGGTTAGGGTACGGGTTAGGGTTAGGTATAGGTGAGGGTTAGGGTTAGGGTTAGGGTTAGGGTTAGGTTACGGGTTAGGGTTAGGGTTGGGGTTAGGGTACGGGTTAGTTTTAGGGTTAGGGTACGGGTCAGGGTTACAGTTAAGTTTAGGGTTAGGGTTAGGGTATGGGTTAGGGTTAGGGTTAGGGTTATGGGTTAGTGTTAGAGTTAGGGTTAGGGTATGGGTTAGGGTTAGGGTTAGCGTTCGGGTTAGGGTTAGTGTACGGTTTAGGGTTAGGGTTAGGGTTAAGTTTAGGGTTTGGGTTAGTGTTAGTGTTACGGTACGGGTTAGGGTTAAGGTTACGGTAAGGGATAGGTTTACTGTACATGTTAGGTCTAGGGTTAGGTTTAGGTTTAGTGTGCGGGTTAGGGTTAGGGTTAGGGTTAGGGTACATGTTAGGTTTAGGGTTTGGGTACAGGTTAGGGTTACGTTTAGGGTTAGGTACGGGTTACGGTTAGGGTAAGGGTAAGTGTTATTGTTAGGGTACGGTTTAGGGTTAGAATACGGGTTAGGGTTAGGTTTAGGGTTAGGGTTAGGGTTAGAGTACGGGTTAGGGTTAGTGTTAGTGTTAGGGTTAGGGTTAGTGTACGGATAGGGTTAGTGTTAGGGTTGGGGTTAGGGTACGGGTTAGGGTTAGGTTTAGGGTACGGGTTAGGGTTAGGGTTAGGGTACGGGTTAGGTTTAGGGTACGGGTTAGGGTTAGGGTTAGGGTCAGGGTTAGGGTTAGGGTTAGGGTTAGGGTACGAGTTAGGGTTAGGGTTAGGCTACGGGTTAGGGTTAGGGTTATGGTACGGGTTTGGGTTACAGTATGGGTTAGGGTTAGTGTGAGGGTTAGGGTTAGTGTTAGAGTACGTTTAGGGTAAGGGTTAGGTTTAGGGTGAGATTACGGTTTAGGGTTAATGTTACGGTTAGGGTTAGGGTTAGGTTTAGGGTACGGGATAGGGTTAGTGTACGGGTTAAGTTTAGGGTTAGGGTTAGGTTGAGGTTACGGGTTAGGGTTTGGTTACGGGTTAGGGTTAGGTTTAGGTGCGGGTTAGGGTTAGGATATGGGTTAGGGTTAGGTTTAGGGTCGGGGTTAGGGTTAGGGATAGGGTTATGGTACAGGTTAGAGTTCGGGTTGGGGTTATGGTTAAGGTTAGGTTTAGTGTTAGGATATTTGTTAGGGTTAGGGTACGGGAAAGTGTTATGGCTAGGGTTAGGGTTAGGTTTAGGTTTAGGGTGCGGGTTAGGCTTAGGATTAGGGTTAGGGTTAGCGCTAGGGTATGGTTTAAGGTTGTTGTTAGGGTTTGGGTACATGTTACGGTTAGGGTTAGTGTATGGAATAGGGTTGGGTATGGGTTAGGTCATGGTTTAGGGTTAGGGTTAGGGTATGTGTTATGTTTAGGGTATGGGTTAGGGTTCAGGTTAGGGTCAGGGTTAGGGTTAGGGTACGAGTTAGGGTTAGGGTTAGTGTTAGAGTACGGGGTAGGGTTAGTGTTAGTGTTAGGGTTAGGGTTAATGTACGGGTTAGCCTTAGGGTTAGGTTTAGGGTTAGGATACGGGTTAGGGTTAGTGTTAGGGTTAGGGTTAGGGTTAGTGTACGGGTTATGTTTAGGGTTAGGGTTAGGTTTAGGTTACGGGTTAGCGTTAGGGTACAGGTTAGGGTTAAGATTAGTGTAAGGGTTACGGTTAGGTTTAGTGTCAGTGTTAGGGCTAGTGTTAGGGTACGGGTTAGTTTTAGGGCTGGGGTTAGGGTACGGGTTAGTTTTAGGCTTAGGGTACGGGTTAGGGTTAGGGTCAGGGTTAGGGTTAGGTGTAAGGTACGGGTTTGGGTTAGTGTTAGGGCACGGGTTAAGTTTAACGTTTGGGTATGGGTTAGGGTAAGGGTTAGGTTTAGGGTTAGAGGTTAGGGTTAGAGTTATGGTTAGGCTACGGGTAGCGTTAGGGTACGGGTTCGGGTTAGGGTTAGGGTTCGTGATAGGGTTAGTGTTATGGTTACGGTACGGGTTAGTGTTAAGGTTGGGTTACGGGATAGGGTTAGTGTACGTGTTAGGTCTAGGGTTAGGGTTAGGTTTAGGTGCGGGTTAGGGTTAGGGTTAGGGTTCGTGTTAGGGTTAGGGTTTGGGTACGGGTTAGCGTTACGTTTAGGGTTAGGGTATGGGTTAGGTTTAGGGTTAGGGATAGGGTACGGTTTAGGATAAGGGTACGGGTTAGCGTTAGGTTTAGGGTCAGGGTTAGGGTTAGGTTTAGGGTTAGGGTTAGTGTTAGGGTACGGATTAGGTTTATTGTACGGTTTAGTGTTAGGTTTAGGGTTAGGGTTAGGATTATAGTACGTGTTAGGGTTAGAGTTAAGGTTAGTTTTAGGGTTAGACTATGGGTTAGGGTTAGTGTTAGGGTTAGGGTTAGTGTTAGGTTATGGGTTAGGGTTTAGTACGGGTTAGGGTTAGGTTTAGGGTTAGGGTTAATGTTAGAGTATGGGTTAGGATTAGAGTTAGTGTTAGTGTTAGGGTTAGGATTAGTGTACGGATAGGTTTAGGGTTAGGGTTAGGGTTAGGGTACGGGTTAGGTTTAGTTTTAGGGTACGGGTTAGTGTTAGGGTTAGGGTTAGGGTACGGGTTAGGTTTAGGGTACGGGTTAGGGTTAGGGTTAGGGTCAGGGTTAGGGTTAGGCTTAGGGTACGGTTTATGGTTAGGGTTATGGTACGGGTTTGGGTTACAGTACGGGTTAGATTTAGGGTGAGTGTTAGGGTTAGGGTTAGGGTTAGAGTACGGTTAGGATTAGGGTTAGGGTTAGGGTGACAGTACGGTTTAGGGTTAATGTTAGGGTTAGGGTTAGGTTTAGGTTTAGGGTTAGGGTACGATTTAGGGTTAGATTTAGTGTTAGAGTACGGGGTAGGGTTAGTGTTAGTGTTAGGGTTAGGGTTAATGTACGGGTTAGGTTTAGGGTTTGGTTTAGGGTTAGGATACAGGTTAGGGTTAGGTTTAGGGTACGGGATAGGGTTAGCGTACCGGTTAAGTTTAGGGTTAGGGTTAGGGTTAGGTTACGGGTTAGGGTTAGGGTATGTGTTCGGTTTAGGTTTAGGGTTCGGTTTAGGGTTATGGTTAGTGTAAGTGTTATTAGGTTTAGGGTCAGGGTTAGCGTTAGGGTTAGTGTTAGGGTACGGCTTAGGTTTAGGGTTGCGGTTAGGTTACAGGTTAGTTTTAGGGTTAGGGTACGGGTTAGGGTTATGGTTAAGGTTAGGGTTAGGTTTAGGGTATGGGTTAGGGTTAGGTTACGGTTAAGGGTTATGTTTTGGGTTAGAGTTAGGGTTAAGTTTAGGCTGCGGGTTAGAGTTAGAGTTAGGGTTAGAGTACGGTTTTAGGTTAGTGTTAGGGTACGGGTTAGGTTAACCATTTGGGTATGGGTTAGGGTAAGGTTTAGGGTTAGGGTTAGGGGTTAGGGTTAGAGTTAGGGTTAGGCTATGGGTAGGTTTAGGGTACGGGTACGGGTTAGGGTTAGGGTTCGGGTTAGGTTTAGTGTACGGTTCAGGGTTAGGGTTAGATTTAGGATTAGTGTTAGTTTTAGGGTTACCGTATGGGTTAGGGTTAAGGTTACGGTAAGGATAGGTTTACTGTACGTGTTAGGTCTAGGGTTAGGTTTAGGTTTAGTGTGCGGGTTAGGGTTAGGGTTAGGATTAGGGTTAGGTTACGTGTTAGGTTTAGGGTTTGGGTACGGGTTAGGGTTACGTTTAGGGTTAGCGTACGGGTTAGGTTTAGGGTTAGGGTTAGGGTTAGTGTTAGGGTACGGGTTAGGGTCAGAGTACGGTTTAGGGTTAGGTTTAGGGTTAGGGTTAGAGTACGGTTAAGGTTTAGTGTTAGGTTTAGGGTTAGGGTTAGTGTACGGATAGGTTTAGGGTTAGGGTGTGGGTTAGGGTACGGGTTAGGTTTATGTTTAGGGTACGGGATAGGGTTAATGTACAGGATAAGTTTAGGGTTAGGGTTAGGTTTAGGTTACGGGTTAGGGTTAGGGTTAGGGTCAGGGTTAGGGCTAGGGTTAGGGTAAGAGTTAGGGTTAGGGTTAGGATACGGGATAGGGTTAGGGTTATGGTACGGGTTAGGGTTACGGTATGGGTTAGGGTTAGGGTGAGGGTTAGTGTTAGGGTTATAGTACGGTTATGGTTAGGGTTAGGTTTAGGGTTAGTTTTAGGGTACAGGTTAGGGTTAGTGTTAGGGTTAGTGTTAGGTTTAGGGTTAGGGTTAGGGTACGGGTACGGGTTAGGTTTAGGGTTAGGATTAGAGTATGGTGTAGGGTTAATGTTATGGTTAGTGTTAGGGTTAATGTGCAGGTTTGGCTTAGGGTTAGGTTTAGGGTTAGGATACAGGTTAGGGTTAGGTTTAGTGTACGGGATAGGGTTAGCGTACGGGGTAAGTTTAGGTTTAGTGTTAGGTTTATGTTACGGGTTAGGGTTTGGTTGCGGGTTAGGGTTAGGGTTAGGATTAGTGTAAGGGTTTGGGTTAGGTTTAGGGTCAGGGTTAGGGTTAGTGTTAGTGTTAGGGTACGGGTTAGATTTAGGGTTGGGGTTAGGGTATGGGTTAGGTTTAGGTTTAGGGTACGGGTTAGGGTTACGGTTAAAGTTAGGGTTAGGGTATGGGTTAGGGTTAGGTTACGGTTAAGGGTTATGATTTGGGTTAGGGTTAGTGTTAAGTTTAGGGTGCGGGTTAGGGTTAGGGTTAGGGTTAGAGTTAGGGTTAGGCTATGGGTAGGGTTAGGGTACGTGTCAGGGTTAGGGTTAGGGTTCGGGTTAGGGTTAGTGTACCGGTTAGTGTTAGAGTTAGGGTTAGGGTTAGGGTTAGTGATAGGGTTACGGTACGGGTTATGGTTAAGGTTAGGGTATGGGAAAGGGTTAGTGTACGTGTTAGGTCTAGGGTTAGGGTTAGGTTTAGTGTTTGGGTTAGGGTTAGGGTTAGAGTACGGGTTAGTGTTAGTGTTAGGGTTAGGGTAAGGGATACGGTTAAGGTTAGGGTATGGTTTAGGGTTAGGGTTAGGGTTAGGGTAAGAGTACGGGGTAGGGTTAGTGTTAGGGTTAGGGTTAGGTTTAATGTACGGGTTAGGCTTAGGGTTAGGCTAGGGTTAGGTTACGGGTTAGGGTTAGGTTTAGGGTACGGGATAGGGTTAGCGTACGGGTTAAGTTTAGGGTTATGTTTAGGTTTAGATTACGGGTTAGGGTTAGGGTACGGATTAGGGTTAGGTTTAGGGTGCTGGATGGGTTTAGGGTTAGGGTTTTGTACTGGTTAGGGTTATTTTTAGGGTCAGGGTTAGGGTTAGGGTTACTGTTAGGGTATGGGTTAGGGTTACTGTTGGGTTTAGGGTACGGGTTTGTTTTAGGGTTAGGGTACGGGTTAAGGTTATGATTATAGTTAGGGTTCGGGTTAGGGTGTGGGTTAGGGTTAGGATACGGTTAAGGATATGTTTAGGCATAGGGTGGGGGTTAAGTTTAGGATGCGGTTTAGGGTTAGGGTTAGGGTTAGGGTTAGGGTTAGGGTTAGGGTTATATTACGGGTTAGGGTTAGAGTTATGGTTAGTGTACGGGTTAGGTTTAGGGTACGGGTTAGGGTTAGGATTAGGGTCAGTGTTAGGGTTAGGGTTAGGGTACGATTTAGGGTTAGGGTTAGGTTTAGGGTAAGGGTTAGTTTTAGGGTTAGGGTTAGTATACGGGTTAGGTTTAGGGTACAGGTTAGGGTTAGGGTTATGATACGGGTTAGGGTTACAGTACGGGTTAGTTTTAGGGTGAGGGTTAGTGTTAGGGTTAGAGTACGGTTAGAGTTAGGGTCAGGGTTAGGGTTAGTGTACGGGTTAGTGTTAGGGTTAGGGTACGGGCTAGGGTTAGGGTTATGGTACGGGTTAGGGTTACAGTATGGGTGAGTGTTAGGGTGAGTGTTAGGGTTAGGTTTAGAGCACGGTTAAGGTTAGGGTTAGGGTTAGAGTACGGGTTAGGTTTAGTGTTATGGTTAGGGTTAGGGTTAGGGTTAGGGTTAGGGTTAGGTTTAGAGTACGGGGTAGGTTTAGTGTTAGGGTTAGGGTTAGGGTTAATGCATGGGTTAGGCTTAGGGTTAGGTTTAGGTTTAGGTTAAGAGTTAGGGTTAGGTTTAGGGTACGGGATAGGCTTAGCGTACGGGTTAAGTTTAGGGTTAGGGTTAGGTTTAGGTTATGGGTATGGTTAGGGTACGGGTTAGGTATAGGTTTAGGGTGCGGGTTAGGGTTAGGGTTAAGGTTATTGTAAGGGTTAGGGTTAGGTTTAGGGTCAGGGTTAGGGTTAGGGTTAGTGTTATGGTACGTGTTTGTTTTAGGGTTAGTGTACGGGTTAGGGTTAGGTTTAGGGTTAGGGTGAGGTTTAGAGTACCGGTTAGGGTTAGTGTAAGGGTTAGGGTTACTGTACGGATACAGTTAGGGTTAGGGTTAGGGTTAGGGTACGGTTTAGGGTTGGGTTTAGGGTACGGAATAGGGGTAGTGTACGGGTTAAGTTTAGGGTTAGGGTTAGATTTAGGTTACGGGTTATGGTTAGGGTACGTGTTTGGGTTAGGTTTAGGTGCGGGTTAGGGTTAGGTTACGGGTTAGGGTTAGAGTATGGGTTAGGGTTAGGTTTAGGGTGCAGGTTAGGGTTAGGTTTAGGATTAGTGTAAGGGTTAGAGTTAGGGTTAGTGTACGGATAGGGTTAGTGTTAGGGTTAGGGTTAGGGTATTAGTTAGGGTTAGGTTAGGGTACGGGATAGGGTTTGTGTACGCATTAAGTTTATGGTTAGGGTTAGGTTTAGGTTATGGTTTAGGGTTAGGGTCCGGGTTAGTGTTAGGTTTAGGTGCGGGTTAGGGTTAGGGTACGGGATATGGTTAGGTTTAGGGTCAGGGTTAGGGTTAGGGATAGGGTTATGGTATGGGTTTGGGTTAGGGTTGGGGTTAGGGTACGGGTTAGTTTTAGGGTTAGGGTTACGGTTAAGGTTAGGGTTAGTGTTAGGGTATGTGTTAGGGTTAGGGTACCGGTTAGGGTTATGGTTAGGGTTAGGGCTAGGTTTATGTTTAGGGAGCTGTTTAGGCTTAGAGTTAGGGTTTGGGTTAGCCCTAGGGTATGGGTTAGGGTTACTGTTAGGGTTTGGGTACGGGTTAGGGTTAGTGTTAGTGTTAGGGTATGGGATAGGGTTGGGTATGGGTTAGGTCAAGGGTTAGGGTTAGGTTTAGGGTACGGGTTAGGGTTAGGGTTAGGTTTAGGGTTAGGGTTAGGGTATGGGTTAGATTTAAGGTACAGGTTAGGGTTAGGGTTAATGTGGGTTAGGCTTAGGGATAGATTTAGGGTTAGGATACGTTTAGGGTTAGGTTCAGGTTACGGGATTGGGTTAGTGTACGGGTTAACTTTAGGGTTAGGGTTAGGGTTAGGTTTAGGTTACGGGTTAGGGTTAGGGTACGGGTTAGGGTTAGGTTTAGGGCCCGGGTTAGGCTTAGGGTTAGGGTTAGTGTAAGGGTTAGGGTTAGGCTACGAGTTAGGGTTAGGGTTACGTTTAGGGTACGGTTTATGGTTAGTGTTAGGGTCAGGGTTATGGTTAGGGTACGAGTTAGGGTTAGGTTTGGGGTACGGGTTAGGGTTAGGGTTATGTTAAGGGTTAGGGTTACAGTACGGGTTAGGGTTAGGTTGAGGGTTAGGGTTAGGGTTAGAGTACGGTTAGGGTTAGGGTTAGGGTTAGGGTTAGGGTTAGGGAAAGGGTTAGGGTTAGCATAGGGGTTAGAGTTAGGGTTAGGGTTAGGGTTAGGGTACGGGTTAGGGTTAGGTTTAGGGTATGGGCTAGGGTTAGCGTACGGTTTAAAATTAGGTTTAGGGTTAGGTTTAGGTTACGTGTTAGGGTTAGGGTAGGGTTAGGGTTAGGTTTAGGTGAGGGTTAGGGTTAGGATTAGGGTGAGGGTACGATTTAGTTTTAGGTTTAGGGTACGGGTCAGGGTTACGATTAAGATTAGGGTTTGGGTTAGGGTATGGGTTAGTGTTAGGGTACGGGTAAGGGTTAGGGTTAGGTTTAGTTTTTGAGTGTGGTTTAGGGTTAGCGTTAGGTTTAGCGCTAGGCAATGGGTTAAGGTTATGGTTAGGGTTTTGGTATGGGTTAGGGTTAGGGTTAGTTTACTGGATAGGCTTGGGTACGGGTTAGGTCAAGGTTACGGTTAGGTTTAGGGTACGGTTTAGGGTTAGGGTTAGCGTCAGGGTTAGGGTTAGGATTAGGGTACGAGTTAGGGTTAAGTTTAGGTTTAGGGTACGGGTAGGGTTAGGGTTAGGGTTAGGGTTAGGGTTCGGGTTCGGGTTCGGGTTAGGTTTAGGGTACAGGTTAGGGTATGGGTACGGGTTAGGGTTAGGGTTAGGTTACGGGTTAGGCTGCGGGTTAGGGTTAGGGTCACAGTACGGGTTAGGGTTATGTTGAGGTTTAGGGTTAGTGTTAGAGTACGGTTAGGGTTAGGGTTAGGGTTAGGGTTAGGGTTAGAGTACGGGTTAGGGTTAGTGTTAGTGTTAGGGTTAGGGTTATTGTACAGATAGGGTTAGGGTTAGGTTTGTGTTAGGGTATGGGTTAGGGTTAGGTTTAGGGTACGGGATAGGGTTATTCTACGGGTTAAATTTAGGGTTAGTGTTAGGTTTAGGATACGGGTTAGGGTTAGGGTACGGGTTAGGGTTAGGTTTAGATGCGGGTTAAGGTTAGGGTACTGGTTAGGGTTAGGTTTAGGGTCAGGGTTAGGGTTAGGGATAGGGTTATGGTACGGGCTAGGGTTAGGGTTGGGGTTAGGGTACGGGTTAATTTTAGGGTTAGTGTACGGGTTAGGGTTATGGTTAAGGTTAGTGTTAGTGTTAGGGTATGGGTTAGTGTTAGGGTACGGTTAGGGTTATGGTTAGGGTTAGGGTTACGTTTAGGTTAAGGGTGCGGATTAGGCTTAGGGTTAGAGTTAGGGTTAGCGTAATGGTATGGTTTAGGGTTACTGTTAGGGTTTGGGTATGGGTTAGGGTTAGGTTTAGGGTACGCGTTTGGGTTAGTGTTAGGTTAAGGTACGGGTTAGGTTTAGGGTTAGTTTTAGGGTACGGGTTAGGTTTAGGGTTAGGGTCAGGGTTAGGGTTAGGGTATGAGTTAGGGTTAGTGTTAGGTTTAGGGTACGGGTTAGGTTTAGGGAACGGGTTAGGATTAGGGTCAGGTTTTGAGTTAGGGTACTAGTTATGGTTAGGGTTAGTGTATGCGTTAGGTTTAGGGTTATGTTATGGGTTATGGTTACAGTATGGGTTAGAGTTAGGGTGAAGGTTAGGGTTAGGGTTAGAGTTCGGTTAGGGTTAGGGTTAGAGTACGGGTTACGGTTAGTGTTAGGTTTAGGGAAAGGGTTAGTTTTAGGGTTAGGGTACGTGTTAGTGTTAGGGTTATGGTTAGAATACGGGGTAGTGTTAGTGTTAGGGTTAGGGTTAGGGTTAATGTACGGGTTAGGCTTAGGGTTAGGTTTAAGGTTAGGTTACGGGTTAGGGTTAGGTTTAGGTTACGGGATAGAGTAGTGTACGGGTTAAGTTTAGGGTTAGGATTAGGTTTAGGTTACGGGTTAGTGTTAGGGTATGAGTTAGGGTTAGGTTTAGGGTGCGGGTTAGGGTTAGGTTTAGGGTTAGTGTACGGGTTAGGGTTAGGTTGAGGGTCAGGGTTAGGGTTAGGGTTAGTGTTAGGTTATGGGTTAGGGTTAGGGTTGGGGTTAGGGTACGGGTTAGTTTTAGGGTTATGGTACGGGTTAGGGTTACTGTTAAAGTTAGGTTTAGGTTTAGAGAATGGGTTAGGGTTAGGGTTAAGTTTAGTGTACGGATAGGGTTAGGGTTAGGGTTAGTGTTAGGGTTAGGGTACGGGTTAGGGTTAGTTTTAGGGTACAGGCTAGGGTTAGCGTACGGGTTAAGTTTAGGGATAGGGTTAGGTTTAGGTTACGGGTTAGGGTTAGGGTATGTGTTAGGGTCAGGTTTAGGTGAGGGTTAGGTTTAGGGTTACGGTTAGGGTTAGGGTACAGGTTAGGGTTAGGTTTAGGTGCGGGATAGGGTTAGGGTTAGGGTTAAGTTTAGATTTAGGGTTCAATTTAGGGTTAGGTTTAGGGTCAAGGTTAGCGTTAGGGATAGGGTTATGGTACGGGTTAGGGTTAGGGTTGGGGTTAGGGTACGGGTTAGTTTTATGTTTAGGGTATGGGTCAGGGTTACGGTTAAGTTTAGGGTTAGGGTTAGGGTGTGGGTTAGGTTTAGGGTACGGGTAAGGGTTATGGTTAGGTTTAGGGTTAGGTTTAGGTTTAGGGTGCTGGTTAGGGTTAAGGTTAGGGTTAACGCTAGGGTATGAGTTAGGGTTACTGTTAGTGTTTGGGTACGGGTTAGGGTTAGGGTTAGGTTACGGGATAGGGTTGGGTACAGGTTAGGTCAAGGGTTAGGGTTAGGGTTTGGGTATGTGTTAGGTTTAGGGTACGGGTTAGGGTTAGGTTTAGGGTACGGGTTAGGGTTAGGGTTAGTGTAGGAGTACGGGGTAGGGTTAGTGTTAGTGTTAGGTTTAGGGTTAATGTACGGGTTAGGCTTAGGGTTAGGTTTAGGGTTAGGATACGGATTAGTATTAGGTTTAAGGTTCGGGATAGGGTTAGCATACGGGTTAAGTTTAGGGTTAAGGTTAGGTTTAGTTTACGGGTTAGGGTTAGGGTACGTGTTAGGGTTAGGTTTAGGATGCGGGTTAGGTTAGGTTTAGGATTAGTGTAAGGGTTAGGGTTAGGTTTAGTGTCAGTGTTAGGGTTAGGGTTAGTGTTAGGGCACTGGTTAGGGTTAGGGCTGGGGTAAGGGTACAGGTTAGTTTTAGGGTTAGGTTAAGGGTAAGGGTACTGTTAAGGTTAGGGTTAGGTTTAGGATATGAGTTAGGGTTAGATTACGGTTAAGGGTTATGGTTTGGGTTAGGGTTAGGGTTAAGTTTAGGGTGCGGGTTAGGGTTAGGGTCAGGGTTAGGGTTAGTTTTAGGGTACGGGTTAGGGTTAGTGTTAGGGTACGGGTTAGGGTTAGAGTATGGTTTACGGTTAGTGTTAGGTTTAGGGAAAGGGTTAGTTTTAGGGTTAGGGTACGTGTTAGGGTTAGGGTTATGGTTAGAATACGGGGTAGGGTTAGTGTTAGGGTTAGGGTTAGGGTTAATGTATGGGTTAAGCTTAGGGTTAGGTTTAAGGTTAGGTTACGGGTTAGGGTTAGGTTTAGGTCACGGGATAGAGTAGTGTACGGGTTAAGTTTAGGGTTAGGATTAGGTTTAGGTTACGGGTTAGTGTTAGGGTACGAGTTAGGGTTAGGTTTAGGGTGGGGGTTAGGGTTAGGTTTAGGGTTAGTGTACGGGTTAGGGTTAGGTTGAGGGTCAGGGTTAGGGTTAGGGTCAGTGTTAGGGTATGGGTTAGGGTTAGGGTTGGGGTTACGGTACGGGTTAGTTTTAGGGTTATGTCATGGGTTAGGGTTACTTTTAAAGTTAGGTTTAGGTTTAGAGAACGGGTTAGGGTTAGGGTTAGGGTTAGGGTTAGGGTTAGGGTTAGGGTTAAGTTTAGTGTACTGATAGGGTTAGGGTTAGGATACGGGTTAGGGTTAGTGTTAGTGTGCGGGTTAGGTTTAGGTTTAGGGTTTGGGTACGGTTATGGTTACGTTTACGGTTAGGGTACGGGTTAGGTTTAGGGTTAGGGTAAGGGTTAATGTTAAGGTACGGGTTAGGGTTAGAGTAAGGGTTAGGGTTAGGTTTAGGGTTAGGGTTAGGGTTAGAGTACGGGTTAGGTTTAGTGTTAGGGATAGGGTTCGTGTTAGTGTGCGGATAGGGTTAGGGTTAGGTTTAGGGTATGGTTTAGGGTTAGGTTTAGAGTACGGGATAGGGTTAGTGTATGGGTTAAGTTTAGGGTTAAGGTTAGGTTTAGGGTACAAGTTAGGGTTAGGGTTAGGGTACGGGTTAGAGTACAGGTTATGTTACGTGTTAGGGTTACAGTTCGGATTAGGGTTAAGGTGAGGATTAGGTTTATGGTTAGAGTACGGTTAGGGTTAGGGTTAGGGTTAGAGTACGGGTTAGGGTTAGTGTTAGGGTTAGTGAAAGGGTTAGGGTAGGGTTAGGGTATGGGATAGGTTTAGGGTTAGGGTTAGGTTAGGGTTAGAGTACGGGATAGGGTTAGTGTTAGGGTAGGGTGAGGGGAAAAGTACGGGTTAGGCTTAGGGTTAGGTTTAGGGTTAGGTTACGGGTTAGGGTTAGATTTAGTGTACGGAATAGGTTTAGCGTACGGGTTAATTTAGTGTTAGGGTTAGGTTTAGGTTACGGGTTAGGGTTAAGGTTAGAGTTAGTGTACGGGTTAGGGTTAGGTTTAGGGTCAGGGTAAGGGTTAGGGTTAGTGTTAGGGTATGGGTTAGGGTTAGGGTTGGGGTTAGGGTATGGGTTAGTTTTAGGGTTAGTGTACGTGTTAGGGTTACGGTTAAATTTAGGGTTATGTAGGGTGTGGGTTAGCGTTAGGATACGGTTAAGGGTTATGGTTATGGTTAGGGTTATGGTATGTTTAGATTTCGGTTTAGGATTAGGGTTAGGGTTAGGGTTAGAGTACGGGTTTCATTTAGTGTTAGGGCACAGGATAGGTTTACCGTTTGGGTAAGGGTTAGGGGAAGGGTTAGGGTTAGTGTTAGGGTACGAGTTGGTTAGGGTTAGGTTTAGGGTACTGGTCATGGTTAGAGTTAGGGTACGGGTTAGGTTTAGGTTATGAGTTAGGGTTAGTGTTAGGGTCAGGGTTAGGGTTAGGGAACGAGTTAGGGTTAGGGTTAGGGTACGGGTTAGGGTTAGGGTCATGTTACGGGTTAGGGATACAGTACAGGTTAGTGTTAGGGTGAGGGTTAGGGTTAGGTTTAGAGTACGGGTTAGGGTTAGTGTTAGGGTTAGGTTTAGGGTTAGGGTTAGAGTGCGGGTTAGTGTTAATGTTAGGGTTAGTGTAAGGGTTAGGGTTAGGGTTAAGGTACGTTTTAGGGTTAGGGTTAGGGTTAGGGTTAGAGTACGGGGTAGGGTTAGTGTTAGGCTTAGGGTTGGGTTTAGGGTTAGGTTACGGGTTAGGGTTAGGTTTAGGGTACGGAATAGGGTTAGCATACGGGTTATGTTTAGGGTTAGGTTTAGGTTTAGGTTACGGGTTAGGGTTAGGGTACGGATTAGGGTTAGGTTTAGGGTACGAGATAGGGTTGGGTATGGGTTAGGTCAAGGGTTAGGGTTAGGTTTAGGATACGGGTTAGGTCTAGGGTTAGGTTTAGGGTTAGGATAAGAGTTAGGGTTAGGTTTAGGGTACAGGATAGGATTAGCGTACGGGTTAAGTTTAGGATTAGGGTTAGGTTTAGGTTACGGGTTAGGGTTAGGGTACGGGTTAGGGTTAGGTTTAGGGTGCGGGTTAGGGTTAGGATTGGCGGTAGTGTACAGGTTACGGTTAGGTTTAGGGTCAAGGTTAGGGTTAGAGTACGGGTTTGGGTTAGTGTTAGGGTACGGGTTAGGTTTATCGTTTGGGTAAGGGTTAGGGTAAATGGTTAGGGTTAGGGTTAGTGTGAGGGTTTAGGGTTAGAATTACGGTTAGGCTACGGGATAGGGTTAGAGTACGGGTTCGGGTTAAAGTTAGGTTTGGGTTAGGGTTATAGTACAGGTTAGGGTTAGAGTTAGGGTTAAGTTTAGGGTTAAAGTACGGGTTAGGGTTAGTGTGAGGGTTAGGGTTAGTGTTAGGGTATGGGTTAGGGTTAGAGTATGGGTTAGGGTTAGGTTTAGGGTTAAGTTTAGGTTTAGAGTATGGGTTAGGGTTAGTGTTAGGTTTAGGGTTAGGGTTAGGGTTAGTGTACGGACCGGGTTCGGGTTAAGTTTAGGGTTAGGGTACTGGTTAGGGTTAGGTTTAAGGTACGGGATAGGGTTAGGTTTAGGTGAGGGTTAGTGTTAGGGTTAGGGTTAGGGTTAGGGTTAGGGTACAGGTTAGGGTTAGGTTTAGGGTCAGGGTTTGCTTTAGGGATAGGGTTATGGTACGGGTTAGGGTTAGGGTTGGGGTTAGGGTACGGGTTAATTTTAGGGTTAGGATACGGGTCAGGGTTACGGTTAAGGTTAGGGTTATGGTTAGGGTATGGGTTAGGGTTATGGTACGGGTAAGTGTTATGGTTATGGTTAGGGTTAGTTTTAGGTTTAGGGTGCGGGTTAGGGTCAGGGTTAGTGTTAGGGTACGAGTTACGGTTAGGGTTAGGTTTAGGGTACGGTTAGGGTTAGGGTTAGGGTGTGGGTTAGGGTTAGGGTTAGCGTATGAGTTAGGGTTAGGGTTAGGTTTAGGCTTTCGGGTTAGTGTTAGGGTAATGGTTAGAGTACGGGTTAGGTTTAGTGTACGGGTTAGGGTTAGGGTCAGGGTTAGGGTTAGGGTACGAGTTAGGGTTAGGGTTAGGGTACGGGTTAGGGTTAGGATTATGTTACGGGTTAGGGTTACAGTACTCGTTAGGGTTAGGGTGAGTTTAGTTTTAGGTTTAGAGTACGAGTAGGGTTAGGGTTAGGATTACGGTTAGGGTTAGAGTACTGAGTAACTTTAGTGTTAGTGTTAGGGTTAGGGGAAGGGTTAGGGTTAGGGTTAGGGTATGGGTTAGGTTTAGGGTTAGGGTTAGGTTAGGGTTAGAGTTCGGGTAGGGTTAGTGTTCGGGTTAGGGTGAGGGTTAAAGTACGGGTTAGGCTTAGGATTAGGTTTAGGGTTAGGTTACGGGTTAGGGTTAGGGTTAGGGTACGGAATAGGTTTAGCGTACGGGTTAAGTTTAGGGTTAGGGTTAGGTTTAGGTTATGGGTTAGGGTTAGGGTTAGAGTAGAGGTTAGGGTTAGGTTTACGGTCAGGGTTAGGGTTAGGGTTAGTTTTAGGGTATGGGTTAGGGTTAGAGTAGGGGTTAGGGTACATGTTAGTTTTAGGGTTAGGGTACGTGTCAAGGTTACGGTTAAAGTTAGGGTTATGTTAGGGTGTGGTTTAGGGTTAGGGTACGGTTAAGGGTTATGGTTAGGGATAGGGTTATGTTTAGATTGCGATTTAGGGTTAGGGTTAGGGTTAGAGTACGGGTTTGGGTTAGTGTTAGGGTACGGGTTAGGTTTACCGTTTGGGTACGGGTAGGGTAAGGGTTAGGGTTAGTTTTAGGGTTAGGGGTTAGGGTTAGGGTTAGGGTTAGGTTTAGGGTTAGAGTACGGATTAGGGTTAGTGTGAGGGTTAGGGTTAGTGTTAGGGTACGGGTTAGGGTTAGTGTACGGGTTAGGGTTAGTCTTAGGGTTAAGTTTAGGGTTAGAGTACGGGTTAGGGTTAGTATTAGGGTTAGGGTTAGGGTTATGGTTAGTGTACGATCGGGCTCGTGTTAGGGTTAGGGTTAGTGTACGGGTTAGGTTTACGTTTAAGGTACGGGATAGGGTTAGGTTTAGGTGAGGGTTAGTGTTAGGGTTAGGGTTAGGGTTAGGGTTAGGGTACGGGTTAGGGTTAGGTTTAGGGTCAGAGTTTGCATTAGGGATAGGGTTATGGTATGGGTTAGGTTAGGCTTGTGGTTAGGGTTTGGGAAAGTGTTATGGTTAGGGTTATGGTTAGTTTTAGGTTTAGGGTGCGGGTTAGGGTCAGGGATAGGGTTAGGGTATGAGTTAGGGTTAGGGTTAGGTTAAGGGTACGGGTTAGGGTTAGGGTTAGAGTTAGGGTATGGGATAGGTTTAAGGTATGGGTTAGGGTTAGTGTTAGGGTTAGGGTACGAGTTAGGATTAGGGTTAGGGTATGGGTTAGAGTTAGGGTTATGTTACGGGTTAGGGTTACAGTACCGATTATTGTTAGGGTGAGTGTTAGTGTTAGGGTTAGAGTACGAGTTGGGTTAGGGTTAGGGTTAGGGTTAGAGTACGGAATAAGTTTAGTGTTAGTGTTAGGGTTAGGTTTAATGTACGGGTTAGGCTTAGGGTTAGGTTTAGGGTTAGGTTACGGGTTAGGGTTAGGTTTAGGGTATGGGATAGGGTTAGCGTACGGGTTAAGTTTAGGGTTAGCTTTAGGTTTAGGTTACGGGTTAGGGTTAGGGTATGGGTTAGGGTTAGGTTTAGGGTGCGGGTTAGGGTTAGGTTTAGTGTACAGGTTAGGGTTAGGTTTAGGGTCAGGGTTAGGGGTAGGGTTAGTGTTAGCATATGGGCTAGGGTTAGGGTTGTGGTTAGAGTACGGTTTAGTTTTAGGTTTAGGGTACGGATTAGGGTTACGGTTAAAGTTAGGGTTAAGGTTAGGGTGTGGTTTAGGGTTAGGTTACAGTTAAGGGATATGGTTAGGCTTACGGTTAGGGTTAAGTTTAGGGTGCGGTTTAGGTTTAGGGTTAGGGTTAGGGTTACGGTTAGAGTACGGTTTTGGGTTAGTGTTAGGGTATGGGTTAGGTTTACCTTTTGGGTACGGTTTAGGGTAAGGGTTAGGGCTAGGGTTTAGGGTTAGAGTTAGGGTTAGGCTACGGGATAGGTTTAGAGTACGGGTTAGTATTAGGGTTAGCGTTAGGGTTCAGGTTAGGGTTATAGTACGGGTTAGGGTTAGAGTTCGGGTTAGGGTACGGGTTAGGTTTAGGGTACGGGTTAGGTTTAGGGTTAGGGTCAGTGTTAGGGTTAGGTTTAGAGTACGGATTAGGGTTAGGGTTAGGTTTAGTATACGGGTTAGGGTTAGGGTTAGGGTTAGGTTACGGGTTAGGTTTAGGGTACAGGTTAGGGTTAAGGTTATGGTACGTGTTAGGGTTACAGTACGGGTTAGTGTTAGGGTGAGGGTTAGGGTTATGGTTAGAGTACGGTTAGGGATAGGAACAGGGTTAGGTTTAGTGTACGTGTTAGGTTTAGGTTTAGGGTACGGTTTAAGGTTAGGTTTATGGTACGGGTTAGTGTTACAGTACGGGTTAGTGTTATGGTGAGGGTTAGGGTTAGGGTTAGAGAACGGTTAGGGTTAGGGTTATAGTATGGGTTAGGTTTAGTGTTAGGGTTAGGGTTAGGGTTAGGGTTAGGGTTAGGTTTAGAGTACGGGGTAGGGTTAGTGTTAGTGTTAGGGTTAGGGTTAATGTACGGAATAGGCTTAGGGTTAGGTTTAGGGTTAGGATAAGAGTTAGGGTTAGGTTTAGGGTACAGGATAGGGTTAGCGTACGGGTTAAGTTTAGGGTTAGGGTTAGGTTTAGGTTACGGGTTAAGGTTAGGGTACGGGTTAGGGTTAGGTTTAGGGTGCGGGTTTTGGTTAGGGTTATGGTTAGTGTAAGGTTTAGGGTTAGGTTTAGTGTCAGGGTTAGGGTTAGCGTTAGTGTTAGGGTACGGGTTAGTTCTAGGGTTAGGGTACGGGTTAGGGTTAGGTTTAGGGTTAGGGTTAGGTTTAGAGTACGGGTTAGGGTTAGTGTTAGTGTTAGGGTTAGGGTTAGTGTACGGATAGGGTTAGGGTTAGGGTTAGGGTACGGGTTAGGGTTAGGTTTAGGGATAGGGTCATGGTACGGGTTATGGTTAGGGTTGGGGTTAGGGTACGGGTTAGTTTTAGGGTTAGGGTATGGGTTTGGGTTACGGTTAAAGTTAGGGTTATGTTAGGATGTGGGTTAGGGTTAGGGTACGGTTAAAGGTTATGGTTAGGGATAGGGTTATGTTTAGATTGCGGTTTAGGGTTAGGGTTAGGGTTAGGGTTAGAATACGGGTTTGGGTTAGTGTTAGGGTACGGGTTAGGTTTACCGTTTGGGTACGGGTAGGGTAAGGGTTAGGGTTAGGTTTAGGGTTAGGGGTTCGGGTGAGAGTTAGGGTTAGGCTACGGGATAGGGTTAGAGTACGGTTTAGTATTAGGGTTAGCGTTAGGGTTAGGGTTAGGGTTATAGTACGGGTTAAGGTTAGAGTTAGGGTTAGGGTACGGGTTAGGTTTAGGGTAAGGGTTAGTTTTAGGGTTAGGGTCAGTGTTAGGGTTAGGTTTAGGGTACGATTTAGGGTTAGGGTTAGGTTTAGTGTACGGGTTAGGTTTAGGGTTAGGGTTAGGGTACGGGTTAGGTTTAGGGTACGGGTTAGGGTTAAGGTTATGGTACGTGTTAGGGTTACAGTACTGGTTAGTGTTAGGGTGAGGGTTAGGGTTAGGGTTAGAGTACGGTTAGGGTTAGGGTCAGGGTTAGGGTTAGTGTACGAGTTAGGTTTAGGTTTAGGGTACAGGTTAGGGTTAGGGTTATGGTACGGGTTAGGGTTACAGTACGGGTTAGAGTTATGGTGAGGGTTAGGGTTCGGTTTAGAGAATGGTTAGGGTTAGGGTTAGAGTACGGTTTAGGTTTAGTGTTAGGGTTAGGGTTAGGGTTAAGTTTAGAGTACGGGGTAGGGTTAGTGTTAGTGTTAGGGTTAGGGTTAATGTACGGGTTAGGCTTAGGGTTAGGTTTAGGGTTAGGATAAGATTTAGGGTTAGGTTTAGGGTACGGGATAGGGTTAGCGTACGGGTTAAGTTTAGGGTTAGGGTTAGGTTTAGGTTATGGGTTAGGGTTAGGGTTAGTGTAGAGGTTAGGGTTAGGTTTAGGGTCAGGGTTAGGGTTAGGGTTAGTTTTAGGGTATGGGTTAGGGTTAGATTGGGGTTAGGGTACGCGTTAGTTTTAGGGTTAGGGTACGTGTTAGGGTTATGGTTAAAGTTAGGGTTATGTTAGGGTGTGGGTTAGAGTTAGGGTACAGTTAAGGGTTATGGTTAGGGTTAGGGTTATGTTTAGATTGCGGTTTAAGGTTAGGGTTAGGGTTAGGGTTAGAGTACGGGTTTGGGTTAGTGTTAGGTTACGGGTTAGTTTTACCGATTGGGTACGGGTTAGGGTAAGGGTAAGGGTTAGGGTTAGGGTTTAAGGTTAGAGTTAGGGTTAGGTTTAGTGTTAGAGTACGGGTTAGGGTTAGTGTGAGGGTTAGAGTTAGTGTTAGGGTACGGTTTAGGGTTAGAGTACGGGTTAGGGTTAGGTTTAGGGTTAAGTTTAGGGTTAGAGTACAGATTAGGTTAGTGTTAGGGTTAGGATTAGGGTTAGGGTTAGGTTTAGGTTACGGGTTAGGCTTAGGGTACGGGTTAGGGTTACGGTTAAGGTTAGGGTTAGGTTAGGATATCGGTTAGGGTTAGATTATGGTTAAGGGTTATGGTTTGGGTTAGGGTTAGGGTTAAGTTTAGGGTGTGGGTTAGGGTTAGGGTCAGGGTTAGTGTTAGGTGTAGGGTACGGGTTTGGGTTAGTGTTAGGTTACGAGTTAGGTTTACCGTTTGGGTATGGGTTAGGGTACGGGTTAGAGTTAGGGTTAGTGTTCGGGATAGGGTTAGTGTACACGTTAGGGTTAGGGTTAGGGTTAGGGTTAGTGTTATGGTTACGGTACGGTTTAGTGTTAAGGTTCGGAACGGGATGGGTTAGTGTACGTGTTAGGTCTAGGGTTAGGGTTAGGTTTAGGTGCGGGTTAGGGTTAGGGTACGTGTTAGGGTTAGGGTTTGGGTACGGGTTAGCTTTACGTTTAGGGTTAGGGTATGGGTTAGGGTTAGGGTTAGGGTTAGGGTACGGTTTAGTATTAGGGTACGGGTTATCGTTATGTTTAGGGTCAGGGTTAGGTTTAGGTTTAGGGTTAGGGTTAGGGTACGGATTAGGGTTACTGTACGGTTTAGGGTTAGGGTTAGGTTTATAGTACGTGTTAGGGTTAGAGTTAGGGTTAGGTTTAGGGTTAGAGTACGGGTTAGGGTTAGTATTAGTGTTACGGTTAGTGTTAGGGTACGGGTTATTGTTAGAATACGGGTTAGTTTTAGGTTTATGGTTAGGGTTAGGGTTAGAGCACGTGTAGGCTTATTGTTAGTGCTAGGGTTAGGGTTAGTGTATGGATAGGGTTAGGGTTAGGGTTAGGGTTAGGGTATGGGTTAGGGTTAGGTTTAGGGTACAGGTTAGGGTTAGGGTTGGGGTTAGGGTACGGGTTAGGGTTAGGGTACGGGTTAGGGTTATGGTTATGGTACGGGTTTGGGTTACAGTACGGGTTAGCGTTAGGGTGAGGGTTAGGGTTAGGGTTAGGGTGAGAGTACGATTTAGGGTTAATATTAGGTTTAGGGTTTGGTTAGGTTTAGGGTTAGGCTACGATTTAGGGTTAGGGTTAGTGTTAGAGTACAGGGTAGGGTTAGTGTTAGGGTAGGGTTAGGGTTAATGTACAGGTTAGGCTTAGGGTTAGGCTTAGGGTTAGGTTATGGCTTAGGGTTAGGTTTAGGGTACGGGATAGGGTTAGCGTACGGGTTAATTTTAGGGTTAGGTTTAGGTTTAGGTTACAGGTTAGGGTTAGGGTACGGGTTAGGGTTAGGTCAAGGTTAGGTTTAGGGTTAGGGGTTAGGGTTAGAGTTAGGGTTAAGCTACGGGTAGGTTTAGGGTACCGGTTAGGGTTAGGGTTAGGGTTCGGGTTAGGTTTAGTGTACGGGTTAGGGTTAGGGTTAGTGTTAGGGTTACGGTATGGGTTAGGGTTAAGGTTACGGTAAGGGATAGGTTTACTCTACGTGTTACGTCTAGGGTTAGGTTTAGGTTTAGTGTGCAGGTTAGGGTTAGGTTTAGTGTCAGGGTTAGGGTACGTGTTTGGTTTAGGGTTCGTGTACGGGTTAGGGTTGCATTTATGGTTAGGGTATGGGTTAGGTTTAGGTTTAGGGTAAGGGTTAGTGTTAGGGTATGGTTTAGGGTTAGAGTACGGGTTAGGGTTAGGTTTAGGGTTAGGGTTAGGGTTAGAGTACGGGTTAGGTTTAGTGTTAGGGTTAGGGTTTGGGTTAGTGTAAGGAAAGGATTAGGGTTAGGGTGTGGGTTAGGGTAAGGGTTATGGTTAGGTTTAGGGTACGGGATAGGGTTAATGTACGGGTTAATTTTAGGGTTAGCGTTAGGTTTAGGTTACGAGTTAGGGTTAGGGTGCGTGTTAGGGTTAGGTTTAGGTTCAGGTTAGGGTAAGGGTACGGGTTAGGGTTAGGTTTAGGGTCACGGTTAGGGTTAGGGATAGGGTTATGTTACGGGTTAGGTTTAGGGTTGGGGTTAGGGTAAGGGTGGGTTTTAGGTTTAGGGTACAGGTTAGGGTTACAGTTAAGATTAGGGTTAGTGATAGGGTATGGGTTAAGGTTAGGGTACAGGTAAGGATTATGGTTAGGGTTAGGGTTAGGTTTAGGTTTAGGGTGCGGTTTAGGCTTAGGTTTAGGGTTAGGGTTAGCGCTAGGGTATGGGTTAGGGTTATTCTTAGTGTTTGGGTACGGGTTAGGGTTAGGGTACGAGATAGGGTTGGGTACGGGTTAGGTCAAGTGTTAGGGTTAGGTTTAGTGTACTGGTTAGGGTTAGGATTAGGTATAGGCTTAGGGTTAGGGTATGGGTTAGGTTTAGGGTACTTGTTAGGGTTAGGTTTAGGGTCAGGGTTAGGGTTAGGGTTAGGGTTAGGGTATGAGTTAGGGTTAGGTTTAGGTTTAGGTTATGGGTTAAGTTTAGGGTTAGGGTTAGGGTTAGGGTACGGGTTACGGGTTATGGTTAGTGTTAGGGTCAGGGTTGGAGTTAGGGTACGAGTTAGGGTTAGGGTTAGGGTATGGGTTAGGGTTTGAGTTATGTTACGGGTTAGGTTTAGAGTACGGGTTAGGGTTAGGGTGCGGGTTAGGGTTAGGGTTAGAGTACGGTGAGGGTTAGGGTTAGGGTTATGGTTACGGTTAGGTTTAGGGAAAGGGTTAGTGTTAGTGTTAGGGTACGGGTTAGGCTTAAGGTTAGGGTTAGTGTTAGAGTATGGTGTAGGGTTAGGGTTAGGGTTAGGGTTAATGTACGGGTTAGGCTTAGAGTTAGGTTTAGGTTTAGGTTACGGGTTAGGGTTAGGGTAAGTGTACAGATAGGGTTAGCGTATGGGTTAAGTATAGTGTTAGGGCTATGTTTAGGTTACAGGTTAGGGATAGGGTACGGGTTAGGGTTAGGTTTAAGGTGCAGGTTAGGGTTAGGGTTAGGGTTAGTGTACGGGTTAGGGTTAGGTTTAGGGTCAGGGCTTGGGTTAGAGTTAGTGTTAGGGTATGAGTTAGGGTTAGGGTTGGGGTTAGAGTTCGCGTTAGTTTTAAGGTTAGGGTACGGGTTAGGGTTATGGTTAAAATTAGGGTTAGGTTTAGGGTGTGGGTTAGGGTTAGGGTACATTTAAGGGTTATGTTTAGGGTTAGGTTTAGGGTTAAGTTTAGGGTGCGGTTTAGGGTTAGGGTTAGGGATAGGGTTAGGTTTAGAGTACGGGTTTGGGTTAGTGTTAGGGTACGGGTTATGTTTACTGTTTGGGTACGGGTTAGGGTAAGGTTTAGGGTTAGGTTTAGGGTTAAGGGTTAGGGTTAGAGTTAGGTTAGGCTACGGGATAGGGTTAGAGTACGGGTTAGGGTTACGGTTAGGGTAAGGGTTAGGGTTAGGATTATAGTATGGATTAGGTATAGAGTTAGGGTTAGGTTTAGGGTTAGAGTACGGGTTAGGGTTAGTGTTAGGGTTAGGGTTAGTGCTAGAGTATGGGTTAGGGTTAGAGTACGGGTTAGGGTTAGTTTAAGGGTTTGGTTAGGGTAAGAGTACAGGTTAGGGTTAGTGTTAGGGTTAGGGTTAGGGTTAGTGTACAGATCATGTTAGGTTTAGGGCTAGGGTTAGGGTACGGGTTAGGGTTAGGTTTAGGGTATGGGATAGGGTTAGCGTACGGGTTAAGTGTAGGGTTAGGGTTAGGTTTAGGTTACGGGTTAGGGTTAGGTAAGTGTTAGGGTTAGGTTTAGGCGAGGGTTAGGGTTAGGGTTAGGGTTAGGGTACAGGTTAGGGTTAGTTTTAGGGTCAGGATTAGGGTGGGGTTAGGGTCAGGATTAGCGTTAGGGATAGGGTTATGGGACGGGTTATGGTTGGGGTTGGGGTTAGGGTACGAGTTAGTTTTAGAGTTAGGATACGTGTCAGGGTTACGTTTAAGGTTAGGGTTACGGTTAGGGTATGGGTTAGGGTTAGGGTACGGGTAAGGGTTATGGTTGGGTTTAGGGTTAGGTTTAGGTTTAGTGTGTGGGTTAGGTTTAGGTTTAGGGTTAGGGTTAGGGTTAGCACTAGGGTATGGGTTAGAGTTACTGTTAGAGTTTGGGTACGGGTTATATTTAGGGTTAGTGTATGGGATAGGTTTGGATACGGGTTAGGTCAACTGTTAGGGTTAGGTTTAGGGTACGGGTTAGGGTTAGGGTTAGGTTTAGGGTTAGGGTTAGGGTATGGGTTAGGCTTAGAGTACGGGCTAGGGTGAGGGTTAGGGTCCGGGTTAGGGTTAGGGTTAGGGTTAGGGTACGAGTTAGGGTTAGGGTTAGGTTTAGAGTACCGGTTATGTTTAGGGTTAGGGTTAGGGTCCGGTTTAGGTTTAGGGTACGGATTAAGGTTAATGTTAGAGTCAGGGTTAGGTTTAGGGATAGGGTACGAGTTAGGGTTAGGTTTAGGGTACGGGTTAGGTTTAGGGTTATGGTACGGGTTAGGGTTACAGTACGGGTTAGGGTTAGGGTGAGGGTTAAGGTTAGGGTTAGAGTACGGTTAGGGTTAGGGTTAGGTTTAGGGTTAGGTTTAGAGTACGGTTTAGGGTTAGTGTTAGTGTTAGGGTTAGGGTTAGGGTTAGAGTACGGGGTAGGGTTAATGTTAGGGTTAGTGTTAGGGGTAATGTACAGGTTAGGCTTAGGGTTAGGTTTCGGGTTAGGATATGGTTTAGGGTTAGGTTTAGGGTATGGGATAGGGTTAGCGTACAGGTTAAGCATAGGTTTAGGTTTAGCTTTAGGTTATGGATTAGGGTTAGGGTGTGGGTTAGGGTTAGGATTAGTGTAAGGGATAGGATTAGGTTGATGGTCAGGGTTAGGGTTAGTGTTAATGTTAGGGTACGGTTTAGGATTAGGGTTGGGGTTAGGGTACGGGTTAGTTTTAGGGTTAGGGTACGGGTTAGGGTTACAGTTAAGGTTAGGGTTAGGGTTAGGGTATGGGTTAGGGTTAGGTTACGGTTAAGGGTTATGGTTTGTGTTAGGGTTAGGGTTAAGTTTAGAGTGCGGGTTAGGGTTAGGGTTAGGGTTAGAGTATGGGATTGGGTTAGTGTTAGGGTATGGGTTAAGTTTACGATTTGGGCACGGGTTTGGGGAAGGGTTATGGTTAGTGTTATGGATAGAGTTAGGGTTAGGCTACGGATAGGGTTAGGGTACGGGTTAGGGTTAGGTTTAGGTTTCGGGTTAGGGTTATTGTACGGGTTATGGTTAGAGTTAGGGTTAGGGTACGGGTTAGGGTTAGGGTTAGTGTACGGTTTAGGGTTAGGGTTAGGGTTGGTGTTAGGGTTACGGTACGGGTTAGCGTTAAGTTCAGGGTACGGGATAGAGTTAGTCTACGTGTTAGGTCTAGGGTTAGGGTTAGGTTTAGTGTGCGGGTTAGGGTTAGGGTTAGGGTACGTGTTAGCTTTAGGGTTTGGGTACAGGTTAGCGTTATGTTTAGGTTTGGGTACGGGTTAGGTTTAGGGTTAGGGTTAAGGTACGGTTTAGGTTTAGGGAATGGGATAGGGTTAGGTTTAGGGTCAGGGTTAGGGTTAGGTTTAGGGTTAGGGTTAGGGTTTGGGTACGGTTAAGGGTTAGGGTTAGGGTTAGGGTTAGGTTTAGGGTTATAGTACGGGTTAGGTTTTGAGTTAGGTTGAGGTATAGGTTTAGAGTACGGGTTAGGGTTGGTATTATGGTTAGGGTTAGTGTTAGTTTACGAGTTAGTCTTAGGGAATGTGTTAGGTTTAAGTTTAGGGTGCAGGTTAGGGTTAGAGTTAGGGTTAGTGTAAGGGTTAGGGTTAGGTTTAGGGTCAGGGTTAAGGTTAGGATTAGTTTTAGGTTACGGGATATGGTTAGGGTTGGGGTTAGTGTATGGGTTAGTTTTAGGGCTAGGGTACTGGTTAGTGTTATGGTTAAGGTTAGGGTTAGGGTTAGGTTATGGGTTAGTGTTAGGTTATGGTTAAGGGTTATGGTATGGGTTAGGGTTAGGGTTAAGTTTAGGGTGCGCGTTAGGGTTAGGGTTAGGGTTAGGGTTAGAGTACGGTTTTGGGTTAGTTTTAGGGTACGGGTTAGTTTTACCGTTTGGGTACGGGTTAGGGTAAGGGTTAGGGTTAGGGATAGGTGTTAGGGGTAGGGTTAGGGTTAGGCTATGGGTAAGGTTAGTGTACGGGTTAGGGTTAGGGTTAGGGTTTGGGTTAGGGTTAGTGTACGGGTTAGGGTTAGGGTTAGGGTTAGTTTTAGGGTTAGGATTTGTGTTAGGGTTACCGTACGGGTTAGGGTTAAGGTTACAGTACGGGATAGGGTTAGTGTACGTGTTAGGTCTAGGGTTAGGGTTAGGTTTAGTGTGCGGGTTAGGATTAAGGGTAGGTTTAGTTTATGGGTTAGGTTTAGGGTTAGGTTTAGGGTACGGGTTAGGTTTAGGGTTAGGGTCAGTGTTAGGGTTAGGGTTAGGGTATGAGTTAGGGTTAGTGTTAGGTTTAGGGTACGGGTTAGTTTTAGGGTTAGGTTACGGGTCAGGGTTAGGGTTAGGGTTAGGGTTAGAATACGGGGTAGGGTTAGTGTTAAGGTTAGTTTTAGGGTTAATGTATGGGTTAGGCTTAGGGTTAGGTTTAGGGTTAGGTTACGGGTTAGGGTTAGGTTTAGGATACGGGATAGAGTTAGTGTACGGGTTAAGTTTAGGGTTAGGATTAGGTTTAGGTTACTGGTTAGGGTTAGGGTACGGGTGAGAGTTAGGTTTAGGGTGCGGGTTAGGGTTAGGGTTAGGGTTAATGTATGGGTTAGGGTTAGGTTGAGGGTCAGGGTTAGGGTTAGCGTTAGTGTTAGGGTATGGTTTAGGGTTAGGGTTGGGGTTAGGGTACGAGTTAGTTTTATCGTTAGGGTACGGGTTAGGGTTACTGTTAAAGATAGGTTTAGAGTTAGGGTGTGGATTAGGGTAAGGGTATGGTTAAGGGTTATGGTTAGGGTTAGGGTTAGGGTTAAGTTCAGGGTGTGGTTTAGGGTTCAGGTTAGAGTTAGTATTAGGGTTAGAGTACGGGTTTGGGTTAGTGTTAGGGTACGGGTTAGGTATACCGTTTGGGTACGGGTTAGGGTAAGGGTTAGGCTTAGGGTTAGGGTTAGGGGTTAGGGTTAGAGTTAGGTTTAGGCTACGGGATAGTGTTAGAGTACAGGTTAGGGTTAGGGTTAGGGTAAGGGTGAAGGTTAGGGTTATAGTACGGGTTAGGGTTAGAGTTAGGGTTAGGTTTAGGGTTAGAGTACGGGTTAGGGTTAGTGTGAGGGTTAGGGTTAGTATTAGGGTACGGGTTAGCGTTAGGTTTAGTGTACGGATTGGGTTAGGGTTAGGGTTAGGGTTAGGGTTAGGGTATGGGTTAGGTTTAGGTTTCGGTATGGGCTAGGGTTAGCATACGGGTTAAGTTTAGGTTTAGATTTAGGTTTAGGTTATGGGTTAGGGTTAGGGTACGTGTTAGGGTCAGGTTTAGGTGAGGGTTAGGTTTAAGGTTAGGGTTAGGGTTAGGGTACGTGTTAGGGTTAGGTTTAGGTGCGGGTTAGGGTTGTGGTTAGGGTTAAGTTTAGATTTAGGGTTCTGTTTAGGGTTAGGTTTAGGGTCAGGGTTAGGGTTAGGGATAGGGTTATGGTACGGGTTAGCGTTAGGGTTGGGGTTAGCGTACGGGTTAGTTTTATGTTTAGGGTACGGTCAGGGTTACGGTAAAGTTTAGGGTTAGGTTTAGGGTATGGGTTAGGTTTAGGTTACGGGTAAGGGTTATGGTTAGGGTTAGGGTTAGGTTTCGGTTTAGGGTGCGGTTTAGGGTTAGGGTTAGGTTTAGTGCTAGCGTATGGGTTAGGGTTACTGTTAGGGTTTGGATACGGGTTAGGGTTAGGTTTAGGTTACGGGATAGGGTTGGGTATGGGTTAGGTCAAGGGTTAGGGTTAGGGTTAGGGTATGTGTTAGGTTTAGGGTACGGGTTAGGGTTAGGGTTAGGGTTAGGGTATGGGTTAGGGTTAGGGTTAGTGTAGGAGTACGGGGTAGGGTTAGTGTTAGGATTAGGGTTAGGTTTAATATACGTGTTAGGCTTAGGGTTAGGTTTAGGGTTAGGATACGGGTTAGGGTTAGGTTTAAGGTACAGGATAGGGTTAGCCTACGGGTTAAGTTTAGGGTAAGGGTTAGGTTTAGGTTACGGGTTAGGGTTAGGGTACGGGTTAGGGTTAGGTTTAGGGTGCGGCTTAGGTTTAGGTTTAGGATTAGTGTAAGGGTTAAGGTTAGTTTTAGTGTCAGTGTTAGGGTTAGGGTTAGTGTTAGGGCACGGCGTAGGGTTAGGGCTGGGGTTAGGGTACGGGTTAGTTTTAGCACTAGTGTACGGGTTAGGGTTACAGTTAAGGTTAGGGTTAGGTTTAGGATATGGGTTAGGGTAAGATTACGGTTAAGTGTTATGGTTTGGGTTAGGGTTAGGGTTAAGTTTAGGGTGCGGGTTAGGGTTAGGGTCAGGGTTAGGGTTAGGTTTAGGGTACGGGTTTGGGTTAGTGTTAGGGTACGGGTTAGGTTTACCTTTTGGGTACGGGTTAGGGTAAGGTTGAGGGTTAGGGTTAAGGGTTGGGGTTATAGTTATGGTTAGGCTATGGGTAGCGTTAGGGTAATGGTAAGGGTTAGGTTTAGGGTTCGGGATAGGGTTAGTGTTCGGGTTAGGGTTAGGGTTAGGGTTAGTGTTATGGTTATGGTATGGTTTAGGGTTAAGGTTGGGTTACAGGATAGGGTTATTGTACGTGTTAGGTCTAGGATTAAGGTTAGGTTTAGGTTCGTGTTAGGGTTAGGGTTAGGGTTAGGTTACGTGTTAGGGTTAGGGTTTGGGTACGGTTTAGCGTTACGTTTAGGGTTAGGGTGCGGTTTAGTGTACGGTTAGGGTTAGGGTACGGTTTAGGATTAGGGTACGGGTTGGCGTTAGGGTTAGGGTCAGGGTTAGGGTTAGGTTTAGGGTTAGGTTTAGGGTTAGGGTACGGATTAAGGTACTGTACGGTTTAGGGTTAGGGTTAGGGTTAGGGTTATAATACGTGTTAGGGTTAGAGTTAGGGTTAGGTTTAGGGTTAGAGTAGGGGTTATGGTTAGTGTCAGGGTTAGGGTTATGTTAGGGTATGGGTTCGGGTTAGAGTACTGGTTAGGGTTAGGTTTAGTGTTATGGTTAGAGTACGGGTTAGGGTAGTGTTAGTTTAGGGTTAGGGTTAGGTTTGTTGTACGGATACAGTTAGGGCAGGGTTAGGGTTAGGGTACAGGTGAGGGTTAGTTTAGGGTACGGGTTAGGGTTAGGGTACGGGTTAGGGTACGGGTTAGTTTTAGGGTACGGGTTAGTGTTAGGGTTAGGGTTAGGGTACGAGTTAGGGATAGGGTTACGGTACGGGTAAGGTTAGGGTTATGGTACGGGTTTGGGTTACAGTACGGGTTAGGGTTAGGGTGAGGCCTAGGGTTAGGGTTAGAGTATGGTTAGGGTAGGGTTAGGGTTAGGGTGACAGTACGGTTTAGGGTTAATGTTAGGGTTAGGGTTAGGGTTAGGTTTAGGGTTAGGCTACGATTTAGGGTTAGGGTTAGTGTTACAGTACGGGGTAGGGTTAGTGTTAGGGTTAGGGTTAGGGTTAATGTACGGGTTAGGCTTAGGGTTAGGTTTAGGGTTAGTATACAGTTAGGGTTAGGTTTAGGGTATGGGATAGGGTTAGCGTACGGGTTAAGTTTAGGGTTAGGGTTAGGTTTAGGTTACGGGTTAGGGTTAGGGTACGGGTTAGGTTTAGGTTAGGGTGCAGGTTTGGGTTAGGGTTAGTGTAAGGGTTAGCATTAGGTTTAGGGTCAGGGTTAGGGTTAGGGTTAGTGTTAGGGTATGGGTTAGGGTTAGGGTTGCGGTTAGGTTATGGGTTAGTTTTAGGGTTAGGGTACAGTTTAGGGTTATGGTTCAGTTTAGGGTTAGGGTTAGGGTATGGGTTAGGTTTAGGTTACGGTTAAGGGTTATGGTTTGGGTAAGGGTCAGGGTTAAGTTTAGGGTGCGGGTTAGAGTTAGAGTTAGGGTTAGATTACGGGTTTGCATTAGTGTTAGTGTACGGGTTAGGTTCACCGTTTGGGTATTGGTTAGGGTAAGGGTTAGGGTTAGGGTTAGGGTTAGGGGTTAGGGTTAGAGTTAGGGTTAGGCTACGGGTAGGTTTAGGGTAGGGTTAGGGTTAGGGTTAGGGTTCGGGTTAGGGTTAGTGTACGGGTTAGGGTTAGGTTTAGGGTTAGGGTTAGGTTTAGGGTTAGGGTTAGTGTTAGGGTTACGGTACGGGTTAGGGTTAAGTTTACGGTACGGGATAGGTTTAGTGTACGTGTTAGGTCTAGGGTTAGGTTTAGATTTAGTGTACGGGTTAGGGTACGAGATAGGGTTAGGGTTAGGGTAGGGTTAGGGTTAGAGTTATGGTACGGGTTAGGGTTACAGTACGGGATAGGGTTAGGGTGAGGCTTAGGGTTAGGGTTAGAGTACGGTTAGGGTCAGGGTTAGGGTTAGAGTACAGTTTAGGGTTAGTGTTAGGGTTAGGGTAAGGTTAGGGTTAGGGTTAGGGTTAGAGTACGGGGTAGGGTTAGTGTTAGGGTTAGGGTTAGGTTTAGTGTTAGGGTACGGGATAGGGTTTGGTTAGGGTTAGTGTCTGGTTACGGGGTAGGGTTAGTGTTAGGTTTAGGTTTATGGTTAGTGTTAGGGTACGGGATAGGGTTTGGGTTAGGGTTAGGGTTAGGGTACGGGTAATGTTAGTGTTAGGGTTAGGGTTTGGGTTAATGTATGGTTTAGGCTTAGGGTTAGGTATAGGGTTAGGATAAGGGTTAGTGTTAGGTTTAGGGTACGGGATAGGTTTATCGTACGGGTTAAGTTTAGGGTTAGGGTTAAGTTTACGTTAAGGGTTAGGGTTAGGGTACGGTTTAGGGTTAGGTTTAGGGTGCGGGTTAGGGTTAGGTTTAGGGTTAGGATTAGTGTAAGGGTTAGGGTTAGGTTTAGAGTCAGGTTTAGGGTTAGGTTTAGTGTTAGGGTACGGGTTATTGTCGGTAGGGGTTACTGTACAGGTTAGGTTTATGGCTAGGGTATGGGTTAGGGTGCGGTTAAGGTAAGGGTTAGGGTTAGGGTTAGGGTTAGCGTACGTGTTAGGGTTAGGGTTTGGGTACGGGTTAGGGTTACGTTTAGGGTTAGGGTTCGGTTTAGTTTTAGGATTAGGGTAAGGGTTAGTGCTAGGGTATGGGTTAGGTTTACTGTTAGGGTTTGGGAACGGGTTAGGGTTAGCGTTAGGGTACGGGATAGAGTTGGGTACGGGTTAGGTCAAGGGTTAGGGTTGGGTTTAGGGTACTGGTAAGGGTTAGGGTTAGGTTTAGGTTTAGGGTTAGGGTATGGGTTAGGTTTAGGGTACGGGTTAAGGTTAGGGTTAGGGTCAGGTTTAGGGTTAGGGTTATTGTACGAGTCAGGTTTAGGGTTAGGTTTAGGCTATGGGTTAGGGTTAGGATTATGGTTAGGGTAAGGGTTAGGGTTAGAGTACGGGGTAGGGTTAGTGTTAGTGTTAGGGTTAAGGTTAATGTACGGGTTAGGCTTAGGGATAGGTTAGGGTTAGGATATGGGTTAGGGTTAGGTTTATGGTGTGGGTTGGGTTAGGGTTAGGGTTAGTGTAAGGGTTAGCGTTAGGTTTAGGGTCAGGTTTAGGTTTAGGGTTAGTGTTAGGGTACGGGTTAGGGTTTGGGTTGGTGTTAGGGTACGGGTTAGTTTTAGATTTAGGGTACGGATTAGGGTTATGGTTAAGGTTAGGGTTAGGTTTAGGTTATGAGTTAGGGTTAAGTTATGGTTAAGGGTTATGGTTTGGGTTAGGGTTAGAGTTAAGTTTAGGGTGCGGGTTAGGGTTAGGGTTAGGGTTACAGTACGGGTTTGGGTTAGTGTTAGGGTACGGGTTAGGCTTACCGTTTGGGTACGGGTTAGGGTTAGGCTTAGTGTTAGCGGTCGGGTTAGAGTTAGGATTCGGCTACGGGTAGGGTTATTGTTCGGGTTAGGGTTAGGGTTAAGGTTCGGGTTAGGGTTAGTGTACGGGTTAGGGTTAGGTTTAGGATTAGGGTAAGGGTTAGTGTTAGGGTCATGGTACGGGTTAGGGTTAAGGTTAGGGTACGGGATAGGGTTAGTGTTCCTGATAGGTATAGGGTTAGGTTTAGGTTCAGTGTGCGGGTTAGGCTTAGGGTTAGGGTTAGGATACATGTTAGGGTTAGGGTTTGGGTACGGCCTGGGTTAAGTTTAGGGTTAGGGTATGAGTTAGGTTTAGTGTTAGGGTTAGGGTACTATTTAGGGTTAGGGTACTGGATAGGGTTAGTGTTAGGGTCAGGGTTAGGGTTACATTTGGGGTCCGGGTTAGGGTTAGGTTTAGGGTTAGGGTTAGCGCTACGATATGGTTTAGGGTTACTGTTAGGTTTTGGGTACGGGTTAGGGTTAGGGTTAGGGTACGGGATAGGTTTGGGTACGGGTTAGGTCAAGGGTTAGGTTTAGGTTTAGGGTATGGGTTAGGGTTAGGTTTTGGTTTAGGGTTAGGGTTAGGGTATGGGTTAGGCTTAGGGTACGGGTTAGGGTTAGGGTTAGGTCAGGGTTAGGGTTAGGGTTAGTGTATGAGTTAGGGTTAGGGTTAGGTTTAGGGTACGGGTTACGGTTAGGGTTAGGGTTAGGGTTAAAATACGGGTTAGGTATAGGGTATGGGTTAGGGTTAGGGTTATGGTCCGGGTTAGGGTTATGGTTAGGGTACGAGTTAGTGTTAGGGTTAGGGTACGGGTTAGGGTTAGGGTTATGGTACGGGTTAGGGATACAGTATGGGTTAGGGTTAGAGTACCGTTAGATTTAGGGTTAGGTTTAGAGTACGGGTTAGGGTTAATGTTAGGGTTAGGGTAAGGGTTAGGGATAGGTTTAGGGTTAGATTACGGGGTAGGGTTAGTGTTAGGGTTAGGATTGGGGTTAGTGTTAGGGTACGGGTCAGGTATAGGGTTCGAGTTAGGGTTAGGTTATAGTTAGGGTTAGGGTTAGGGTTAGGGTTAAAGTACGGGGTAGGGTTAGTTTTAGTGTTAAGGTTAGGGTTAATGTAAGGGTTAGGCTTAGGTTTAGGTTTTGGGTTAGGATACGGGTTACGGTTAGGTTCAGGGTACAGGATAGGTTGAGCGTACAGGTTAAGTTTAGGGTTAGGGTATGTTTAGGTTACGGGTTAGGGTTAGGTTGAGGTTTAGGGTTAGGGTTAGGGTTAAAGTACGGGATAGGGTTAGTGTTAGGGTTAGCATTAGGGTTAATGTGCGGTTTGGCTTAGGGTTAGATTAGGGATTAGGATACGGTTTAGGGTTAGGTTCAGGGTACGGGATAGGGTTAGCATACGGGTTAACTTTAGGGTTAGGGTTAAGTTTAGGTTACGGGTTAGGGTTAGGGTACGGGTTAGGGTAAGTTTTAGGGTCCGGGTTAAGGATAGGGTTAGGGTTAGTGTAAGGGTTAGGGTTAGGTTTAGGGTCAGGGTTAGGGTTAGGATTAGTGTTAGAATATGGGTTAGGGTTAGTGTTGAGGTTAGGGTACAGGTTAGTTTTAGTGTTAGGGTACAGGTTAGGGTGTGGTTAAGGTTAGGGTTAGGGTTAAGGTATGGGTTAGGGTTAGGTTACGGTTAAGTGTTATGGTTTGGATTAGGGTTAGGCTTAAGTTTAAGGTGCGGGTTAGGGTTAGGGTTAGGGTTAGAGTACGGGTATGGGTTAGTGTAAGAGTACAGGTTTGGTTTACCATTTGGGTATGGGTTAGTTTAAGGGTTAGGGTTAGGGTTAGGGGTTAGGGTTAGAGTTAAGGTTAGGCTATGGGTAGGGTTAGGGTACGGGTTAGGTTTAGGGTACGGGTTAGGTTTAGGGTTAGGGTTAGGGTTATGATTAGTGTTAGGGTTACGATACGGGTTATGGTTAAGGTTGGGGTACGGGATAGGTTTGGGTACGGGTTAGGTCAAGGGTTAGGTTTAGGTTTAGGGTATGGGTTAGGGTTAGGGTTAGGGTTAGGTTTAGTGTTAGGGTTAGGGTATGGGTTAGGCTTAGGGTTAGATTTAGGATTAGGATACGGTTTAGGTTTATGTACAGGGTACGGGATAGGGTTAGCATACGGGTTAACTTTAGGGTTAGGGTTAGGTTTAGGTTACGGGTTAGGGTTAGGGTACGGGTTAGGGTTAGGTTTAGGGTTAGGGTTAGGGTTAGGTTTAAAGTACGGGGTAGGTTTAGTGTTAGGTTTAGGGTTAGGGTTTATGTACTGGTTAGGCTTAGGGTTAGATTTAGGATTAGGATACGGTTTAGGGTAGGTACAGGGTACGGGATAGGGTTAGCATACAGGTTAATTTAGTGTTAGGGTTAGGTTTAAGTTACGGGTTAGGGTTAGGTTACGGATTAGGGTTAGGTTTAGGGTCCGCGTTAGAGTTAGGGTTAGGGTTAGTGTAAGGGTTAGGGGTAGGTTTAGGGTCAGGGTTAGGTTAGGGTTAGTGTTAGAGTACGGGTTAGGGTTAGGGTTGGGGTTAGGGTACGGGTTAGTTTTAGGGTTAGGGTACAGGTTAGGGTTATGGTTAAGGTAAGGGTTAGGGTTAGGGTATGGGTTAGGGTTAGGTTACGGTTAAGGGTTATGGTTTGGGTTAGGGTTAGGGTTAAGTTTAAGGTGAGGGTTAGGGTTAGGGTTAGGGTTAGAGTACGGTTTGGGTTAGTGTAAGGGTACGGGTTAGGTTTACCATTTGGGTATGGTTTAGTTTAAGGGTTAGGGTTAGGGTTAGTGGTTAAGGGTTAGAGTTAGGGTTAGGCTACATGTAGTGTTAGGGTACGGGTTAGGGTACGGGTTAGGGTACGGGTTAGGGTTAGGGTTAGGGTTAGGGTTAGTGTTAGTGTTACGATACGGGTTAGGGTTAAGGTTGGGGTATGGGATAGGGTTAGTGTACGTGTTAGGTCTAGGGTTAGGGTTAGGTTTAGTGTAAGGTTTAGGGTTAGGGTTAGGGTACATGTTAGGGTTAGGGCTTGGTTATGGGTTAGCATTACGTTTAGGGTTAGGGTACGGGTTAGGTTTAGGGTTAGAGTTAGGGGAAGGCGTAGGGTTAGGGTACGGGTTAGGGTTAGGTCAAGGTTAGGTTTAGGGTTAGGGTTAGGGTACTGGTTAGGGTTACTGTACGGGTTAGGGTTATGGTTAGGGTTAGGGTTAGGGTTAGCGTTATAGTACGGGTTAAGGTTAGAGTTAGGGTTAGGTTTAGGGTTAGAATACGGGTTACGGTTAGTGTTAGGTTTAGGGTTAGTGTTAGGGTCAGTGTACGGATAGGGTTAGGGTAAGGGTTAGGGTACGGGTTAAGGTTAGGTTTAGGATACGGGATAGGGTTAGTGTACGGGTTAAGTTTAGGGTTAGGGTTAGGTTTAGTTGCGGGTTAGAGTTAGGGTTAGGGTTAGGGTTAGTGTTAGGGTACGGGTTAAGGTTAGGGTTAGTGTTAGGGTACGGGTTAGGGTTAGGTTTAGGTTTAGGGTTAGGGTTAGAACACGGGTTTGGGTTAGTGTTAGGGTACGGGTTAGATTTACCGTTTGGGTAAGGGTTAGGGTAAGGGTTAGGGTTAGGATTAGGGGTTTGGGTAGAGTTAGGATTAGGCTATGGGTAGGGTTAGGGTACGGGTTAGGGTTAGAGTTAGGGATCGGGTTAGGGTTAGTGTACGGTTTAGATTTAATTTAGGGTTAGGGTTAGTGTTAGGGTTACAATACGGGTTAGGGTTAAGGTTGAGGTATGGGATAGGGTTAGTGTACGTGTTAGGTCTAGGGTTAGGTTTAGGTTTAGTGTGCGGGTTAGGTTTAGGTTCAGGGTATGTGTTAGGGTTAGGGTTTGGGTACGGGTTAGCGTTACGTTTTGGGTTAGGGTACATGTTAGGTTTAGGGTTAGGGTTAGGGTACGGTTTACGGTTAGCGTACGGGTTAGGGTTAGGGTTAGGTCAGTGTTAGCATTAGGGTTAGGGTACGGTTTAGGGTTACTGTACGGGTTAGGGTTATGGTTATGGTTAAGGTTAGGGTTAGCGTTATAGTACGGGTTAGGGTTAGAGTTAGGGTTAGGTTTGGGGTTAGAGTATGGGTTACGGTTAGTGTTATGGTTAGGTTTAGGGTTAGGGTTAGGGTTAGAGTACGGGTTAGGGTTAGTGTTCGTGTTAGGGTCAGGGTTAGGGTTATTGTATGGATAGGGTTAGGGTTAGGTTTTGGGTTAGGGTACTGGTTAGGATTAGGTTTAGGATACGGGATAGGATTAGCGTACGGGTTAAGTTTAGGGTTAGGGTTAGGTTTAGGTTACGGGTTAGGTTTAGGGAACGGGTTAGGGTTAGGTTTAGATGCGGGTTAGGGTTAGGGTTAGGGTCAGGGTTTGGGTTAGGGTTAGGTTTAGGGTCAGGGTTAGGATTAGGGATAGGGTTATGGTACGGGTTAGGGTTAGGTTTGAGGTTAGGGTACAGGTTAGTTTTAGGGTTAGGGTACGTGTCAGGGTTACAGTTAAGGTTAGGGTTAGGGTTAGGATATGGGTTACGGTTAGGGTACGGGTAAGGGTTATGGTTAGGGTTAGGGTTAAATTTAGTTTTAGGGTGCGGGTTAGGGTTTGGGTTAGGGTTAGTGCAAGGTTATGGGTTAGGGTTACTGTTAGGGTTTGATACGGGTTAGGTCAAGGTCAAGGGTTAGGTTTAGGGTACGGGTAATGGTTAGGGTTAGGTTTAGGGTTAGTGTTAGGATATGGGTTAGGCTTAGGGTACTGGTTAGTGTTAAAGTTAGGGTAGGGTTAAGGTTAGGGTTAGGGTACGAGTTAGGGTTAGGGTTAGGTTTAGGTATGGGTTAGGGTTAGGATTAGGGTTAGAGTACGGGTTACGTTTAGGGTACGGGTTACGGTTAGTGTTAGGGTCAGGTTTAGGTTTAGGTTTAGGGTACGCGTTAGGGTTAGTGTTATGGTACGGGTGAGGGTTATAGTACGGTTTAGGGTTAGGGTGAGGATTAGGGTTAGGGTTGAGTATGGTTAGGGTTAGGGTTAGGGTTATAGTACGGGTTAGGGTTAGTGTTAGGTTAGGTTTAGGGTTAGGGTTAGTGTACGGGTTAGGGTTAGGGTTAGGGTTAGGGTTAGGGTTAGGGTTAGGTTTAGAGTGCAGGGTAGGGTTAGCATTAGGGTTTGGTTTAGGGTGAATGTACGGGTTAGGCTTAGGTTTAGGTTTAGGGTTAGAATACGGGTTAGGGTTAGGTTCTGGGTACAGGATAGGGTTAGCGTACGGGTTAAGTTGAGGGTTAGGGTTAGGGTTAGGTTAAGGTTACGGGTTAGGGCTAGGGTATGGGTTACGGTTAGGTTTAGGGTGTGGGTTAGGGTTAGGTTTAGTGTAAGGGTTAGGGTTAGGTTTAGGGTCAGGGTTAGGGTTATGTTTAGAGTTAGGGTATAGTTTAGGGTTAGGGTTAGGTTTAGGGTTAGGGTTAGGGTATGGGTTAGGTTTAGGGTACGGATTAGGGTTAGGGTTAGCTTAAGGGTTAGGGTTAGGGTTAGGGTTAGGGTTAGGGTTAGGTTTAGAGTGCAGGGTAGGGTTAGCATTAGGGTTTGGTTTAGGGTGAATGTACGGGTTAGGCTTAGGTTTAGGTTTAGGGTTAGAATACGGGTTAGGGTTAGGTTCTGGGTACAGGATAGGGTTAGCGTACGGGTTAAGTTGAGGGTTAGGGTTAGGGTTAGGTTAAGGTTACGGGTTAGGGCTAGGGTATGGGTTACGGTTAGGTTTAGGGTGTGGGTTAGGGTTAGGGTTAGGTTTAGTGTAAGGGTTAGGGTTAGGTTTAGGGTCAGGGTTAGGGTTATGTTTAGAGTTAGGGTATAGTTTAGGGTTAGGGTTAGGTTTAGGGTTAGGGTTAGGGTATGGGTTAGGTTTAGGGTACGGATTAGGGTTAGGGTTAGCTTAAGGGTTAGGGTTAGGGTTAGGGAACGAGTTAAGGTAGGGTTACATTTAGGGTACAGTTTATGGTTAGTGTTAGGGTCAGGGTTATGGTTAGGGTACGAGTTAGGGTTAGGGTTAGGGTACGGGTTAGGGTTAGGGTTATGTTACGGGTTAGGGTTACAGTACGGGTTAGGGTTAGGTTGAGGGTTAGGGTTAAGGTTAGAGTATGGGTTAGGGTTAGTGTTAGTGTTAGGGTTAAGGTTAGGCTTAGTGTACGGATAGGGTTAGGGTTAGGGTTAGGGTTAGGGTTTGGCTTAGGGATAGGTTTAGGATACGGGATAGGATTAACGTACGTGTTAAGTTTAAGGTTAGGGTTAGGTTTAGGTTATGGGTTAGGGTTAGGGAACGGGTTAGGGTTAGGTTTAGGTGCGGGTTAGGGTTAGGGTTTGGGTTAGGGTTAGTTTTAGGGTCAGGGTTAGGGTTAGGGAGAGGGTTATGGTACGGGTTAGGGTTAGGTTTGGGGTTAGGGTACAGATTAGGTTTAGGGTTAGGGTATGGGTTAGGGTTACGTTTAGGGTCCGGGATAGGGTTAGTATACGGGTTAAGTTTAGGGTTAGGGTTAGGTTTAGGTTACGGGTTAGGGTTAGGGTACGGGTTAGGTTTAGGGTTAAGGTAAGGGTTTTTGTTAGGGTTCAGGTTAGGGTTAGAGTACGGGTTAGGGTTAGGTTTAGGGTTAAGGTTAGGATTAGAGTACGGGTTAGGGTTAGTGTTAGTGTTAGGGTTAGGGTTAGTGTACTGATAGGGTTAGGGTTAGGGTTAGAGTTAGGGTACGGGTTAGATTTTGGTTTAGGGTACGGGATAAGGTTAGTGTACGGGTTAAGTTTAGGGTTAGGGTTAGGTTTAGGTTACGGTTTATGGTTAGGGTACGGGTTAGGGTTACGTTTAAGGTTAGGGTTAATGTTAGGGTATGGGTTAGGGTTAGGGTACGGGTAAGGATTATGGTTAGGGTTAGGGTTACGTTTAGGTTTCGGGTGCGGGTTAGGCTTAGGGTTAGGTTTAGGTTTAGCGCTAGGTGTGTGTTAGGGTTACTGTTAGGGCTTGGGTACGGGTTAGGGTTAGGTTTAGGGTACGAGATAGGGTTGGGTACGGGTTAGGTCAAGGGTTAGGTTTAGGTTAAGGGTACGGGTTAGGGTTAGGGTAAGGTTTAGGGTTAGGGTTAGGGTTAGGGTACGGGTAGGGTTAGGTTAGGGTCAGGGTTAGTGTTAGTGTTAGGACATGAGTTAGGGTTAGGGTTAGGTTTAGGGTACTGGTTAGGGTTAGGGTTAGGTTTAGGGTACGGGTTAGGTTTAGGGTACGGGTTAGGGTTAGGGTCAGGTTTAGGGTTAGAGTAGGAGTTAGGGTTAGTGTTAGGGTACAGGTTAGGGTTAGGGTTAGTGTTACGGTTAGAGTACGGTTAGGGTTAGGGTTAGGGTTAGAGTTCGGGTTAGGGTTATGTTACGGTTTAGGCTTATGGTTTGGGTTAGGGTTAGGGTTAAGTTTAGGGTGCGGGTTAGGGTTAGGATTAGGGTTAGGGTTAGAGTGCAGGTTTGGGTTAGTGTTAGAGTACGGGTTAGGTTTACTGTTTGGGTACGTTTTAGCGTAAGGGTTAGGGTTAAGGTAAGGGTTAGGGGTTAGGGTTAGAGTTAGGGTTAGGCTACAGGTAGGGTTAGGGTATGGGTTAGGGTTACGGTTAGGTTTCGGGTAGGGTTAGGGTACGGGTTAGGGTTAGAGTTAGTGTTAGGGAAAGGGTTAGGGTTAGTGTTAGAGTTACGGTACGGGTTAGGGTTAAGGTTAGGGTACGGGATAGGGTTAGTGTACGTGTTAGGTCTAGGGTTAGGGTTAGGGATAGTGTGCGAGTTAGGGTTAGAGTTAGGGTGAGTGTTAGGGTTAGGGGTTGGGTACGGGTTAGCGTTACTTTTAGGTTAGGGTGTGGGTTAGGTTTAGGTTTAGGGTTAGGGTACGGTTTAGGGTTAGTGTACGGGTTAGGGTCAGGGTTAGGCTTAGGTTTAGGGCTAGGGTTAGAGTTAGGGTACGGGTTAGGGTTACTGTACGGGTAGGGTTAGGGTTAGTGTTATACTACGGGTTAGGGTTTGAGTTAGGTTTAGATATAGTGTTAGAGTATGGGTACGGTTAGTTTTAGGGTTAGGGTTAGTGTTAGGGTACGGGTTAGGGTTAGAGTACGGGTTAGGGTTAGGTTTAGGGTTAGGGTTAGGGTTAGAGTATGGGTTAGGGTTAGTGTTAGGTTTAGGGTTAGAGTTATGGTTAGTGTACGGATAGTGTTAGGGTTAGGTTTAGGGTACGGGTTAGGGTTAGTTTTAGGGTATGGGAAAGGTTAGCGTATGGGTTAAGTTTAGGGTTAGGGTTAGGTTTAGGTTACGGGTTAGGGGTAGGGTACGGGTTAGGGTTAGGTTTAGGTGTGGATTAGGGTTAGGGTTAGGTTTAGGGTTAGGGTTCGGTTTAGGGTTAGGCTTAGGGTCAGGGTAAGGGTTAGGGATAGGGTTAGGGTACGGGTTAGGCTTAGGTTAGGATTAGGGTTAAAGTATGGGGTAGGGTTAGTGTTAGGTTTAGGGTTAGGGTTAATATACGGGTTAGGCTTAGGGTTAGATTTAGGGTTAGGATATGTTTTAGGGTTAGATTCAGGGTACGGGATCGGGTTAGTGTATGGGTTAACTTTTGGGTTAGGGTTAGGTTTAGGTTACGGGTTAGGGTTAGGGTACGGGTTAGGGTTAGGTTTAGGGTCCGGGTTAGGGTTAGGGTTAGGTTTAGTGTAAGGGTTAGGGTTAGGTTTAGGGTCACGGTTAGGGTGAGTGTTAGTGTTAGAGTACGGGTTAGGGTTAGGGTTGGGGTTAGGTTACGGGTTAGTTTTAAGGTTAGGGTACAGGTTAGGGTTATGGTTAAGGTTAGGGTTAGGGTTAGGGTATGGGTTAGCGTTAGGTTACGGTTAAGGGTTATGGTTTGGTTTAGGGTTAGGGTTAATTTTAAGGTGCGGGTTAGGGTTAGGGTTAGGGTTAGGGTTAGGTTTAGGGTGCGGGTTAGGTTTAGAGTTAGGGTTTGGGTTAGCCCTAGGAATGGGTTAGGGTTACTGTTAGTGTTAGGGTGCTGGTTAGGTTTAGGGTAAGGGTATGGGATAGGGTTAGATACGGGTTAGGTCAAGGGTTAGGGTTAGGTTTAGAGTACAGTTTAGGGTTAGGGTTAGGTTTAGGGTTATGTTTAGGTTATGGGTTAGGTTTAGGGTACATGTTAGGGTTAGCGTTAGGGTCAGGGTTAGGGGTAGGGTTAGGGTGCGAGTTAGGGTTAAGTTTAGGTTTAGGGTACGGGTTAGTGTTAGGGTTAGGGTTAGGGTATGGGTTAGGTTTAGGTTACGGGATAGGGTTAGGGTTATGGTCAGGTTTAGGTTAGAGTACGAGTGAGGGTTAGGGATAGGGTACGGGTTAGGTTTAGGGTTCTGTTACGGTTTAGGGTTACAGTACGATTTAGGTTTAAGGTGAGGGTTAGGCTTAGGGTTAGAGTACGGTTAGGGTTAGGGTTAGGGTTAGAGTACGGGTTAGGGTTAGTGTTAGGGTTAGGAAAAGGGTTAGGGTTAGGTTTAGGGTACGTGTCAGGGTTAGGGTTAGTGTTAGGGTTAGGGTTAGAGTATGGGGTAGTGTTAGTGTTAGGGTTAGGGTTAGGGTTAATGTACGAGTTAGGCTTAGGGTTATGTTTAGGGTTAGGTTACGGGTTAGGGTTACGTTTAGTGTATGGGATAGGTTTAGCATAGGGGTTAACTTTAGGGTTAGGGTTAGTTTTAATTTACGGGTTAGTGTTAGAGTGCGGGTTAGGGTTAGGTTTAGGGTGCGGGTTAGGGTTAGGTTTAGGGTTAGTGTACGGGTTAGGGTTAGGTTTAGGGTCAGTGTTAGGGTTAGGGTTAGTGTTAGTGTATGGGTTAGTTTTAGTGTTGGGGTTAGTGTACGGGTTAGTTTTAGGGTTATGGTACGGGTATAGGGTTACGGTTAAAGTTAGGGATAGGATTAGGGTGTGGGTTAGGGTTAGGGTACGGTTAATGGTTATGGTTAGGGTTAGGGTTAGGGTTAAGTTTAGGGTGTGGTTTAGGGTAATGGTTAGGGTTAGGGTTAGGGTTAGAGTACGGGTTTGGGTTAGTGTTACGGTATGGGTTATGTTTACCGTTTGGGTACGGGTTAGGTTAAGGGTTAGGGTTAGTGTTAGGGTTAGGGGTTAGGGTTAGAGTTAGGGTTAGGCTACGGGATAGGGTTAGAGTACGGGTTTGGGTTAGGGTTAGGGTTAGGGTTATAGTACGGGTTAGGGTTAGACTTAGGGTTATTTTTAGGGTTAGCGTACGGGTTAGGGTTAGTGTCACGGTTAGGGTTAGTGTTAGGGTACAGGTTAGGTTTAGAGTTCTGGTTAGGGTTAGGTTTAGGATTGGGGTTAGGGTTAGAGTACGGTTTAGGGTTAGTGTTAGGTTTAGGGTTAGGGGTAGGTTAGTGTATGGTTAGGGTTAGGGTTAGTGTACGGGTTAGGGTTAGGTTTAGGGTTCGGGTTATGTGAAGGGTTAGGTTTAGGGTTAGGGTTTGTGTATGGGTTAGGCTTAGGGTACAGGTTAGGGTTAGGGATAGGGTCAGGATTAGGGTTAGGGTTATGGTACGAGTTAGGTTTAGGGTTACGTTTAGGGCACGGGTTAGGGTTAGGGTTAGGGTCAGGGTTAGGGTTAGTGGTAGTGTACGAGTTAGGTTTAGGGTTAGGGTACGGGTTTGGGTTAGGGTTATGGTACAGGTTAGGGTTACTGTAAGGGTTAGGGTTAGGTTGAGGGTTAATGTTAGTGTTAGGTTTAGAGTACGGATAGGGTTAGAGTTAGGGTACGGGTTAGGGTTAGGTTTAGTGTACGGGATACAGTTAGTGTATGCGTTAAGTTTAGGGTTAGGGTTAGGTTTAGGTTACGGGATAGGGTTAGGTTTAGGGTCAGGGTTAGGGTTAGGGATAGGGTTATGGTACGGGTTAGGGTTAGGGTTGGGGTTAGGCTACGGGTTAGTTTAGGGTTAGGTTATGGGTCAGAGTTACGGTTAAGGTTAGGGTTAGTGTTAGGGTATGTGTTAGGTTTAGGGTACAGGTAAGGGTTGTCGTTTGGGTTAGGGTTAGGTTAAGGTTTAGGTTACGGGTTAGAGTTAGGGTTATGGTTAGGATTAGCGCTAGGGTATGTGTTAGGGTTACTGTTAGGGTTTGGGTACGGGTTAAGGTTAGTGTTAGGTTATGGGATAGTGTTGGGTATGGGTTAGGTCAAGGGTTAGGGTTAGGTTTAGGGTACGGGTTAGGGTTAGGGAAGGATTAGGTTTAGGGTTAGGGTATGGGTTAGGCTTAGGGTACGGGTAAGTGTTAGGGTTAGGGTCAGGGTTAGCTTTAGGGTTAGGGTTAGGGTTAGGGTATGGTTTAGTGTTAGGTTTAGGGTAGGGGTTATGTTTAGGGTTAGGATACGGGTTAGGTTTAGGGTACGGGTTAGGGTTAGGTTTAGGGTCAGGGATTGGTTTAGGGTTAGGGTATGAATTAGGGTTAGGGTTAGGGTACGGGTTAGGTTTAGTGTTATGGTACGGGTTAGGGTTACAGTACGGGTAGGTTTAGGGTGAGGGTTAGGTTTAGTGTTAGAGTACGGATAGGGTTAGGGTTAGGGTTAGAGTTAGAGTACGGGTTAGGGTTAGAGTACGGGTTAGGGTTAGTGTTAGGGTAAGGGTTAGGGTTAGGGTTAGGGTACAGGTAGGGTTAGGGTTAGGATTAGGGTTAGGATTAGGGGTAGGGTTAGTGTTAGGGTTACAGTTATGGTTAATATACGGGTTAGACTTAGGGTTAGGTTTAGGTTTAGGATACGGGTTAGGGTTAGGTTTAGGGTACGGGATAGGGTTAGGGTATGGGTTAGAGTTAGGTTTAAGCAGCGGGTTATGATTAGGGTTAGGGCTAGTGTACGGTTAGGCTTAGGTTTAGGGTCAGGGTTAGGATTAGGGTTAGTGTTAGGGTATGGGTTAGGGTTAGGGTTGGGGTTAGGGTACGGGTTAGTTTTAGGGTTAGGGTACGGGTTAGGGTTATGGTGAAGGTTATGATTAAGGTTAAGGCATGGGTTAGGTTTAGGTTACGTTAAGGGTTATGGTTTGGGTTAGGGTTAGGGTTAAGTTTATGGTGCGGGTAAGGGTTAGGGTTAGAGTACGGGTTTGCGTTAGTGTTAGGGTACGGGTTAGGTTTACCGTTTGGGTACGAGTTAGGTTAAGGTTTAGGTTTAGGGTTAGGGTTAGGGGTTAGTGTTAGAGTTAGGGTTAGGATACGGGTAGTGTTAGGGTACAGGTTAGGGTTAGGGTTAGGGTTCGGGTTAGGGTTAGTGTACGGGTTAGGGATAGGGTACGGGTTAGGGTTAGGTTTAGGGTACGGGTTAGGGTTAGGGTTAGGTTTAGGGTTAGGGTTAGGGTATGGGTTAGGTTTAGGGTACGGGTTAATGTTAGGGTTAGTGTCAGGTTTAGGGTTAGGTTTAGGGTACGAGCCAGGGTTAGGGTTAGGTTTAGGGTATGGGTTAGGGTTAGGGTTAGGTTTAGGGTTAGGTTTAGAGTACTGGGTAGGGTTAGTGTTAGGGTTAGGGTTAGGGTTAATGTACGGGTTAGGCTAGGGTTAGATTTAGGATTAGGATACGGTTTAGGGTTAGGTTCAGGGTACGCGATAGGTTTAGCATACGGGTTAACTTTAGGGTTAGGGTTAGGTTTATGTTATGGATTAGTGTTAGGGTACGGGTTAGGGTTAGGTTAGGGTCCGGGTTAGGGTTAGTGTTATGGTACGGGTTAGGGTTACAGTACGGGTAGGTTTAGGGTGAGGGTTAGGTTTAGTGTTAGAGTACGGATAGGGTTAGGGTTAGGGTTAGGGTTAGTGTTAGGGTAAGGGTTAGGGTTAGGGTTAGGGTACAGGTAGGGTTAGGGTTAGGATTAGGGTTAGAGTACGGGGTAGGGTTAGTGTTAGGGTTACAGTTATGGTTAATATACGGGTTAGACTTAGGGTTAGGTTTAGGTTTAGGATACGGGTTAGGGTTAGGTTTAGGGTACGGGATAGGGTTAAGGTATGGGTTAGAGTTAGGTTTAAGCTGCGGGTTATGATTAGGGTTAGGGCTAGTGTACGGTTAGGCTTAGGTTTAAGGTCAGGGTTAGGATTAGGGTTAGTGTTAGGGTATGGGTTAGGGTTAGGGTTGGGGTTAGGGTACGGGTTAGTTTTAGGGTTAGGGTACGGGTTAGGGTTATGGTGAAGGTTATGATTAGGGTTAAGGCATGGGTTAGGGTTAGGTTACGTTAAGGGTTATGGTTTGGGTTAAGGTTAGGGTTAGGGTTAAGTTTATGGTGCGGGTAAGGGTTAGGGTTAGAGTACGGGTTTGCGTTAGTGTTAGGGTACGGGTTAGGTTTACCGTTTGGGTACGAGTTAGGTTAAGGTTTAGGTTTAGGGTTAGGGTTAGGGGTTAGTGTTAGAGTTAGGGTTAGGATACGGGTAGTGTTAGGGTACAGGTTAGGGTTAGGGTTAGGGTTCGGGTTAGGGTTAGTGTACGGGTTAGGGATAGGGTACGGGTTAGGGTTAGGTTTAGGGTACGGGTTAGGGTTAGGGTTAGGTTTAGGGTTAGGGTTAGGGTATGGGTTAGGTTTAGGGTACGGGTTAATGTTAGGGTTAGTGTCAGGTTTAGGGTTAGGTTTAGGGTACGAGCCAGGGTTAGGGTTAGGTTTAGGGTATGGGTTAGGGTTAGGGTTAGGTTTAGGGTTAGGTTTAGAGTACTGGGTAGGGTTAGTGTTAGGGTTAGGGTTAGGGTTAATGTACGGGTTAGGCTAGGGTTAGATTTAGGATTAGGATACGGTTTAGGGTTAGGTTCAGGGTACGCGATAAGTTTAGCATACGGGTTAACTTTAGGGTTAGGGTTAGGTTTATGTTATGGGTTAGTGTTAGGGTACGGGTTAGGGTTAGGTTTAGGGTTAGTGTAAGGGTTAGGGTTAGGTTTAGGTTTAGGGTTAGGGTTAGGGTTAGTGTCAGAGTACGGGTTAGGGTTAGGGTTGCGGTTAGGACACGGGTTAATTTTAGGGTTAGGGTACAGTTTAGGGTTATCCTTAACATTAGGTTTAGGGTTAGGGTATGGGTTAGGGTTACGTTATGGTTAAGGGTTATGGTTTCGGTTAGGGTTAGGGTTAAGTTTAAGGTGCGGGTTAGGTTTAGGGTTAGGGTTGGGTTAGAGTACGGGATGGGGTTAGTGTTAGGGTACGGGTTAGGTTTACCATTTGGTTACGGGTTAGGGTAAGGGTTAGGGTTAGGTTTATGGGTTAGGGTTAGAGTTAGGGTTAGGCTACGGGTAGGGTTAGCGTACGGGTTAGGTTTAGGGTTAGGGTTAGGGTTAGGGTTAGGGTTAGGGTTAGGGTACGTGTTAGAGATAGGGTACGGGTTAGGGTTAGGGTTAGGTTTAGGGTTAGGGTTAGGGTATGGGTTAGGTTTAGGGTACGGGTTAGGGTTAGGGTTACGGTCAGGGTTAGGGTACGGGTTAGGGTTAAGGTTACGGTCAGGGTTAGGTTTAGGGTTAGGTTTAGGGTACAGTTTAGGTTAGGGTACGGGTTAGGTTTAGGGTCAGGTTTAGGGTTAGGGTACGAGATAGGGTTAGGGTTAGGGTACGGGTTAGGGTTAGGGTTATGTTATGTGTTAGTGATACAGTATGGGTTAGCGTTAGGTTGAGGCTTAGGGTTAGGGTTAGTGTACGGTCAGGTTTAGGGTTAGGGTTAGGGTTAGAATACGGGGTAGGGTTAGTGTTAGGGTCAGCGTTAGGGTTAATGTACGTGTTAGGCTTAGGGTTAGGCTTAAGGTTAGGTTACGGGTTAGCGTTAGGTTACTGGTTAGGGTTAGGTTTAGGGTGCGGGTTAGGGTTACGGTTAGGGTTAGTGTACGGGTTAGGTTAAGTTGAGGGTCAGGGTTAGGGTTAGGGTTAGTGTTAGGGTATGGGTTAGGGTTAGGGTTGGGGTTAGGGTACGGGTTAGTTTTAGGGTTAGGGTACAGGTAATGGTAACGGTTAAAGTTAGGGTTAGTGTTAGGTACGGGTTAGGGTTAGGTTTTGGGAACGGATAGGGTTAGTTAGGGTTAGGGTTAGGGTCAGGGTTAGGTTAGGGGACCGGTTAGGATTAGGTTTAGGTGCGGGTTAGGGTCAGGGTATAGGTTATGTTTAGGTTTTGGGTCAGGGATAGGGTTAGAAATAGGGTTATGGTACGGGTTACGGTTAGGGTTGGGGTTAGGGTACAGGTTAGTTTTAGGGTTAGGTTACGGGTTAGGGTTACGGTTAAGGTTAGGGTTAGTGCGAGGGTAAGGGTTAGGGATAGGGTACGGGATAGGGTTGGCTACGGGTTAGGTCAAGGGTTAGGGTGAGTTTTACAGTATGGGTTAGGGTTAGGGTTATGTTTAGGGTTAGGGTTAGGGTATGGGTTAGGTTTAGGGTACGGATTAGGGTTATGGTTAGGGTCAGGGATAGGGTTAGGGTTAGGTTTAGGGTTAGGGTTAGAGTACAGGGTAGGGTTAGTGTTAGGGTTAGGGTTAAGTTTAGGTACAGGTTAGGCTTAGGCTTAGGTTTAGGGTTACGTTACGGGTTAGGGTTAGGTTTAGGGTACGGGATAGGGTTAGCGTATGGGTTAAGTTTAGGGTTAGTTTTAGGTTTAGGTTACGGGTTAGGGTTAGGGTATGGATTAGGGTTAGGTTTACGGTGCCGGTGAGGGTTAGGGTTAGGATTAGTGTACTGGTTAGGGTCATTTTTAGGGTCAGGGTTAGGGTTAGGGTTACTGTTAGGGTATGGGTTAGGGTTAGGGTTGGGGTTAGGGTACGGGTTAGTTTTAGGGTTAGGGTACGGGTTAGGGTTAGGAATACAGTTAGGGTTAGGGTTAGGGTGTGGGTTAGGGTTAGGGTACGGTTAAGGATTATGGTTAGGCTTAAGGTTAGGGTTAAGTTTAGGGTGCGGTTTAGGATTAGGGTTAGGGTTAGGGTTAGAGTAAGGGTTTGTGTTAGTGTTAGGGTACGGGTTAGGTTTAGCGTTTGGTACGGGTTAGGGTATGGGTTAGGGTTAGGGGTAGGGTTAGAGTTAGGGTTAGGCTACGGGATAGGGTTAGAGTACGGGTTAGTATTAGGGTTAAAGTTAGGGTTAGGGTTAGGGTTATAGTACGGGTTAGGGTTGGAGTGAGGGTTAGGGTACGGGTTAGGTTTAGGGTATGGGTTAGGTTTAGGGTTAGGTTCAGTGTTAGGGTTAGAGTTAGGGTACGATTTAGGGTAAGGGTTAGGTTTAGGGTATGGGTTAGGGTTAGGGTTATGGTACGTGTTAGTGTTACAGTACGGTTTAGTGTTAGGGTGAGGGTTAGTGTTAGGGTTAGAGTACGGTTAGGGTTAGGGTTAGTGTACGAGTTAGGGTTAGGGTTAGGGTACGGGTTAGGTTTATGTTTATGGTACAGGTTAGGTTTACAGTACTGGTTAGAGTTAGGGTGAGGGTTAGGGTTAGGGTTACAGTACGGTTAGGGTTAGGGTTAGAGTACGTGTTAGGGTTAGTGTTAGTGTTAGGGTAAGGGTTAGGGTTAGGGTTAGGTTTAGAGTACGGTGTAGGGTTAATGTTAGGGTTAGGGTTAGGGTTAATGTACGGGTTACGCTTAGGGTTAGGGTTAGGGTTAGGATAATAGTTAGGGTTAGGTTTAGTGTACAGGATAGGGTTAGCGTACGGGTTAAGTTTAGGGTTAGGGTTAGGTTTAGGTTACGGATTAGGGTTAGGGTACGGGTTAGGGTTAGGTTTAGGGTCAGGGGTAGGGTTAGGGATAGGGTCATGTTACGGATTAGTGTTAGGTTTGGGGTTAGGGTACGGGTTAGTTTTAGGGTTAGGGTATGGGTTATGGTTATGGTTAAAGTTAGGGTTAGTGTTAGGGTAAGGGTTAGGGTTAGAGTATGGGTAACGGTTATGGCTAGGTTTAGGGTTAGATTAGGTTTAGGGTGCGGGTTAGGCTTAGGGTTAGAGTTAGGGTTAGCGCCAGGGTATGGGTTAGGGTTACTGTTAGGGTTTGGGTACGGGTTAGGGTTAGGTTTAGGGTACGACATAGGGTTGGGTACGGGTTAGGTCAAGGGTCAGGGTTAGGTTTAGGGTACGGTTTAGGTTTAGCGTTAGGTTTAGGGTTAGGATAAGAGTTAGGGTTAGGTTTAGGGTACAGGATAGGGTTAGCGTATGGGTTAAGTTTAGGGTTAGGTTTAGGTTTAGGTTACGGGTTAGGGTTAGGGTACGGGTTAGGGTTAGGTTTAGGGTGTGGGTTAGGTTTAGGGTTATGGTTAGTGTAAGGGTTAGGGTTAGGTTTAGGGTCAGGGTTAGGGTTAGGGTTGGGGTTAGGGTATGGGTTAGTTTTAGTGTTAGGGTATGGGTTAGGTTTACGATTAAGGTTAGGGTTAGTGTTAGGGTATGGGTTAGGGTTAGGGTACGGGTAAGGATTATGGTTAGGGTAGGGTTAGGTTTAGGTTTAGGGTGCGGGTTAGGCTTAGGGTTAGGGTTAGGGTTAGCGCTAGGGTATGGGTTAGGGTTACTGTTAGGGTTTGGGTATGGGTTAGGGTTAGGGTTAGGGTACGGGATAGGGTTGGGTACGTGTTAGGTCAAGGGTTAGGGTTAGGTTTAGGGTACGGGTAGGGTTAGGGTTACGTTTAGGGTTAGTGTTAGGGTATGGGTTAAGTTTAGGGTACGGGTTAAGGTTAGGGTTAGGGTCAGGTTTAGGGTTAGGGTTAGGGTACGAATTAGGGTTAGGGATAGGTTTAGGGTATGGAGTAGGGTTAGGGTTAAGGTGAGGGTTAGGGTTAGAGTACGGAGTAGGGTTAGTGTTAGGGTTAGGGTTAGCGTTAATGTACGGGTTAGGCTTAGGGTTAGGTTAGGGTTATGATACGGGTTAGGGTTAGGTTTAGGGTGCGGGTTGGGCTAGCGTTAGGGTTAGTGTAAGAGTTAGGGTTAGGTTTAGGGTCAGGGTTAGGGTTAGGTTTAGTTTTAGGGTACGGGTTAGGGTTAGGGTTGTGGTTAGGGTATGGGTTAGTTTTATGTTTAGGTTACCGATTAGGGTTATGGTTAAGGTTAGGGTTAGGGATAGGTTATGAGTTAGTGTTAAGTTACGGTTAAGGGTTATAGTTTGGGTTACGGTTAGAGTTAAGTTTAGGGTGCGGGTTAGGGTTAGGTTTAGTGTTAGGGTACGGGTTAGGGATAGGGTACGGGTTAGTGTTAGGTTTAGGGTTAGGGTTAGGGTTAGGGTTAAAGTACGTGGTAGGGTTAGTGTTAGGGTTAGGGTTAATGTAAGGGTTAGGCTTAGGGTTAGGGTTAGGGTTAAAGTACGTGGTAGGGTTAGTGTTAGTGTTAGGGCTAATGTAAGGGTTAGGCTTAGGGTTAGGTTTAGGGTTAAGATAGGGGATAGGGTTAGGTTCAGGGTACGGGATAGGGTTAGCGTACAGGTTAAGTTTAGGGTTAGGGTTAGGTTTAGGTTACGGGTTAGGTTTAGGGTACGGGTTAGGGTTAGGTTTAGGGTTAGGGTTAGGGTTAGGGTTAAAGTACGGGGTAGGGTTAGTGTTATGGTTAGGGTTAGAGTTAATGTACGGGTTAAGCTTAGGTTTAGATTTAGGATTAGGATACGGTTTAGGGTTAGGTTTAGGGTACGCGATAGGGTTAGCATACGGGTTAACTTTAGGGTTAGGGTTAGGTTTATATTATGGGTTAGGTTTCGGGTAGGGGTTAGGTTTAGGTTAGGTTCCGGGTTAGGGTTAGGGTTAGGGTTAGTGTAAGGGTTAGGGTTAGGTTTCGGGTCAGAGTTAGGATTAGGGTTAGTGTTAGAGTACGGGTTAGGGTTAGGGTTGTGGTTAGGACACGGGTTAGGTTGAGGGTTAGGGTACAGGTTAGGGTTATGTTTAAGGTTAAGGTTAGGGTTAGGGTATGGGTTAGGGTTATTTTACGGTTAAGGGTTATGGTTTGGGATAGGGTTAGGGTTAAGTTTAAGGTGCGGGTTAGGTTTAGGGTTAGGGTTAGAGTACGGGATGGGGTTAGTGTTAGGGTACCGGTTAGGTTTACCATTTGGGTACGGGTTAGGGTAAGGGTTAGGGTTAGGGTTAGGTGTTAGGATTAGAGTTAGGGTTAGGCTACGGTTAGGGTTAGGGTACGGGTTAGGTGTAGGGTTAGTGTTAGGGTTAGGGTTAGGGTACGTGTTAGGGATAGGGTACGGGTTAGGGTTAGGTTAAGGGTTAGGGTGAGGGTATGGGTTAGGTTTAGGGTACAGGTTAGGGTTAGGGTTACGATCAGGGTTAGGGTACGGGTTAGGGTTAGGTTTACGGTCAGGGTTAGGGTTAGGGTTAGGTTTAGGATACGGTTTGTTAGGGTATGGGTTAGGTTTAGGGTCAGGTTTAGGGTTAGGGTACGAGATAGGGTTAGGGTTAGGGTACGGGTTAAGGTTAGTGTTATGTTATGTGTTAGGGATACAGTATGGGTTAGCGTTAGGTTAAGGCTTAGGGTTAGGGTTAGAGTACGGTCATGTTTAGGGTTAGGGTTAGGGTGAGAGTACGGGGTAGGGTTAGTGTTAGGGTTAGGGTTAGGGTTAATGTACGTGTTAGGCTTAGGGTTAGGTTTAAGGTTAGGTTACGGGTTAGCGTTAGGTTACTAGTTAGCGTTAGGTTTAGGGTGTGGGTTAGGGTTAGGTTTAGGGTTAGTGTACGGGTTAGGTTAAGTTGAGGGTCAGGGTTAGGGTTAGGGTTTGTGTTAGGGTATTGGTTAGGGTTAGGGTTGGGGTTAGGGTACGGGTTAGTTTTAGGGTTAGGGTACAGGTAATGGTTACGGTAAAAGTTAGGGTTAGCGTTAGGGTACGGGTTAGGGTTAGGTTTTGGGAACGGGATTGGATTAGTGTACGGGTTAAGTTAGGGTTAGGGTTAGGTTTAGGTTACAGGTTAGGTTAGGGTACGGGTTAGGATTAGTTTTAGGTGCCGGTTAGGGTTAGGTTATGGGTTATGTTTAGGTTTAGGGTCAGGGATAGGGTTAGAAATAGGGTTATGGTACGGGTTAGGGTTAGGGTTGGGGTTAGGGTACGGGTTAGTTTTAGGGTTAGGGTACGGGTTAGGGTTACGGTTAAGGTTAGGGTTAGTGCTAGGGTATGGGTTAGGGTCAGGGTACGGGATAGGGTTGGCTACGGGTTAGGTCAAGGGTTAGGGTTAGTTTTACGGTATGGTTAGGGTTAGGGTTATGTTTAGGGTTAGGGTTAGGGTATGGGTTAGGTTTAGGGTACGGTTAGGGTTATGGTTAGGGTCAGGGTTAGGGTTAGTGTTAGGGTACGAGTTAGGGTTAGGGTTAGGTTTAGGGTTAGGGTTAGAGTACGGGGTAGGGTTAGTGTTAGGGTTAGGGTTAAGTTTAATGTACAGGTTAGGCTTAGGGTTAGGATTAGGGTTACGTTACGGGTTAGGGTTAGGTTTAGGGTATGGGATAGGATTAGCGTACGGGTTAAGTTTAGGGTTAGGTTTAGGTTTAGGTTACGGGTTAGGGTTAGGGTACGGATTTGGGTTAGGTTTACAGTGCCAGTTAGGGTTAGGATTAGGATTAGTGTACTGGTTAGGGTCATTTTTAGGGTCAGGGTTAGGGTTAGGGTTACTGTTAGGGTATGGGTTAGGTTTAGGGTTGGGGTTAGGGTACGGGTTAGTTTTAGGGTTAGGGTACGGGTTAGGGTTACGGATACAGTTAGGGTTAGGGTTAGCGTGTGTGTTAGGGTTAAGGTACGGTTAAGGATTATGGTTAGGCTTAGGGTGGGGTTAAGTTTAGGATGCGGTTTAGGGTTAGGGTTAGGGTTAGGGTTATAGTACGGGTTTGGGTTAGTGTTAGGGTATGGGTTAGGTTTATCGTTTGTATGGGTTAGGGTATGGGTTAGGGTTAGGGGTTAGGGTTAGAGTTAGGGTTAGGCTATGGGATAGGGTTAGAGTACGGGTTAGTATTAGGGTTAAAGTTAGGTTTAGGGTTAGGGTTATAGTACGGGTTAGGGTTAGAGTTAGGGTTAGGTTACGGGTTAGGTTTAGGGTACGGGTTAGGTTTAGGGTTAGGTTCAGTGTTAGGGTTAGAGTTAGGGTACAATTTAGGTTAAGGGTTAGGTTTAGGGTATGGGTTAGGGTTAGGGTTACGGTTAGGGTACGGGATAGGGTTAGGGTTATGGTACGTGTTAGGGTTACAGTACGGGTTAGTGTTAGGTTGAGGGTTAGGGTTAGGGTTAGAATACGGTTAGGGTTAGGGTCAGGGTTAGGGTTAGTGTACGAGTTAGGGTTACGGTTAGGGTACGGGTTAGGTTTAGGGTTATGGTACGGGTTAGGTTTACAGTACTGGGTAGTGTTAGGGTGAGGGTTAGGGTTAGGGTTAGAGTACGGTTAGGGTTAGGGTTAGAGTACGGGTTAGGGTTAGTGTTAGGGTTAGGGTTAGGGTTAGGGTTAGGGTTAGGTTTAGAGTACGGGGTAGGGTTAGTGTTAGGGTACGGTTTAGTTTTAGGGTTAGGGTACGGGATACGGTTAGGCTTAGGGTTAGGTTAGGTTTAGAGTACGGATTAGGTTTAGTGTTAGTGTTAGGATTAGGGTTAATGTACGGATAGGGTTAGGGTTAGGGTTAGAGTTAGGGTACGTGTTAAGGTTAGGTTTAGGGTACGGGATAGGGTTAGTGTACGGGTTAAGTTTAGGCTTAGGGTAAGATTAGGTTACGGGTTAGGGTTAGGGAACGGTTTAGGGTTAGGTTTAGGTGGGGGTTAGGGTTAGGGTACGGGTTAGGGTTATGTTTAAGGTCAGGGGTAGTGTTAGGGATAGGGTCATGTTACGGGTTAGGCTTAGGTTTGGGGTTAGGGTACGGGTTAGTTTTAGGGTTAGGGTACTGGTTAGAGTTACGGTTAAAGTTAGGGTTAGTGTTAGGGTACGGTTTAGGGTTAGGGTACGGGTAAGGGTTATGGTTAGTGTTAGGGTTACGTTTAGGTTTAGGGTACGGTTTAGGCTTAGGGTTAGGGTTAGGGTTAGCGCTAGCATATGGGTTAGGGTTACTGTTAGGTTTTGGGTACGGGTTAGGGTTAGGTTTAGGGCACGAGATAGGGTTGGGTACAGCTTAGGTCAAGGGTTAGGGTTCGGCTAAGGGTACATGTTAGGGTTCGGGTTAGGATTAGGGTTAGGGTTAGGGTTAGGGTTAAGTTTAGGGTTAGGTTTAGGGTAACGGTATGGGTTAGGGTTAAGGTTCCGGTACGGGATAGGGTTAGTGTACGTGTTAGGTCTAGGGTTAGGGTTAGGTTTAGTGTGCGGGTTAGGGTTAGGGTTAGTGTTAGGGTATGGGATAGGGTTAGGGTTTGGGTACGGGTTAGGGTTACGTTTACGGTTAGGGTACAGGTTAGGTTTAGGGTTAGGGTAAGGGTTAATGTTAGTGCAAGTGTTAGGGTTAGAGTAAGGTTTAGGGTTAGGTTTAGGGTTAGGGTTAGGGTTAGGGTACGGTTCAGGGTTAGTGTTAGGGTTAGCGTCAGTGTTAGTGTGCGGATAGTTTTAGGGTTAGGGTTAGCGTACGGGTTAGGGTTAGGTTTAGGGCATGGGATAGGGTTAGTGTACGGGTTAAGTTTAGGGTTAGGGTTAGGTTTAGGGCACGAGTTAGGGTTAGGGTTAGGGTATGGGTTAGGGTTAGGGTTATGTTACGGGTTAGGGTTAGGGTGAGGGTTAGGGTTATGGTTAGAGTACGGTTAGGGTTAGGGTTAGGTTTAGGGTTAGGGTTAGAGTACGGGTTAGGGGTAGTGTTAGGGTTAGGAAAAGGTTTAGGGTTAGGGTTAGGGTATGGGTTAGGTTTAGGGTTAGGTTTAGGGTTAGGTTACAGAATAGTTTTAGCGTACGGGTTAAGTTTAGGGTTAGGGTTAGGTTTAGGTTATGGGTTAGTGTTAGGGTTAGGGTTAGTGTAAGGGTTAGGGTTAGTTTTTGGGTCAGGTTTATGGTTAGGGTTAGTGCTAGGGTATGGGTTAGGGTTAGGGTTGGGGTTAGGGTATGGGTTAGTTTTAGGGTTAGGGTACATGTTAGGGTTACGGTGAAAGTTAGGGTCATGTTAGAGTGTGGGTTAGGGTTTGGGTACGGTTAAGGTTTATGGTTATGGTTAGGGTTAGGGTTATGTTTAGATTGCGGTTTAGGGTTAGGGTTAGGGTTAGGGTTAGGTTTAGAGTACGGGTTTGGGTTAGTGTTAGGGTATGGGTTAGGTTTACCTTTTGGGTACGGGTTAGTGTAAGGCTTGGGGTTAGTGTTAGGGTTAGGGTTTAGGTTTAGAGTTAGGGTTAGGCTATGGTAGGGTTAGGGTACGGGTTAGGGTACGGGTTAGGTTTAGTTTACGTTAGGGTTAGTGTTAGGGTCAGGGTTAGGGTTAGGGAACGAGTTAGGGTTAGGGTTAGGGTACTGGTTAGGGTTATGTTACGGGTTAGGTTTACAGTACGGGTTAGGGTTAGGGTGAGGGTTAGGGTTAGAGTACGGTTTATGGTTAGTGTTAGGGTTAGGGTTAGGGTTAGGGTTAGAGTTCGGGTTAGTGTTAGTGTTAGGGTTAGGGTAATGTTTAGGTTTAGGGTTAGGGTTAGGGTACGGTTTAGGGTTAGCGTTAGGGTTAGTGTTAGGGTTAGAGTACGGGGTAGGGTTAGTGTTAGGGTTAGGGTTAGGTTTAATGTACGGGTTAGGCTGAGGATTAGGGTTAGGTTTAGGTTACGGGTTATGGTTATGTTTAGGGTACGGGATAGGGTTACCGTACGTGTTAAGTTTAGGGTTAGGTTTAGGTTTAGGGTACGGGATAGGGTTAGGGTACGGATTAGGGTTAGGTTTAGGGTGCCGGTTAGGGTTTGGGTTAGGGTTAGTGAACTGGTTAGGGTTATTTTTAGGGTCAGGATTAGGGTTAGGGTTACTGTTAGTGTATGGGTTAGGGTTATTGTGGGGTTTAGGGTACGGGTTAGTTTTAGGGTTAGGGTACGGGTTAGGGTTACGGTTAAAGTTAGGGTTAGGGTTAGGTTGTGGGTTAGGGTTACGGTACGGTTTAGGGTTAAGTTTCCGGTACGAGATAGGGTTAGTGTACGTGTTAGGTCTAGGGTTAGGGTTATGTTTAGTGTGCGGTTTAGGGTTAGGGTTTGTGTTAGGGTTAGGATACGTGTTAGGGTTAGGGTTTGGGTATGGGTAATGGTTACGTTTAGCGTTAGGGTACGGGTTAGGTTTAGGGTTAGGGTAAGGGTTAGTGTTAGGGTACGGGTTAGGGTTACAGAACGGGTTAGGGTTAGGTTTAGGGTTAGGTTTAGGGTTAGAGTACGGGTTAGGTTTAGTATTAGGGTTAGTGCTAGTGTTACTGTGCGGATAGGGTTAGGGTTAGAGTTAGGGTACGGTTTAGGGTTAAGTTTAGGGTACGGGATAGGGTTAGTGTACGGGATAAGTTTAGGGTTAGGTTTAGGTTTAGGGTACGAGTTAGGGTTAGGGTACGGGTTAGGGTTACAGTACGGGTTAGTGTTAGGGTGAGGGTTTGGTTTACGGTTAGATTATGGTTAGGGTTAGGGTTAGGGTTAGGGTTAGAGTACGGTTAGGGTCAGTGTTAGGGTTAGTTTTAGGGTTAAGGTTAGGGTTAGGGTCAGGTTTAGGTTTAGAGAACGGGGTAGGGTTAGTGTTAGGTTTAGCATTAGGGTTAATGTACGGGTTAGGCTTAGGTTTAGGGTTAGGGTTAGGATAAGGGTTAGGGTTAGGTTTAGGGTACGGGATAGGGTTAGCGTACGGGTTAAGTTTAGGGTTAGGGTTATTTTTAGGTTACGGTTATGTTACGGTTAAGGCTTATGGTTTGGGTTAGGGTTAGGTTTAAGTTTAGGGTGCTGGTTAGGGTTAGGGTTAGGGTTATCGTTAGAGTACGGGTTTGGGTTAGTGTTAGGGTACGGGTTAGGTTTACCATTTGGGTACGGGTTAGGGTAAGGTTTAGGGTTAAGGTAAGGGTTAGGTGTTAGGGTTAGAGTTAGGGTTAGGCTACGGGTAGGGTTAGGGTACGGCTTAGGGTTACGGTACGGGTTAGGGTTACGTAGGGTACGGGATAGGTTTAGTGTACGGTTAGGTCTAGGGTTAGGGTTAGGTTTAGTGTGCGGGTTAGGGTTAGAGTTATGGTACGTGTTAGGGTTAGGGGTTGGGTACGGGTTAGCGTTATGTTTAGGTTAGGGTACGGGTTAGGTTTAGGGTTAGGGTTAGGGTACGGTTTAGGGTTAGGGTTGGGTTAGGTTTAGGGTTAGGGTTAGGTTTAGTGTTAGGGTTAGGGTTAGGGTACGGGTTATGGTTACTGTACGGGTAGGGTTAGGGTTAGGGTAAGGTTTATAGTACGGTTTAGGGTTTGAGTTAGGGTTAAGTATAGTGGTAGAGTATGGGTTAGCGTTAGTGTTAGGTTTAGGGTTAGTGTTAGGGTTAGGGTTAGGGTTAGGGTTAGTGTTAGGGTACGGGTTAGGGTTAGAGTACGTGTTAGGGTTAGTGTTAGGTTTAGGGTTAGTGTTAGGGTACGGGTTAGGGTTAGAGTACGGGTTAGGGTTAGGTTTAGGGTTAGGGTTATGGTTAGAGTACGGGTTAGGGTTAGTGTTACTGTTAGAGTTAGAGTTAGGGTTAGTGTACGGATAGGTTTAGGGTTAGGGTTAGGTTTAGAGTACGGGTTAGGGTTAGTTTTAGGGTACGGGAAAGGTTAGCGTACGGGTTAAGTTTAGGGTTAGGGTTAGGTTTAGGTTATGGGTTAGGGTTAGAGTACGGGTTAGGGTTAGGTTTAGGTGCGGGTTAGGGTTAGGGTTAGGGTTAGGTTTAGGGTTAGGGTTCGGTTTAGGTATAGGTTTAGGGTCAGGGTGAGGGTTAGGGATAGGGTTATGTTACGGGTTAGGGTTAGGGTTGGGGTTAGGGTACAGTTTAGTTTTAGGGTTAGGGTACGGGTCCGGGTTACGGTTAAGGTTAGGGTTAGGGTTAGGGTATGGGTTAGGGTTAGGGTACGGTTAAGGGTTATGGTTAGGTTTAGGGTTAGGTTTAGGTTTAAGGTGCGGGTTAGGGTTAGGGTTAGGTTTAGTGTTAGGGTTAGGTTATGGGTTATGCTTAGGGTATGGGTTAGCATTAGGGTTATGGTCAGGGTTAGGGTTAGGATTAGGGTACGAGTTAGGGTTAGGGTTAAGTTTAGTGTACGGGTTAGGGTTAGGGTTATGATATGGTTTAGGTTTAGGGTACGGGTTAGGGTTAGGGTCAGGGTAGGGTTAGGGTTAGGGTACAAGTTAGGGTTACGGTTAGGGTACGTGTTAGGTTTAGGGTTATGGTATTGGTTAGTGTTACAGTACGGGTTAGGGTTTTGGTGAGGGTTAGGGTTAGGGTTAGAGTATGGGTTAGGGTTAGTGTTAGGTTTAGGGTTAGGGTTAGGGGTAGGGAACGGGTTAGGGTTAGGTTTAGGGAACAGGATAGGGTTAGTGTACGGGTTAAGTTGAGGGTTAGGGTTAGGTTTAGGTTACAGGTTAGGCTTAGGGTATGGGTTAGGGTTAGGTTTAGGTGCGAGTTAGGGTTAGGGTACGGGTTAGAGTTAGGTTTAGGGTCGGGGTTAATGTTAGGGATAGGGTTATGGTTCGGGTTAGGGTACGGGTTACGGTTATGGTTAAGGTTAGGTTTAGTGTTAGGGTTTGGGTAAGGGTTAGGGTACGGGTAAGTGTTATGGCTAGGGTTAGGTTTAGGTTTAGGTTTAGGGTGCGTGTTAGGCTTTGGGTTAGGGTTAGGGTTAGCTCTAGGGCATGGTTTAAGGTTACTGTTAGGGTTTGGGTACGGGTTAGGGTTAGGGCTAGGTTATGTGATAGGGTTGGGTATGGGTTACGTCAAGGGTTAGGTTTAGGGTTAGGGTATGTGTTATTTTTAGGGTACGGGTTAGGGTTAGGGTTAGGGTCAGGGTTAGGGTTAGGTTTAGGGTATGAGTTAGGGTTAGTGTTAGTGTTAGAGTACGGGGTAGGGTTAGTGTAAGGGTTAGGGTTAAGGTTAATGTACGGGTTAGGCTTAGGGTTAGGTTTACGGTTAGGATACGGGTTAGGGTTAGGTTTAAGTTACGGGATAGGGATAGTGTACGGGTTAAGTTTAGGGTTAGGGTTAGGTTTAGGTTACGGGTTAGGCTTAGGGTACGGGTTAGGGTTACGGTTAAGGTTAGGGTTAGGTTAGGATATCGGTTAGGGTTAGATTATGGTTAAGGGTTATGGTTTGGGTTAGGGTTAGGGTTAAGTTTAGGGTGCGGGTTAGGGTTAGGGTCAGGGTTAGTGTTAGGTGTAGGGTACGGGTTTGGGTTAGTGTTAGGTTACGAGTTAGGTTTACCGTTTGGGTATGGGTTAGGGTACGGGTTAGAGTTAGGGTTAGGGTTCGGGATAGGGTTAGTGTACACGTTAGGGTTAGGGTTAGGGTTAGGGTTAGTGTTATGGTTACGGTACGGTTTAGTGTTAAGGTTCGGAATGGGATGGGTTAGTGTACGTGTTAGGTCTAGGGTTAGGGTTAGGTTTAGGTGCGGGTTAGGGTTAGGGTACGTGTTAGGGTTAGGGTTTGGGTACGGGTTAGCTTTACGTTTAGGGTTAGGGTATGGGTTAGGGTTAGGGTTAGGGTTAGGGTATGGTTTAGTATTAGGGTACGGGTTAGCGTTATGTTTAGGGTCAGGGTTAGGTTTAGGTTTAGGGTTAGGGTTAGGGTACGGATTAGGGTTACTGTACGGTTTAGGGTTAGGGTTAGGTTTATAGTACGTGTTAGGGTTAGAGTTAGGGTTAGGTTTAGGGTTAGAGTACAGGTTAGGGTTAGTATTAGTGTTAGGGTTAGTGTTAGGGTACGGGTTATTGTTAGAATACGGGTTAGTTTTAGGTTTATGGTTAGGGTTAGGGTTAGAGCACGTGTAGGCTTATTGTTAGTGTTAGGGTTAGGGTTAGTGTATGGATAGGGTTAGGGTTAGGGTTAGGGTTAGGGTATGGGTTAGGGTTAGGTTTAGGGTACAGGTTAGGGTTAGGGTTGGGGTTAGGGTTCGGGTTAGGGTTAGGGTACGGGTTAGGGTTAGGGTTAAGGTACGGGTTTGGGTTACAGTACGGGTTAGCGTTAGGGTGAGGGTTAGGGTTAGGGTTAGGGTGAGAGTACGATTTAGGGTTAATATTAGGGTTAGGGTTTGGTTAGGTTTAGGGTTAGGCTACGATTTAGGGTTAGGGTTAGTGTTAGAGTACAGGGTAGGGTTAGTGTTAGGGTAGGGTTAGGGTTAATGTACAGGTTAGGCTTAGGGTTAGGCTTAGGGTTAGGATATGGCTTAGGGTTAGGTTTAGGGTACGGGATAGGGTTAGCGTACGGGTTAATTTTAGGGTTAGGGTTAGGTTTAGGTTACGGGTTAGGGTTAGGGTACAGGTTAGGGTTAGGTCAAGGTTAGGTTTAGGGTTAGGGGTTAGGGTTAGAGTTAGGGTTAGGCTACGGGTAGGTTTAGGGTACCGGTTAGGGTTAGGGTTAGGGTTCGGGTTAGGTTTAGTGTACGGGTTAGGGTTAGTGTTAGGGTTAGGGTTAGGGTTAGGGTTAGTGTTAGGGTTACGGTATGGGTTAGGGTTAAGGTTACGGTAAGGGATAGGTTTACTCTACGTGTTACGTCTAGGGTTAGGTTTAGGTTTAGTGTGCAGGTTAGGGTTAGGTTTAGGGTCAGGGTTAGGGTACGTGTTAGGTTTAGGGTTCGTGTACGGGTTAGGGTTGCATTTATGGTTAGGGTATGGGTTAGGTTTAGGTTTAGGGTAAGGGTTAGTGTTAGGGTATGGTTTAGGGTTAGAGTACGGGTTAGGGTTAGGTTTAGGGTTAGGGTTAGGGTTAGAGTACGGGTTAGGTTTAGTGTTAGGGTTAGGGTTTGGGTTAGTGTAAGGAAAGGATTAGGGTTAGGGTGTGGGTTAGGGTAAGGGTTATGGTTAGGTTTAGGGTACGGGATAGGGTTAATGTACGGGTTAATTTTAGGGTTAGCGTTAGGTTTAGGTTACGAGTTAGGGTTAGGGTGCGTGTTAGGGTTAGGTTTAGGTGCAGGTTAGGGTAAGGGTACGGGTTAGGGTTAGGTTTAGGGTCACGGTTAGGGTTAGGGATAGGGTTATGTTACGGGTTAGGTTTAGGGTTGGGGTTAGGGTAAGGGTGGGTTTTAGGTTTAGGGTACAGGTTAGGGTTACAGTTAAGTTTAGGGTTAGTGATAGGGTATGGGTTAGGGTTAGGGTACAGGTAAGGATTATGGTTAGGGTTAGGGTTAGGTTTAGGTTTAGGGTGCGGTTTAGGCTTAGGTTTAGGGTTAGGGTTAGCGCTAGGGTATGGGTTAGGGTTATTCTTAGTGTTTGGGTACGGGTTAGGGTTAGGGTACGAGATAGGGTTGGGTACGGGTTAGGTCAAGTGTTAGGGTTAGGTTTAGTGTACTGGTTAGGGTTAGGATTAGGTATAGGGTTAGGGTTAGGGTATGGGTTAGGTTTAGGGTACTTGTTAGGGTTAGGTTTAGGGTCAGGGTTAGGGTTAGGGTTAGGGTATGAGTTAGGGTTAGGTTTAGGTTTAGGTTATGGGTTAGGTTTAGGGTTAGGGTTAGGGTTAGGGTACGGGTTACGGGTTATGGTTAGTGTTAGGGTCAGGGTTGGGGTTAGGGTACGAGTTAGGGTTAGGGTTAGGGTATGGGTTAGGGTTTGAGTTATGTTACGGGTTAGGTTTAGAGTACGGGTTAGGGTTAGGGTGCGGGTTAGGGTTAGGGTTAGAGTACGGTGAGGGTTAGGGTTAGGGTTATGGTTACGGTTAGGTTTAGGGAAAGGGTTAGTGTTAGTGTTAGGGTACGGGTTAGGCTTAAGGTTAGGGTTAGTGTTAGAGTATGGTGTAGGGTTAGGGTTAGGGTTAGGGTTAGGGTTAATGTACGGGTTAGGCTTAGAGTTAGGTTTAGGTTTAGGTTACGGGTTAGGGTTAGGGTAAGTGTACAGATAGAGTTAGCGTATGGGTTAAGTATAGTGTTAGGGCTATGTTTAGGTTACAGGTTAGGGATAGGGTACGGGTTAGGGTTAGGTTTAAGGTGCAGGTTAGGGTTAGGGTTAGGGTTAGTGTTCGGGTTAGGGTTAGGTTTAGGGTCAGGGTTAGGGTTAGAGTTAGTGTTAGGGTATGAGTTAGGGTTAGGGTTGGGGTTAGAGTTCGCGTTAGTTTTAAGGTTAGGGTACGGGTTAGGGTTATGGTTAAAATTAGGGTTAGGTTTAGGGTGTGGGTTAGGGTTAGGGTACATTTAAGGGTTATGTTTAGGGTTAGGTTTAGGGTTAAGTTTAGGGTGCGGTTTAGGGTTAGGGTTAGGGATAGGGTTAGGTTTAGAATACGGGTTTGCGTTAGTGTTAGGGTACGGGTTATGTTTACTGTTTGGGTACGGGTTAGGGTAAGGTTTAGGGTTAGGTTTAGGGTTAAGGGTTAGGGTTAGAGTTAGGTTAGGCTACGGGATAGGGTTAGAGTACGGGTTAGGGTTACGGTTAGGGTAAGGGTTAGGGTTAGGATTATAGTATGGATTAGGTATAGAGTTAGGGTTAGGTTTAGGGTTAGACTACGGGTTAGGGTTAGTGTTAGGGTTAGGGTTAGTGCTAGAGTATGGGTTAGGGTTAGAGTACGGGTTAGGGTTAGTTTAAGGGTTTGGTTAGGGTAAGAGTACAGGTTAGGGTTAGTGTTAGGGTTAGGGTTAGGGTTAGTGTACAGATCATGTTAGGTTTAGGGCTAGGGTTAGGGTACGGGTTAGGGTTAGGTTTAGGGTATGGGATAGGGTTAGCGTACGGGTTAAGTGTAGGGTTAGGGTTAGGTTTAGGTTACGGGTTAGGGTTAGGTAAGTGTTAGGGTTAGGTTTAGGTGAGGGTTAGGGTTAGGGTTAGGGTTAGGGTACGGGTTAGGGTTAGTTTTAGGGTCAGGATTAGGGTGAGGTTTAGGGTCAGGATTAGCGTTAGGGATAGGGTTATGGGACGGGTTAGGGTTAGGGTTGGGGTTAGGGTACGAGTTAGTTTTAGAGTTAGGGTACGTGTCAGGGTTACGTTTAAGGTTAGGGTTACGGTTAGGGTATGGGTTAGGGTTAGGGTACGGGTAAGGGTTATGGTTGGGTTTAGGGTTAGGTTTAGGTTTAGTGTGTGGATCAGGTTTAGGTTTAGGGTTAGGGTTAGGGTTAGCACTAGGGTATGGGTTAGAGTTACTGTTAGAGTTTGGGTACGGGTTATATTTAGGGTTAGTGTATGGGATAGGTTTGGATACGGGTTAGGTCAACTGTTAGGGTTAGGTTTAGGGTACGGGTTAGGGTTAGGGTTAGGTTTAGGGTTAGGGTTAGGGTATGGGTTAGGCTTAGAGTACGGGTTAGGGTGAGGGTTAGGGTCCGGGTTAGGGTTAGGGTTAGGGTTAGGGTTAGGGTACGAGTTAGGGTTAGGGTTAGGTTTAGAGTACCGATTATGTTTAGGGTTAGGGTTAGGGTCCGGTTTAGGTTTAGGGTACGGATTAAGGTTAATGTTAGAGTCAGGGTTAGGTTTAGGGTTAGGGTACGAGTTAGGGTTAGGTTTAGGGTACGGGTTAGGGTTAGGGTTAGGTTTAGGGTTAGGGTTAGGGTATGGGTTAGGCTTAGAGTACGGGTTAGGGTGAGGGTTAGGGTCCGGGTTAGGGTTAGGGTTAGGGTTAGGGTACGTGTTAGTGTTAGGGTTAGGTTTAGAGTACCGGTTATGTTTAGGGTTAGGGTTAGGGTCCGGTTTAGGTTTAGGGTACGGATTAAGGTTAATGTTAGAGTCAGGGTTAGGTTTAGGGTTAGGGTACGAGTTAGGGTTAGGTTTAGGGTACGGGTTAGGGTTAGGGTTATGGTACGGGTTAGGGTTACAGTACGGGTTAGGGTTAGGGTGAGGGTTAAGGTTAGGGTTAGAGTACGGTTAGGGTTAGGGTTAGGTTTAGGGTTAGGTTTAGAGTACGGTTTAGGGTTAGTGTTAGTGTTAGGGTTAGGGTTAGAGTACGGGGTAGGGTTAATGTTAGGGTTAGTGTTAGGGGTAATGTACAGGTTAGGCTTAGGGTTAGGTTTCGGGTTAGGATATGGTTTAGGGTTAGGTTTAGGGTACGGGATAGGGTTAGCGTGCAGGTTAAGCATAGGTTTAGGTTTAGCTTTAGGTTACGGGTTAGGGTTAGGGTTGGGTTAGGGTTAGGATTAGTGTAAGGGATAGGATTAGGTTTAGGGTCAGGGTTAGGGTTAGTGTTAATGTTAGGGTACGGTTTAGGATTAGGGTTGGGGTTAGGGTACGGGTTAGTTTTAGGGTTAGGGTACAGGTTAGGGTTACAGTTAAGGTTAGGGTTAGGGTTAGGGTATGGGTTAGGGTTAGGTTACGGTTAAGGGTTATGGTTTGTGTTAGGGTTAGGGTTAAGTTTAGAGTGCGGGTTAGGGTTAGGGTTAGGGTTAGAGTATGGGATTGGGTTAGTGTTAGGGTATGGGTTAAGTTTACGATTTGGGCACGGGTTTGGGGAAGGGTTAGGGTTAGTGTTATGGATAGAGTTAGGGTTAGGCTACGGATAGGGTTAGGGTACGGGTTAGGGTTAGGTTTAGGTTTCGGGTTAGGGTTATTGTACGGGTTATGGTTAGAGTTAGGGTTAGGGTACGGGTTAGGGTTAGGGTTAGTGTACGGGTTAGGGTAAGGGTTAGGGTTGGTGTTAGGGTTACGGTACGGGTTAGCGTTAGGTTTAGGGTACGGGATAGAGTTAGTCTACGTGTTAGGTCTAGGGTTAGGGTTAGGTTTAGTGTGCGGGTTAGGGTTAGGGTTAGGGTACGTGTTAGCTTTAGGGTTTGGGTACGGGTTAGCGTTATGTTTAGGTTTGGGTACGGGTTAGGTTTAGGGTTAGGGTTAAGGTACGGTTTAGGTTTAGGGAATGGGATAGGGTTAGGTTTAGGGTCAGGGTTAGGGTTAGGTTTAGGGTTAGGGTTAGGGTTAGGGTTTGGGTACGGTTAAGGGTTAGGGTTAGGGTTAGGGTTAGGTTTAGGGTTATAGTACGGGTTAGGTTTTGAGTTAGGTTGAGGTATAGGTTTAGAGTACGGGTTAGGGTTGGTGTTATGGTTAGGGTTAGTGTTAGTTTACGAGTTAGTCTTAGGGAATGTGTTAGGTTTAAGTTTAGGGTGCAGGTTAGGGTTAGAGTTAGGGTTAGTGTAAGGGTTAGGGTTAGGTTTAGGGTCAGGGTTAAGGTTAGGATTAGTTTTAGGTTACGGGATATGGTTAGGGTTGGGGTTAGTGTACGGGTTAGTTTTAGGGCTAGGGTACTGGTTAGTGTTATGGTTAAGGTTAGGGTTAGGGTTAGGTTATGGGTTAGTGTTAGGTTACGGTTAAGGGTTATGGTATGGGTTAGGGTTAGGGTTAAGTTTAGGGTGCGCGTTAGGGTTAGGGTTAGGGTTAGGGTTAGAGTACGGTTTTGGGTTAGTTTTAGGGTACGGGTTAGTTTTACCGTTTGGGTATGGGTTAGGGTAAGGGTTAGGGTTAGGGATAGGTGTTAGGGGTAGGGTTAGGGTTAGGCTATGGGTAAGGTTAGTGTACGGGTTAGGGTTAGGGTTAGGGTTTGGGTTAGGGTTAGTGTACGGGTTAGGGTTAGGGTTAGGGTTAGTTTTAGGGTTAGGATTTGTGTTAGGGTTACCGTACGGGTTAGGGTTAAGGTTACAGTACGGGATAGGGTTAGTGTACGTGTTAGGTCTAGGGTTAGGGTTAGGTTTAGTGTGCGGGTTAGGATTAAGGGTAGGTTTAGTTTACGGGTTAGGTTTAGGGTTAGGTTTAGGGTACGGGTTAGGTTTAGGGTTAGGGTCAGTGTTAGGGTTAGGGTTAGGGTATGAGTTAGGGTTAGTGTTAGGTTTAGGGTACGGGTTAGTTTTAGGGTTAGGTTACGGGTCAGGGTTAGGGTTAGGGTTAGGGTTAGAATACGGGGTAGGGTTAGTGTTAAGGTTAGTTTTAGGGTTAATGTATGGGTTAGGCTTAGGGTTAGGTTTAGGGTTAGGTTACGGGTTAGGGTTAGGTTTAGGATACGGGATAGAGTTAGTGTACGGGTTAAGTTTAGGGTTAGGATTAGGTTTAGGTTACTGGTTAGGGTTAGGGTACGGGTGAGAGTTAGGTTTAGGGTGCGGGTTAGGGTTAGGGTTAGGGTTAATGTATGGGTTAGGGTTAGGTTGAGGGTCAGGGTTAGGGTTAGCGTTAGTGTTAGGGTATGGTTTAGGGTTAGGGTTGGGGTTAGGGTACGAGTTAGTTTTATCGTTAGGGTACGGGTTAGGGTTACTGTTGAAGATAGGTTTAGAGTTAGGGTGTGGATTAGGGTAAGGGTATGGTTAAGGGTTATGGTTAGGGTTAGGGTTAGGGTTAAGTTCAGGGTGTGGTTTAGGGTTCAGGTTAGAGTTAGTGTTAGGGTTAGAGTACGGGTTTGGGTTAGTGTTAGGGTACGGGTTAGGTATACCGTTTGGGTACGGGTTAGGGTAAGGGTTAGGCTTAGGGTTAGGGTTAGGGGTTAGGGTTAGAGTTAGGTTTAGGCTACGGGATAGTGTTAGAGTACAGGTTAGGGTTAGGGTTAGGGTAAGGGTGAAGGTTAGGGTTATAGTACGGGTTAGGGTTAGAGTTAGGGTTAGGTTTAGGGTTAGAGTACGGGTTAGGGTTAGTGTGAGGGTTAGGGTTAGTATTAGGGTACGGGTTAGCGTTAGGTTTAGTGTACGGATTGGGTTAGGGTTAGGGTTAGGGTTAGGGTTAGGGTATGGGTTAGGTTTAGGTTTCGGTACGGGCTAGGGTTAGCATACGGGTTAAGTTTAGATTTAGATTTAGGTTTAGGTTATGGGTTAGGGTTAGGGTACGTGTTAGGGTCAGGTTTAGGTGAGGGTTAGGTTTAAGGTTAGGGTTAGGGTTAGGGTACGTGTTAGGGTTAGGTTTAGGTGCGGGTTAGGGTTGTGGTTAGGGTTAAGTTTAGATTTAGGGTTCTGTTTAGGGTTAGGTTTAGGGTCAGGGTTAGGGTTAGGGATAGGGTTATGGTACGGGTTAGCGTTAGGGTTGGGGTTAGCGTACGGGTTAGTTTTATGTTTAGGGTACGGTCAGGGTTACGGTAAAGTTTAGGGTTAGGTTTAGGGTATGGGTTAGGTTTAGGTTACGGGTAAGGGTTATGGTTAGGGTTAGGGTTAGGTTTCGGTTTAGGGTGCGGTTTAGGGTTAGGGTTAGGTTTAGTGCTAGGGTATGGGTTAGGGTTACTGTTAGGGTTTGGATACGGGTTAGGGTTAGGTTTAGGTTACGGGATAGGGTTGGGTATGGGTTAGGTCAAGGGTTAGGGTTAGGGTTAGGGTATGTGTTAGGTTTAGGGTACGGGTTAGGGTTAGGGTTAGGGTTAGGGTATGGGTTAGGGTTAGGGTTAGTGTAGGAGTACGGGGTAGGGTTAGTGTTAGGATTAGGGTTAGGTTTAATATACGTGTTAGGCTTAGGGTTAGGTTTAGGGTTAGGATACGGGTTAGGGTTAGGTTTAAGGTACAGGATAGGGTTAGCCTACGGGTTAAGTTTAGGGTAAGGGTTAGGTTTAGGTTACGGGTTAGGGTTAGGGTACGGGTTAGGGTTAGGTTTAGGGTGCGGGTTAGGTTTAGGTTTAGGATTAGTGTAAGGGTTAAAGTTAGTTTTAGTGTCAGTGTTAGGGTTAGGGTTAGTGTTAGGGCACGGCGTAGGGTTAGGGCTGGGGTTAGGGTATGGGTTAGTTTTAGCACTAGTGTACGGGTTAGGGTTACAGTTAAGGTTAGGGTTAGGTTTAGGATATGGGTTAGGGTAAGATTACGGTTAAGTGTTATGGTTTGGGTTAGGGTTAGGGTTAAGTTTAGGGTGCGGGTTAGGGTTAGGGTCAGGTTTAGGGTTAGGTTTAGGGTACGGGTTTGGGTTAGTGTTAGGGTACGGGTTAGGTTTACCTTTTGGGTACGGGTTAGGGTAAGGTTGAGGGTTAGGGTTAAGGGTTAGGGTTATAGTTATGGTTAGGCTATGGGTAGCGTTAGGGTAATGGTAAGGGTTAGGTTTAGGGTTCGGGATAGGGTTAGTGTTCAGGTTAGGGTTAGGGTTAGGGTTAGGGTTAGGGTTAGTGTTATGGTTATGGTATGGTTTAGGGTTAAGGTTGGGTTACAGGATAGGGTTATTGTACGTGTTAGGTCTAGGATTAAGGTTAGGTTTAGGTGCGTGTTATGGTTAGGGTTAGGGTTAGGTTACGTGTTAGGGTTAGGGTTTGGGTACGGGTTAGCGTTACGTTTAGGGTTAGGGTGCGGTTTAGTGTACGGTTAGGGTTAGGGTACGGTTTAGGATTAGGGTATGGGTTGGCGTTAGGGTTAGGGTCAGGGTTAGGGTTAGGTTTAGGGTTAGGTTTAGTGTTAGGGTACGGATTAAGGTACTGTACGGTTTAGGGTTAGGGTTAGGGTTAGGGTTATAATACGTGTTAGGGTTAGAGTTAGGGTTAGGTTTAGGGTTAGAGTACGGGTTATGGTTAGTGTTAGGGTTAGGGTTAGTGTTAGGGTATGGGTTCGGGTTAGAGTACTGGTTAGGGTTAGGTTTAGTGTTATGGTTAGAGTACGGGTTAGGGTAGTGTTAGTTTAGGGTTAGGGTTAGGTTTGTTGTACGGATACAGTTAGGGCAGGGTTAGGGTTAGGGTACAGGTGAGGGTTAGTTTAGGGTACGGGTTAGGGTTAGGGTACGGGTTAGGGTACGGGTTAGTTTTAGGGTGCGGGTTAGGGTTAGGGTTAGGGTTAGGGTACGAGTTAGGGATAGGGTTAGGGTACGGGTAAGGTTAGGGTTATGGTACGGGTTTGGGTTACAGTACGGGTTAGGGTTAGGGTGAGGCCTAGGGTTAGGGTTAGAGTATGGTTAGGGTAGGGTTAGGGTTAGGGTGACAGTACGGTTTAGGGTTAATGTTAGGGTTAGGGTTAGGGTTAGGTTTAGGGTTAGGCTACGATTTAGGGTTAGGGTTAGTGTTACAGTACGGGGTAGGGTTAGTGTTAGGGTTAGGGTTAGGGTTAATGTACGGGTTAGGCTTAGGGTTAGGTTTAGGGTTAGTATACAGTTAGGGTTAGGTTTAGGGTATGGGATAGGTTTAGCGTACGGGTTAAGTTTAGGGTTAGGGTTAGGTTTAGGTTACGGGTTAGGGTTAGGGTACGGGTTAGGTTTAGGTTTAGGGTGCGGGTTTGGGTTAGGGTTAGTGTAAGGGTTAGCGTTAGGTTTAGGGTCAGGGTTAGGGTTAGTGTTAGTGTTAGGGTATGGGTTAGGGTTAGGGTTGCGGTTAGGTTATGGGTTAGTTTTAGGGTTAGGGTACAGTTTAGGGTTATGGTTCAGTTTAGGGTTAGGGTTAGGGTATGGGTTAGGTTTAGGTTACGGTTAAGGGTTATGGTTTGGGTAAGGGTCAGGGTTAAGTTTAGGGTGCGGGTTAGAGTTAGAGTTAGGGTTAGATACGGGTTTGCATTAGTGTTAGTGTACGGGTTAGGTTCACCGTTTCGGTATTGGTTAGGGTAAGGGTTAGGGTTAGGGTTAGGGTTAGGGGTTAGGGTTAGAGTTAGGGTTAGGCTACGGGTAGGTTTAGGGTAGGGTTAGGGTTAGGGTTAGGGTTCGGGTTAGGGTTAGTGTACGGGTTAGGGTTAGGTTTAGGGTTAGGGTTAGGTTTAGGGTTAGGGTTAGTGTTAGGGTTACGGTACGGGTTAGGGTTAAGTTTACGGTACGGGATAGGTTTAGTGTACGTGTTAGGTCTAGGGTTAGGTTTAGATTTAGTGTACGGGTTAGGGTACAAGATAGGGTTAGGGTTAGGGTACGGGTTAGGGTTAGAGTTATGGTACGGGTTAGGGTTACAGTACGGGATAGGGTTAGGGTGAGGCTTAGGGTTAGGGTTAGAGTACGGTTAGGGTCAGGGTTAGGGTTAGAGTACAGTTTAGGGTTAGTGTTAGGGTTAGGGTAAGGTTAGGGTTAGGGTTAGGGTTAGAGTACGGGGTAGGGTTAGTGTTAGGGTTAGGGTTAGGTTTAGTGTTAGGGTACGGGATAGGGTTTGGTTAGGGTTAGTGTCTGGTTACGGGGTAGGGTTAGTGTTAGGTTTAGGTTTATGGTTAGTGTTAGGGTACGGGATAGGGTTTGGGTTAGGATTAGGGTTAGGGTACGGGTAATGTTAGTGTTAGGGTTAGGGTTTGGGTTAATGTATGGTTTAGGCTTAGGGTTAGGTATAGGGTTAGGATAAGGGTTAGTGTTAGGTTTAGGGTACGGGATAGGTTTATCGTACGGGTTAAGTTTAGGGTTAGGGTTAAGTTTACATTAAGGGTTAGGGTTAGGGTACGGTTTAGGGTTAGGTTTAGGGTGCGGGTTAGGGTTAGGTTTAGGGTTAGGATTAGTGTAAGGGTTAGGGTTAGGGTAGAGTCAGGTTTAGGGTTAGGTTTAGTGTTAGGGTAGGGGTTAGGGTCGGTAGGGATTACTGTACGGGTTAGGTTTATGGCTAGGGTATGGGTTAGGGTACGGTTAAGGTAAGGGTTAGGGTTAGGGTTAGGGTTAGCGTACGTGTTAGGGTTAGGGTTTGGGTACGGGTTAGGGTTACGTTTAGGGTTAGGGTTCGGTTTAGTTTTAGGATTAGGGTAAGGGTTAGCGCTAGGGTATGGGTTAGGTTTACTGTTAGGGTTTGGGAACGGGTTAGGGTTAGCGTTAGGGTACGGGATAGAGTTGGGTGCGGGTTAGGTCAAGGGTTAGGGTTGGGTTTAGGGTACTGGTAAGGGTTAGGGTTAGGTTTAGGGTTAGGGTTAGGGTATGGGTTAGGTTTAGGGTACGGGTTAAGGTTAGGGTTAGGGTCAGGTTTAGGGTTAGGGTTATTGTACGAGTCAGGTTTAGGGTTAGGTTTAGGCTATGGGTTAGGGTTAGGATTATGGTTAGGGTAAGGGTTAGGGTTAGAGTACGGGGTAGGGTTAGTGTTAGTGTTAGGGTTAGGGTTAATGTATGGGTTAGGCTTAGGGATAGGTTAGGGTTAGGATATGGGTTAGGGTTAGGTTTAGGGTGTGGGTTGGGTTAGGGTTAGGGTTAGTGTAAGGGTTAGCGTTAGGTTTAGGGTCAGGTTTAGGTTTAGGGTTAGTGTTAGGGTACGGGTTAGGGTTTGGGTTGGTGATAGGGTACGGGTTAGTTTTAGATTTAGGGTACGGATTAGGGTTATGGTTAAGGTTAGGGTTAGGTTTAGGTTATGAGTTAGGGTTAAGTTATGGTTAAGGGTTATGGTTTGGGTTAGGGTTAGAGTTAAGTTTAGGGTGCGGGTTAGGGTTAGGGTTAGGGTTACAGTACAGGTTTGGGTTAGTGTTAGGGTACGGGTTAGGTTTACCGTTTGGGTATGGGTTAGGGTAAGGTTGAGGGTTAGGGTTAAGGGTTAGGGTTATAGTTATGGTTAGGCTACGGTTAGTGTTAGGGTACGGGTTAGGGTTAGGTTTAGGGTTCGGGATAGGGTTAGTGTACGGGTTAGGATTAGGGTTAGGGTTAGGTTTAGGGTTAGTGTTATGGTTATGGAACGGATTAGGGTTAAGGTTGGGTTACGGGATAGGGTTATTGTACCTGTTAGTTCTAGGGTTAGGGTTAGGTTTAGGTGCGTGTTAGGGTTAGGGTTAGGGTTAGGATACATGTTAGGGTTAGGGTTTGGGTCCGGGTTAGCGTTACGTTTAGGGTTAGGGTACGGGTTAGGGTTAGGGTTAGGGTACGGTTTAGATTTAGGGTACGGGTTAGCGTTAGGGTTAGGGTCAGGGTTAGGGTTAGGTTTAGGATTAGGTTTAGGGTTAGGTTACGGATTAGGGTTACTGTACGGTTTAGGGTTAGGGTTAAGGTTAGGGTATTAATACGTGTTAGGGTTAGAGTTAGGGTTAGGTTTAGAGTTAGAGTACGGGTTAGGGTCAGGGTTAGGGTTAGGGTTAGTGTTAGGGTATGGGTTAGGTTTAGGGTGCGGTTAGGTTACGGGTTAGTTTTAGGGTTAGGGTACAGTTTAGGGTTATGGTTAAGTTTAGGGTTAGGGTAGGGTATGGGTTAGGTTTAGGTTACGGTTAAGGGTTATGGTTTGGGTTAGGGTCAGGGTTATATTTAGGGTGCGGGTTAGAGTTAGAGTTAGGGTTAGATTACTGGTTTGGGTTAGTGTTAGGGTACAGGTTAGGTTAACCATTTGGGTATGGGTTAGGGTAAGGGTTAGGGTTAGGTTAGGGGTTAGGGTTAGAGTTAGGGTTAGGCTACGGGTAGGTTTAGGGTACGGGTTAGGGTTAGGTTTAGGGTTCGGGTTAGGGTTAGTGTACGGTTTAGGGTTAGCGTTAGGGTTAGGTTTAGGGTTAGGGTTAGTGTTAGGGTTACGGTACGGGTTAGGGTTAAGGTTATGGTACGGGATAAGTTTAGTGTACATGTTAGGTCTAGGGTTAGGTTTAGGTTTAGTGTGCGGGTTAGGGTTAGGGTTAGGTTTAGGGTTAGTGTTAGGGTTAGGGTTTGGGTATGGGTTAGGGTTAGTGTACGGATAGGATTAGGGTTAGGGTGTGGGTTAAGGTACGGGTTAGGTTTAGGGGTAGGATAATTGTTAGTGTTAGGGTACGGTTAGGGTTAGAGTACGGGTTAGGGTTAGGTTTAGGGTTAGGGTTAGTGTTAAGTATGGGTTAGGGTTAGTGTTAGTGTTAGGGTAAGGGTTAGTGTACGGATAGGATTAGGGTTAGGGTGTGGGTTAGGGTACGGGTTAGGGTTAGGTTTAGGGTATGGGATAGGGTTAGGGTACGTGTTAGGGTTAGGTTTAGGTGCGGGTTAGGGTTAGGGTACGGGTTAGGGTTAGGTTTAGGGTCAGGGTTAGGGTTACGGATAGGGTTATGGTACGGGTTAGGGTTAGGGTTGGGGTTAGGGTACGGGTTAGTTTTAGGATTAGGATACGGGTTAGGGTTACGGTTAATGTTAGGCTTAGGGTTAGGGTATGGGTTAGGCTTAGGGTACGGCTACGGGTTATGGTTAGGGTTAGGGTTAGGTTTAGGTTTAAGGTGCGGGTTAGGCTTAGGTTTAGGCTAAGTGTTAGCGCTACGGTATGGGTAAGGGTGCTGTTAGAGTTTGGGTACGGGTTAGGGTTAGGGTTAAGGTAAGAGATAGGGTTAGGGTTAGGGTACGGGTTAAGGTTAGGGTTATGGTACGGGTTAGGGTTACAGTACGGGATAGGTTTAGGGTGAGGCTTAGGGTTAGGGTTAGAGTACGGTTAGGGTTAGGGTTAGAGTACGGGTTAGGGTTAGTGCTAGGGTTAGGGTAAGGTTAGGGTTAGGGTTAGGTTTAGGGTTAGAGTACGGGGTAGGTTTAGTGTTAGTGTTAGGGTTAGGGTTAGGGTTAGTGTTAGGGTACGGGATAGGTTTTGGGTTAGGGTTAGGGTTAGGGTACGGGGTAGGGTTAGTGTTAGGGTTAGGGTTAGGGTTAGTGTTAGGGTACAGGATAGGGTTTGGGTTAGGGTTAGTGTTATGGTACGGGGTAGGGTTAGTTTTAGGGTTAGGGTTTGGGTTAATGTACGGTTTAGGCTTAGGGTTAGGTTTAGGGTTAGGATACGGTTACTGTTAGGTTTAGGGGTACGGGATAGGTTTATCATACGGGTTAAGTTTAGGGTTAGGGTTAGGTTTACGTTACGGGTTAGGGTTAGGATACGGGTGAGGGTTAGGTTTAGGTTGCGGGTTAGGGTTAGGGTTAGGATTAGTGTAAGGGTTAGCATTAGGTTTAGGGTCAGGGTTAGGGTTAGGGTTAGTGTTAGGGTACGGTTTAGGGTCGGTGGGGTTAGGGTACGGGTTAGGTTTAGGGTTAGGGTGTGGTTAGGGTAACGGTTAAGGTTAGGGTTAGGGTTAGGGTTAGGGTATGGGTTAGGGTTAGGGTTAGGGTTAGGGTTAGCATACGTGTTAGTGTTAGGGTTTGTGTACGGGTTAGGGTTACATTTAGGGTTAGGGTACGGTTTAGTTTTAGGGTTAGGGTAAGGGTTAGCGCTAGGGTATGGGTTAGGTTTACTGTTAGGGTTTGGGAACGGGTTAGGGTTAGGGTACGGGATAGGGTTGGGTACGTGTTAGGTCAAGGGTTAGGGTTGGGTTTAGGGTACTGGTAAGGGTTAGGGTTAGGTTTAGGTTTAGGGTTAGTGTATAGGTTAGGTTTAGGGTACGGGTTAAGGTTAGGGTTAGGGTCAGGTTTAGGGTTAGGGTTAGGGTACGAGTCAGGGTTAGGGTTAGGTTTAGGGTATGGGTTAGGGTTAGGGTTAGGGTAAGGGTTAGGGTTAGAGTACGGGGTAGGGTTAGTGTTAGGGTTAGGGTTTGGGTTTATGTACGGGTTAGGCTTAGCGTTAGGTTAGGGTTAGGATACGTGTTAGGGTCAGGTTAGGGTGTGGGTTGGGTTAGGGTTAGGGTTAGTGTAAGGGTTAGGGTTAGGTTTAGGGTCAGGGTTAGGGTTAGGGTTAGTGTTAGGGTATGGGATAGGGTTAGGGTTGTGGTTAGGGTACGGGATAGTTTTAGGTTTAGGGTACGGATTAGGGTTATGGTTAAGGTTAGGGTTAGGGTTAGGTTATGAGTTAGGGTTAAGTTACGGTTAAGGGTTATGGTTTGGGTTAGGGTTAGAGTTAAGTTTAGGATGCGGGTTAGGGTTAGGGTTAGAGTACGGGTTTGGGTTAGTGTTAGGGTACGAGTTAGGTTTACCATTTCGGTACGGGTTAGGGTTAGGCTTAGTGTTAGGGGTCTGGTTAGAGTTAGGATTAGGCTACGGGTACGGTTAGGGTTCGGGTTAGGGTTAGGGTTAATGTTCGGGTTAGGGTAAGTGTACAGGTTAGGGTTAGGGTTAGGGTAAGGGTTAGTGTTAGGGTCACGGTACGGGTTAGGGTTAAGGTTAGGGTACGGGATAGGGTTAGTGTACATGTTAGGTATAGGGTTAGGGTTAGGTTCAGTGTGCGGGTTAGGGTTAGGGTTAAGGTTAGGATACGTGTTAGGTTTAGGGTTTGGGTACGGACTAGGGTTAAGTTTAGGGTTAGGGTATGGGTTAGGTTTAAGGTTAGGGTTAGGGTATAGTTTAGGTTTAGTGTACAGGATAGGGTTAGTGTTAGGGTCAGGTTAGGGTTAGGTTTGGGGTCTGGGTTAAGGTTAGGTTTAGGGTTAGGTTTAGCGCTACGGTATGGGTTAGGGTTACTGTTAGGTTTTGGGTACGGGTAGGGTTAGGGTTAGGGTTAGGGTACGGGATAGGTTTGGGTACGGGTTAGGTCAAGGGTTAGGTTTAGGTTTAGGGTATGGGTTAGGGTTAGGGTTAGGGTTAGGTTTAGTGTTAGGGTTAGGGTATGGGTTAGGCTTAGGGTTAGATTTAGGATTAGGATACGGTTTAGGTTTATGTACAGGGTACGGGATAGGGTTAGCATACGGGTTAACTTTAGGGTTAGGGTTAGGTTTAGGTTACGGGTTAGGGTTAGGGTACGGGTTAGGGTTAGGTTTAGGATTAGGGTTAGGGTTAGGTTTAAAGTACGGGGTAGGTTTAGTGTTAGGTTTAGGGTTAGGGTTTATGTACTGGTTAGGCTTAGGGTTAGATTTAGGATTAGGATACGGTTTAGGGTAGGTACAGGGTACGGGATAGGGTTAGCATACGGGTTAACTTTAGTGTTAGGGTTAGGTTTAAGTTACGGGTTAGGGTTAGGTTACGGATTAGGGTTAGGTTTAGGGTCCGCGTTAGGGTTACGGTTAGGGTTAGTGTAAGGGTTAGGGGTAGGTTTAGGGTCAGGGTTAGGTTAAGGTTAGTGTTAGAGTACGGGTTAGGGTTAGGGTTGGGGTTAGGGTACGGGTTAGTTTTAGGGTTAGGGTACAGGTTAGGGTTATGGTTAAGGTAAGGGTTAGGGTTAGGGTATGGGTTAGGGTTAGGTTACGGTAAAGGGTTATGGTTTGGGTTAGGGTTAGGGTTAAGTTTAAGGTGCGGGTTAGGGTTAGGTTTAGGGTTAGAGTACTGTTTGGGTTAGTGTAAGGGTACGGGTTAGGTTTACCATTTGGGTATGGTTTAGTTTAAGGGTTAGGGTTAGGGTTAGTGGTTAAGGGTTAGAGTTAGGGTTAGGCTACGTGTAGTGTTAGGGTACGGGTTAGGGTACGCGTTAGGGTTAGGGTTAGGGTTAGGGTTAGGGTTATGATTAGTGTTAGTGTTACGAAACGGGTTAGGGTTAAGGTTGGGGTATGGGATAGGGTTAGTGTACGTGTTAGGTCTAGGGTTAGGGTTAGGTTTAGTGTAAGGTTTAGGGTTAGGGTTAGGGTACATGTTAGGGTTAGGGTTTGGTTATGGGTTAGCATTACGTTTAGGGTTAGGGTACGGGTTAGGTTTAGGGTTAGAGTTAGGGGAAGGCGTAGGGTTAGGGTACGGGTTAGGGTTAGGTCAAGGTTAGGTTTAGGGTTAGGGTTAGAGTACTGGTTAGGGTTACTGTACGGGTTAGGGTTATGGTTAGGGTTAGGGTTAGGGTTAGCGTTATAGTACGGGTTAGGGTTAGAGTTAGGGTTAGGTTTAGGGTTAGAATACGGGTTACGGTTAGTGTTAGGTTTAAGGTTAGTGTTAGGGTCAGTGTACGGATAGGGTTAGGGTAAGGGTTAGGGTACGGGTTAAGGTTAGGTTTAGGATACGGGATAGGGTTAGTGTACGGGTTAAGTTTAGGGTTAGGGTTAGGTTTAGGTGACGGGTTAGGGTTAGGTTTAGTTGCGGGTTAGAGTTAGGGTTAGGGTTAGGGTTAGTGTTAGGGTACGGGTTAAGTTTAGGGTTAGTGTTAGGGTATGGGTTAGGGTTAGGTTTAGGTTTAGGGTTAGGGTTAGAACACGGGTTTGGGTTAGTGTTAGGGTACGGGTTAGATTTACCGTTTGGGTAAGGGTTAGGGTAAGGGTTAGGGTTAGGATTAGGGGTTTGGGTAGAGTTAGGATTAGGCTATGGGTAGGGTTAGGGTACGGGTTAGGGTTAGAGTTAGGGATCGGGTTAGGGTTAGTGTACGGTTTAGATTTAATTTAGGGTTAGGGTTAGTGTTAGGGTTACAATACGGGTTAGGGTTAAGGTTGAGGTATGGGATAGGGTTAGTGTACGTGTTAGGTCTAGGGTTAGGTTTAGGTTTAGTGTGCGGGTTAGGTTTAGGTTCAGGGTATGTGTTAGGGTTAGGGTTTGGGTACGGGTTAGCGTTACGTTTTGGGTTAGGGTACATGTTAGGTTTAGGGTTAGGGTTAGGGTACGGTTTACGGTTAGGGTACGGGTTAGGGTTAGGGTTAGGTCAGTGTTAGCATTAGGGTTAGGGTACGGTTTAGGGTTACTGTACGGGTTAGGGTTATGGTTATGGTTAAGGTTAGGGTTAGCGTTATAGTACGGGTTAGGGTTAGAGTTAGGGTTAGGTTTGGGGTTAGAGTACGGGTTACGGTTAGTGTTATGGTTAGGTTTAGGGTTAGGGTTAGGGTTAGAGTACGGGTTAGGGTTAGTGTTCGTGTTAGGGTCAGGGTTAGGGTTATTGTATGGATAGGGTTAGGGTTAGGTTTTGGGTTAGGGTACTGGTTAGGATTAGGTTTAGGATACGGGATAGGATTAGCGTACGGGTTAAGTTTAGGGTTAGGGTTAGGTTTAGGTTACGGGTTAGGTTTAGGGAACGGGTTAGGGTTAGGTTTAGATGCGGGTTAGGGTTAGGGTTAGGGTCAGGGTTTGGGATAGGGTTAGGTTTAGGGTCAGGGTTAGGATTAGGGATAGGGTTATGGTACGGGTTAGGGTTAGGTTTGAGGTTAGGGTACAGGTTAGTTTTAGGGTTAGGGTACGTGTCAGGGTTACAGTTAAGGTTAGGGTTAGGGTTAGGATATGGGTTACGGTTAGGGTACGGGTAAGGGTTATGGTTAGGGTTAGGGTTAAATTTAGTTTTAGGGTGCGGGTTAGGGTTTGGGTTAGGGTTAGTGCAAGGTTATGGGTTAGGGTTACTGTTAGGGTTTGATACGGGTTAGGTCAAGGTCAAGGGTTAGGTTTAGGGTACGGGTAATGGTTAGGGTTAGGTTTAGGGTTAGTGTTAGGATATGGGTTAGGCTTAGGGTACTGGTTAGTGTTAAAGTTAGGGTAGGGTTAAGGTTAGGGTTAGGGTACGAGTTAGGGTTAGGGTTAGGTTTAGGTATGGGTTAGGGTTAGGATTAGGGTTAGAGTACGGGTTAGGTTTAGGGTACGGGTTACGGTTAGTGTTAGGGTCAGGGTTAGGTTTAGGTTTAGGGTATGCGTTAGGGTTAGTGTTATGGTACGGGTGAGGGTTATAGTACGGTTTAGGGTTAGGGTGAGGATTAGGGTTAGGGTTGAGTATGGTTAGGGTTAGGGTTAGGGTTATAGTACGGGTTAGGGTTAGTGTTAGGTTAGGTTTAGGGTTAGGGTTAGTGTACGGGTTAGGGTTAGGGTTAGGGTTAGGGTTAGGGTTAGGTTTAGAGTGCAGGGTAGGGTTAGCGTTAGGGTTCGGTTTAGGGTGAATGTACGGGTTAGGCTTAGGTTTAGGTTTAGTGTTAGAATACGGGTTAGGGTTAGGTTCTGGGTACAGGATAGGGTTAGCGTACGGGATAAGTTGAGGGTTAGGGTTAGAGTTAGGTTAAGGTTACGGGTTAGGGCTAGGGTACGGGTTACGGTTAGGTTTAGGGTGTGGGTTAGGGTTAGGGTTAGGATTAGTGTAAGGGTTAGGGTTAGGTTTAGGGTCAGGGTTAGGGTTATGTTTAGAGTTAGGGTATAGTTTAGGGTTAGGGTTAGGTTTAGGGTTAGGGTTAGGGTATGGGTTAGGTTTAGGGTACGGATTAGGGTTAGGGTTAGCTTAAGGGTTAGGGTTAGGGTTAGGGAACGAGTTAGGGTAGGGTTACATTTAGGGTACAGTTTATGGTTAGTGTTAGGGTCAGGGTTATGGTTAGGGTACGAGTTAGGGTTAGGGTTAGGGTACGGGTTAGGGTTAGGGTTATGTTACGGGTTAGGGTTACAGTACGGGTTAGGGTTAGGTTGAGGGTTAGGGTTAAGTTTAGAGTACGGGTTAGGGTTAGTGTTAGTGTTAGGGTTAAGGTTAGGGTTAGTGTACGGATAGGGTTAGGGTTAGGGTTAGGGTTAGGGTTAGGGTTTGGCTTAGGGATAGGTTTAGGATACGGGATAGGATTAACGTACGTGTTAAGTTTAAGGTTAGGGTTAGGTTTAGGTTATGGGTTAGGGTTAGGGAACGGGTTAGGGTTAGGTTTAGGTGCGGGTTAGGGTTAGGGTTTGGGTTAGGGTTAGTTTTAGGGTCAGGGTTAGGGTTAGGGAGAGGGTTATGGTACGGGTTAGGGTTAGGTTTGGGGTTAGGGTACAGATTAGGTTTAGGGTTAGGGTACGGGTTAGGGTTACGTTTAGGGTCCGGGATAGGGTTAGTATACGGGTTAAGTTTAGGGTTAGGGTTAGGTTTAGGTTACGGTTTAGGGTTAGGGTACGGGTTAGGTTTAGGGTTAAGGTAAGGGTTTTTGTTAGGGTACGGGTTAGGGTTAGAGTACGGGTTAGGGTTAGGTTTAGGGTTAAGGTTAGGGTTAGAGTACGGGTTAGGGTTAGTGTTAGTGTTAGGGTTAGGGTTAGTGTACTGATAGGGTTAGGGTTAGGGTTAGAGTTAGGGTACTGGTTAGATTTTGGTTTAGGGTACGGGATAGGGTTAGTGTACGGGTTAAGTTTAGGGTTAGGGTTAGGTTTAGGTTACGGTTTATGGTTAGGGTACGGGTTAGGGTTACGGTTAAGGTTAGGGTTAGTGTTAGGGTATGGGTTAGGGTTAGGGTACGGGTTAGGATTATGGTTAGGGTTAGGGTTACGTTTAGGTTTAGGGTGCGGGTTAGGCTTAGGGTTAGGTTTAGGTTTAGCGCTAGGTGTGTGTTAGGGTTACTGTTAGGGCTTGGGTACGGGTTAGGGTTAGGTTTAGGGTACGAGATAGGGTTGGGTACGGGTTAGGTCAAGGGTTAGGTTTAGGTTAAGGGTACGGGTTAGGGTTAGGGTAAGGTTTAGGGTTAGGGTTAGGGTACGGGTAGGGTTAGGTTAGGGTCAGGGTTAGTGTTAGTGTTAGGACATGAGTTAGGGTTAGGGTTAGGTTTAGGGTACTGGTTAGGGTTAGGGTTAGGTTTATGGTACGGGTTAGGTTTAGGGTACAGGTTAGGGTTAGGGTCAGGTTTAGGGTTAGAGTAGGAGTTAGGGTTAGTGTTAGGGTACAGGTTAGGGTTAGGGTTAGTGTTACGGTTAGAGTACGGTTAGGGTTAGGGTTAGGGTTAGAGTTCGGGTTAGGGTTATGTTACGGTTTAGGCTTATGGTTTGGGTTAGGGTTAGGGTTAAGTTTAGGGTGCGGGTTAGGGTTAGGGTTAGGGTTAGAGTGCAGGTTTGGGTTAGTGTTAGAGTACGGGTTAGGTTTACTGTTTGGGTACGTTTTAGCGTAAGGGTTAGGGTTAAGGTAAGGGTTAGGGGTTAGGGTTAGAGTTAGGGTTAGGCTACAGGTAGGGTTAGGGTATGGGTTAGGGTTACGGTTAGGTTTTGGGTAGGGTTAGGGTACGGGTTAGGGTTAGAGTTAGTGTTAGGGAAAGGGTTAGGGTTAGTGTTAGAGTTACGGTACGGGTTAGGGTTAAGGTTAGGGTACGGGATAGGGTTAGTGTACGTGTTAGGTCTAGGGTTAGGGTTAGGGATAGTGTGCGGGTTAGGGTTAGAGTTAGGGTGAGTGTTAGGGTTAGGGGTTGGGTACGGGTTAGCGTTACTTTTAGGTTAGGGTGTGGGTTAGGTTTAGGGTTAGGGTTAGGGTACGGTTTAGGGTTAGTGTACGGGTTAGGGTCAGGGTTAGGCTTAGGTTTAGGGCTAGGGTTAGAGTTAGGGTACGGGTTAGGGTTACTGTACGGGTAGGGTTAGGGTTAGTGTTATACTACGGGTTAGGGTTTGAGTTAGGGTTAGATATAGTGTTAGAGTATGGGTACGGTTAGTTTTAGGGTTAGGGTTAGTGTTAGGGTACGGGTTAGGGTTAGAGTACGGGTTAGGGTTAGGTTTAGGGTTAGGGTTAGGGTTAGAGTACGGGTTAGGGTTAGTGTTAGGTTTAGGGTTAGAGTTATGGTTAGTGTACGGATAGTGTTAGGGTTAGGTTTAGGGTACGGGTTAGGGTTAGTTTTAGGGTATGGGAAAGGTTAGCGTATGGGTTAAGTTTAGGGTTAGGGTTAGGTTTAGGTTACGGGTTAGGGGTATGGTACGGGTTAGGGTTAGGTTTAGGTGTGGATTAGGGTTAGGGTTAGGTTTAGGGTTAGGGTTCGGTTTAGGGTTAGGCTTAGGGTCAGGGTAAGGGTTAGGGATAGGGTTAGGGTACGGGTTAGGGTTAGGTTAGGATTAGGGTTAAAGTATGGGGTAGGGTTAGTGTTAGGTTTAGGGTTAGGGTTAATATACGGGTTAAGCTTAGGGTTAGATTTAGGGTTAGGATATGTTTTAGGGTTAGATTCAGGGTACGGGATCGGGTTAGCGTATGGGTTAACTTTTGGGTTAGGGTTAGGTTTAGGTTACGGGTTAGGGTTAGGGTACGGGTTAGGGTTAGGTTTAGGGTCCGGGTTAGGGTTAGGGTTAGGTTTAGTGTAAGGGTTAGGGTTAGGTTTAGGGTCACGGTTAGGGTGAGTGTTAGTGTTAGAGTACGGGTTAGGGTTAGGGTTGGGGTTAGGTTACGGGTTAGTTTTAAGGTTAGGGTACAGGTTAGGGTTATGGTTAAGGTTAGGGTTAGGGTTAGGGTGTGGGTTAGCGTTAGGTTACGGTTAAGGGTTATGGTTTGGGTTAGGGTTAGGGTTAATTTTAAGGTGCGGGTTAGGGTTAGGGTTAGGGTTAGGTTTAGGTTTAGGGTGCGGGTTAGGTTTAGAGTTAGGGTTTGGGTTAGCCCTAGGAATGGGTTAGGGTTACTGTTAGTGTTTGGGTACTGGTTAGGTTTAGGGTAAGGGTATGGGATAGGGTTAGATACGGGTTAGGTCAAGGGTTAGGGTTAGGTTTAGAGTACAGGTTAGGGTTAGGGTTAGGTTTAGGGTTATGTTTAGGTTATGGGTTAGGTTTAGGGTACATGTTAGGGTTAGCGTTAGGGTCAGGGTTAGGGGTAGGGTTAGGGTGCGAGTTAGGGTTATGTTTAGGTTTAGGGTACGGGTTAGTGTTAGGGTTAGGGTTAGGGTATGGGTTAGGTTTAGGTTACGGGTTAGGGTTAGGGTTACGGTCAGGTTTAGGTTAGAGTACGAGTTAGGGTTAGGGATAGGGTACGGGTTAGGTTTAGGGTTCTGTTACGGTTTAGGGTTACAGTACGATTTAGGTTTAAGGTGAGGGTTAGGCTTAGGGTTAGAGTACGGTTAGGGTTAGGGTTAGGGTTAGGGTTAGAGTACGGGTTAGGGTTAGTGTTAGGGTTAGGAAAAGGGTTAGGGTTAGGTTTAGGGTACGTGTCAGGGTTAGGGTTAGTGTTAGGGTTAGGGTTAGAGTATGGGGTAGTGTTAGTGTTAGGGTTAGGGTTAGGGTTAATGTACGAGTTAGGCTTAGGGTTATGTTTAGGGTTAGGTTACGGGTTAGGGTTACGTTTAGTGTATGGGATAGGTTTAGCATACGGGTTAAGTTTAGGGTTAGGGTTAGTTTTAATTTACGGGTTAGTGTTAGAGTACGGGTTAGGGTTAGGTTTAGGGTGCGGGTTAGGGTTAGGTTTAGGGTTAGTGTACGGGTTAGGGTTAGGTTTAGTGTCAGGGTTAGGGTTAGGGTTAGTGTTAGTGTATGGGTTAGTTTTAGTGTTGGGGTTAGTGTACGGGTTAGTTTTAGGGTTATGGTACGGGTATAGGGTTACGGTTAAAGTTAGGGATAGGATTAGGGTGTGGGTTAGGGTTAGGGTACGGTTAATGGTTATGGTTAGGGTTAGGGTTAGGGTTAAGTTTAGGGTGCGGTTTAGGGTAATGGTTAGGGTTAGGGTTAGGGTTAGAGTACGGGTTTGGGTTAGTGTTACGGTACGGGTTAGGTTTATCGTTTGGGTACGGGTTAGGTTAAGGGTTAGGGTTAGGGTTAGGGTTAGGGGTTAGGGTTAGAGTTAGGGTTAGGCTACGGGATAGGGTTAGAGTACGGGTTTGGGTTAGGGTTAGGGTTAGGGTTATAGTACGGGTTAGGGTTAGAGTTAGGGTTATTTTTAGGGTTAGCGTACGGGTTAGGGTTAGTGTCACGGTTAGGGTTAGTGTTAGGGTACGGGTTAGGTTTAGAGTTCTGGTTAGGGTTAGGTTTAGGATTGGGGTTAGGGTTAGAGTACGGTTTAGGGTTAGTGTTAGGTTTAGGGTTAGGGGTAGGTTAGTGTATGGTTAGGGTTAGGGTTAGTGTACGGGTTAGGGTTAGGTTTAGGGTTCGGGTTATGGGAAGGGTTAGGTTTAGGGTTAGGGTTTGTGTATGGGTTAGGCTTAGGGTACAGGTTAGGGTTAGGGATAGGGTCAGGATTAGGGTTAGGGTTATGGTACGAGTTAGGTTTAGGGTTACGTTTAGGGCACGGGTTAGGGTTAGGGTTAGGGTCAGGGTTAGGGTTAGTGGTAGTGTACGAGTTAGGTTTAGGGTTAGGGTACGGGTTTGGGTTAGGGTTATGGTACAGGTTAGGGTTACTGTACGGGTTAGGGTTAGGTTGAGGGTTAAAGTTAGTGTTAGGTTTAGAGTACGGATAGGGTTAGAGTTAGGGTACGGGTTAGGGTTAGGTTTAGTGTACGGGATACGGTTAGCGTATGCGTTAAGTTTAGGGTTAGGGTTAGGTTTAGGTTACGGGATAGGGTTAGGTTTAGGGTCAGGGTTAGGGTTAGGGATAGGGTTATGGTACGGGTTAGGGTTAGGGTTGGGGTTAGGCTACGGGTTAGTTTAGGGTTAGGTTATGGGTCAGAGTTACGGTTAAGGTTAGGGTTAGTGTTAGGGTATGTGTTAGGTTTAGGGTACGGGTAAGGGTTGTCGTTTGGGTTAGGGTTAGGTTAAGGTTTAGGTTACGGGTTAGAGTTAGGGTTATGGTTAGGATTAGCGCTAGGGTATGTGTTAGGGTTACTGTTAGGGTTTGGGTACGGGTTAAGGTTAGTGTTAGGTTATGGGATAGTGTTGGGTATGGGTTAGGTCAAGGGTTAGGGTTAGGTTTAGGGTACGGGTTAGGGTTAGGGAAGGATTAGGTTTAGGGTTAGGGTATGGGTTAGGCTTAGGGTACGGGTAAGTGTTAGGGTTAGGGTCAGGGTTAGCTTTAGGGTTAGGGTTAGGGTTAGGGTATGGTTTAGTGTTAGGTTTAGGGTAGGGGTTATGTTTAGGGTTAGGATACGGGTTAGGTTTAGGGTACGGGTTAGGGTTAGGTTTAGGGTCAGGGATTGGTTTAGGGTTAGGGTATGAATTAGGGTTAGGGTTAGGGTACGGGTTAGGTTTAGTGTTATGGTACGGGTTAGGGTTACAGTACGGGTAGGTTTAGGGTGAGGGTTAGGTTTAGTGTTAGAGTACGGATAGGGTTAGGTTTAGGGTTAGGGTTAGAGACGGGTTAGGGTTAGAGTACGGGTTAGGGTTAGTGTTAGGGTAAGGGTTAGGGTTAGGGTTAGGGTACAGGTAGGGTTAGGGTTAGGATTAGGGTTAGAGTACGGGGTAGGGTTAGTGTTAGGGTTACAGTTATGGTTAATATACGGGTTAGACTTAGGGTTAGGTTTAGGTTTAGGATACGGGTTAGGGTTAGGTTTAGGGTACGGGATAGGGTTAGGGTATGGGTTAGAGTTAGGTTTAAGCTGCGGGTTATGATTAGGGTTAGGGCTAGTGTACGGTTAGGCTTAGGTTTAGGGTCAGGGTTAGGATTAGGGTTAGTGTTAGGGTATGGGTTAGGGTTAGGGTTGGGGTTAGGGTACGGGTTAGTTTTAGGGTTAGGGTACGGGTTAGGGTTATGGTGAAGGTTATGATTAGGGTTAAGGCATGGGTTAGGGTTAGGTTACGTTAAGGGTTATGGTTTGGGTTAAGGTTAGGGTTAGGGTTAAGTTTATGGTGCGGGTAAGGGTTAGGGTTAGAGTACGGGTTTGCGTTAGTGTTAGGGTACGGGTTAGGTTTACCGTTTGGGTACGAGTTAGGTTAAGGTTTAGGTTTAGGGTTAGGGTTAGGGGTTAGTGTTAGAGTTAGGGTTAGGATACGGGTAGTGTTAGGGTACAGGTTAGGGTTAGGGTTAGGGTTCGGGTTAGGGTTAGTGTACGGGTTAGGGATAGGGTACGGGTTAGGGTTAGGTTTAGGGTACGGGTTAGGGTTAGGGTTAGGTTTAGGGTTAGGGTTAGGGTATGGGTTAGGTTTAGGGTACGGGTTAATGTTAGGGTTAGTGTCAGGTTTAGGGTTAGGTTTAGGGTACGAGCCAGGGTTAGGGTTAGGTTTAGGGTATGGGTTAGGGTTAGGGTTAGGTTTAGGGTTAGGTTTAGAGTACTGGGTAGGGTTAGTGTTAGGGTTAGGGTTAGGGTTAATGTACGGGTTAGGCTAGGGTTAGATTTAGGATTAGGATACGGTTTAGGGTTAGGTTCAGGGTACGCGATAGGTTTAGCATACGGGTTAACTTTAGGGTTAGGGTTAGGTTTATGTTATGGGTTAGTGTTAGGGTACGGGTTAGGGTTAGGTTTAGGGTTAGTGTAAGGGTTAGGGTTAGGTTTAGGTTTAGGGTTAGGGTTAGGGTTAGTGTCAGAGTACGGGTTAGGGTTAGGGTTGCGGTTAGGACACGGGTTAATTTTAGGGTTAGGGTACAGTTTAGGGTTATCCTTAACATTAGGTTTAGGGTTAGGGTATGGGTTAGGGTTACGTTATGGTTAAGGGTTATGGTTTCGGTTAGGGTTAGGGTTAAGTTTAAGTTGCGGGTTAGGTTTAGGGTTAGGGTTGGGTTAGAGTACGGGATGGGGTTAGTGTTAGGGTACGGGTTAGGTTTACCATTTGGGTACGGGTTAGGGTAAGGGTTAGGGTTAGGTTTATGGGTTAGGGTTAGAGTTAGGGTTAGGCTACGGGTAGGGTTAGCGTACGGGTTAGGTTTAGGGTTAGGGTTAGTGTTAGGGTTAGGGTTAGGGTTAGGGTACGTGTTAGAGATAGGGTACGGGTTAGGGTTAGGGTTAGGTTTAGGGTTAGGGTTAGGGTATGGGTTAGGTTTAGGGTACGGGTTAGGGTTAGGGTTACGGTCAGGGTTAGGGTACGGGTTAGGGTTAAGGTTACGGTCAGGGTTAGGGTTAGGGTTAGGTTTAGGGTACAGTTTAGGTTAGGGTACGGGTTAGGTTTAGGGTCAGGTTTAGGGTTAGGGTACGAGATAGGGTTAGGGTTAGGGTACGGGTTAGGGTTAGGGTTATGTTATGTGTTAGTGATACAGTATGGGTTAGCGTTAGGTTGAGGCTTAGGGTTAGGGTTAGTGTACGGTCAGGTTTAGGGTTAGGGTTAGGGTTAGAATACGGGGTAGGGTTAGTGTTAGGGTCAGCGTTAGGGTTAATGTACGTGTTAGGCTTAGGGTTAGGCTTAAGGTTAGGTTACGGGTTAGCGTTAGGTTACTGGTTAGGGTTAGGTTTAGGGTGCGGGTTAGGGTTACGGTTAGGGTTAGTGTACGGGTTAGGTTAAGTTGAGGGTCAGGGTTAGGGTTAGGGTTAGTGTTAGGGTATGGGTTAGGGTTAGGGTTGGGGTTAGGGTACGGGTTAGTTTTAGGGTTAGGGTACAGGTAATGGTAACGGTTAAAGTTAGGGTTAGGGTTAGGTACGGGTTAGGGTTAGGTTTTGGGAACGGGATAGGGTTAGTTAGGGTTAGGGTTAGGGTCAGGGTTAGGTTAGGGTACCGGTTAGGATTAGGTTTAGGTGCAGGTTAGGGTCAGGGTATAGGTTATGTTTAGGTTTTGGGTCAGGGATAGGGTTCGAAATAGGGTTATGGTACGGGTTACGGTTAGAGTACGGGTTAGTGTTAGGGTGAGGGTTAGTGTTAGGGTTAGAGTACGGTTAGGGTTAGGGTCAGGGTTAGGGTTAGTGTACGAGTTAGGGTTAGGGTTAGGGTACGGGTTAGGTTTATGTTTATGGTACGGGTTAGGTTTACAGTACTGGTTAGAGTTAGGGTGAGGGTTAGGGTTAGGGTTACAGTACGGTTAGGGTTAGGGTTAGAGTACGTGTTAGGGTTAGTGTTAGTGTTAGGGTAAGGGTTAGGGTTAGGGTTAGGTTTAGAGTACGGTGTAGGGTTAATGTTAGGGTTAGGGTTAGGGTTAATGTACGGGTTACGCTTAGGGTTAGGTTTAGGGTTAGGATAATAGTTAGGGTTAGGTTTAGTGTACAGGATAGGGTTAGCGTACGGGTTAAGTTTAGGGTTAGGGTTAGGTTTAGGTTACGGATTAGGGTTAGGGTACGGGTTAGGGTTAGGTTTAGGGTCAGGGGTAGGGTTAGGGATAGGGTCATGTTACGGATTAGTGTTAGGTTTGGGGTTAGGGTACGGGTTAGTTTTAGGGTTAGGGTATGGGTTATGGTTATGGTTAAAGTTAGGGTTAGTGTTAGGGTAAGGGTTAGGGTTAGAGTATGGGTAACGGTTATGGCTAGGTTTAGGGTTAGATTAGGTTTAGGGTGTGGGTTAGGCTTAGGGTTAGAGTTAGGGTTAGCGCCAGGGTATGGGTTAGGGTTACTGTTAGGGTTTGGGTACGGGTTAGGGTTAGGTTTAGGGTACGACATAGGGTTGGGTACGGGTTAGGTCAAGGGTCAGGGTTAGGTTTAGGGTACGGGTTAGGTTTAGCGTTAGGTTTAGGGTTAGGATAAGAGTTAGGGTTAGGTTTAGGGTACAGGATAGGGTTAGCGTATGGGTTAAGTTTAGGGTTAGGTTTAGGTTTAGGTTACGGTTTAGGGTTAGGGTACGTGTTAGGGTTAGGTTTAGGGTGTGGGTTAGGTTTAGGGTTATGGTTAGTGTAAGGGTTAGGGTTAGGTTTAGGGTCAGGGTTAGGGTTAGGGTTGGGGTTAGGGTATGGGTTAGTTTTAGTGTTAGGGTATGGGTTAGGTTTACGATTAAGGTTAGGGTTAGTGTTAGGGTATGGGTTAGGGTTAGGGTACGGGTAAGGATTATGGTTAGGGTAGGGTTAGGTTTAGGTTTAGGGTGCGGGTTAGGCTTAGGGTTAGGGTTAGGGTTAGCGCTAGGGTATGGGTTAGGGTTACTGTTAGGGTTTGGGTATGGGTTAGGGTTAGGGTTAGGGTACGGGATAGGGTTGGGTACGTGTTAGGTCAAGGGTTAGGGTTAGGTTTAGGGTACGGGTAGGGTTAGGGTTACGTTTAGGGTTAGTGTTAGGGTATGAGTTAGGTTTAGGGTACGGGTTAAGGTTAGGGTTAGGGTCAGGTTTAGGGTTAGGGTTAGGGTACGAATTAGGGTTAGGGATAGGTTTAGGGTACTGAGTAGGGTTAGGGTTAAGGTGAGGGTTAGGGTTAGAGTACGGAGTAGGGTTAGTGTTAGGGTTAGGGTTAGCGTTAATGTACGGGTTAGGCTTAGGGTTAGGTTAGGGTTATGATACGGTTTAGGGTTAGGTTTAGGGTGCGGGTTGGGTTAGCGTTAGGGTTAGTGTAAGAGTTAGGGTTAGGTTTAGGGTCAGGGTTAGGGTTAGGTTTAGTTTTAGGGTACGGGTTAGGGTTAGGGTTGTGGTTAGGGTATGGGTTAGTTTTATGTTTAGGTTACCGATTAGGGTTATGGTTAAGGTTAGGGTTAGGGATAGGTTATGAGTTAGTGTTAAGTTACGGTTAAGGGTTATAGTTTGGGTTACGGTTAGAGTTAAGTTTAGGGTGCGGGTTAGGGTTAGGTTTAGTGTTAGGGTACGGGTTAGGGATAGGGTACGGGTTAGTGTTAGGTTTAGGGTTAGGGTTAGGGTTAGGGTTAAAGTACGTGGTAGGGTTAGTGTTAGGGTTAGGGTTAATGTAAGGGTTAGGCTTAGGGTTAGGGTTAGGGTTAAAGTACGTGGTAGGGTTAGTGTTAGTGTTAGGGCTAATGTAAGGGTTAGGCTTAGGGTTAGGTTTAGGGTTAAGATAGGGGATAGGGTTAGGTTCAGGGTACGGGATAGGGTTAGCGTACAGGTTAAGTTTAGGGTTAGGGTTAGGTTTAGGTTACGGGTTAGGTTTAGGGTACGGGTTAGGGTTAGGTTTAGGGTTAGGGTTAGGGTTAGGGTTAAAGTACGGGGTAGGGTTAGTGTTATGGTTAGGGTTAGAGTTAATGTACGGGTTAAGCTTAGGTTTAGATTTAGGATTAGGATACGGTTTAGGGTTAGGTTTAGGGTACGCGATAGGGTTAGCATACGGGTTAACTTTAGGGTTAGGGTTAGGTTTATATTATGGGTTAGGGTTCGGGTAGGGGTTAGGTTTAGGTTAGGTTCCAGGTTAGGGTTAGGGTTAGGGTTAGTGTAAGGGTTAGGGTTAGGTTTCGGGTCAGGGTTAGGGTTAGGGTTAGTGTTAGAGTACGGGTTAGGGTTAGGGTTGTGGTTAGGACACGGGTTAGGTTGAGGGTTAGGGTACAGGTTAGGGTTATGTTTAAGGTTAAGGTTAGGGTTAGGGTATGGGTTAGGGTTATTTTACGGTTAAGGGTTATGGTTTGGGATAGGGTTAGGGTTAAGTTTAAGGTGCGGGTTAGGTTTAGGGTTAGGGTTAGAGTACGGGATGGGGTTAGTGTTAGGGTACCGGTTAGGTTTACCATTTGGGTACGGGTTAGGGTAAGGGTTAGGGTTAGGGTTAGGTGTTAGGATTAGAGTTAGGGTTAGGCTACGGTTAGGGTTAGGGTACGGGTTAGGTGTAGGGTTAGTGTTAGGGTTAGGGTTAGGGTACGTGTTAGGGATAGGGTACGGGTTAGGGTTAGGTTAAGGGTTAGGGTGAGGGTATGGGTTAGGTTTAGGGTACAGGTTAGGGTTAGGGTTACGATCAGGGTTAGGGTACGGGTTAGGGTTAGGTTTACGGTCAGGGTTAGGGTTAGGGTTAGGTTTAGGATACGGTTTGTTAGGGTATGGGTTAGGTTTAGGGTCAGGTTTAGGGTTAGGGTACGAGATAGGGTTAGGGTTAGGGTACGGGTTAAGGTTAGTGTTATGTTATGTGTTAGGGATACAGTATGGGTTAGCGTTAGGTTAAGGCTTAGGGTTAGGGTTAGAGTACGGTCATGTTTAGGGTTAGGGTTAGGGTGAGAGTACGGGATAGGGTTAGTGTTAGGGTTAGGGTTAGGGTTAATGTACGTGTTAGGCTTAGGGTTAGGTTTAAGGTTAGGTTACAGGTTAGCGTTAGGGTACTAGTTAGCGTTAGGTTTAGGGTGCGGGTTAGGGTTAGGTTTAGGGTTAGTGTACGGGTTAGGTTAAGTTGAGGGTCAGGGTTAGGGTTAGGGTTTGTGTTAGGGTATTGGTTAGGGTTAGGGTTGGGGTTACGGTACGGGTTAGTTTTAGGATTAGGGTACAGGTAATGGTTACTTTAAAAGTTAGGGTTAGGGTTAGGGTACGGGTTAGGGTTAGGTTTTGGGAACGGGATTGGATTAGTGTACGGGTTAAGTTAGGGTTAGGGTTAGGTTTAGGTTACGGGTTAGGTTAGGGTACGGGTTAGGATTAGTTTTAGGTGCCGGTTAGGGTTAGGTTATGGGTTATGTTTAGGTTTAGGGTCAGGGATAGGGTTAGAAATAGGGTTATGGTCCGGGTTAGGGTTAGGGTTGGGGTTAGGGTACGGGTTAGTTTTAGGGTTAGGGTACGGGTTAGGGTTACGGTTAAGGTTAGGGTTAGTGCTAGGGTATGGGTTAGGGTCAGGGTACGGGATAGGGTTGGCTACGGGTTAGGTCAAGGGTTAGGGTTAGTTTTACGGTATGGGTTAGGGTTAGGGTTATGTTTAGGGTTAGGGTTAGGGTATGGGTTAGGTTTAGGGTACGGTTAGGGTTATGTTTAGGGTCAGGGTTAGGGTTAGTGTTAGGGTACGAGTTAGGGTTAGGGTTAGGTTTAGGGTTAGGGTTAGAGTACGGCGTAGGGTTAGTGTTAGGGTTAGGGTTAAGTTTAATGTACAGGTTAGGCTTAGGGTTAGGATTAGGGTTACCTTACGGGTTAGGGTTAGGTTTAGGGTATGGGATAGGATTAGCGTACGGGTTAAGTTTAGGGTTAGGTTTAGGTTTAGGTTACGGGTTAGGGTTAGGGTACGGATTTGGGTTAGGTTTACAGTGCCGGTTAGGGTTAGGATTAGGATTAGTGTACTGGTTAGGGTCATTTTTAGGGTCAGGGTTAGGGTTAGGGTTACTGTTAGGGTATGGGTTAGGGTTAGGGTTGGGGTTAGGGTACGGGTTAGTTTTAGGGTTAGGGTACGGGTTAGGGTTACGGATACAGTTAGGGTTAGGGTTAGCGTGTGTGTTAGGGTTAAGGTACGGTTAAGGATTATGGTTAGGCTTAGGGTGGGGTTAAGTTTAGGATGCGGTTTAGGGTTAGGGTTAGGGTTAGGGTTATAGTACGGGTTTGGGTTAGTGTTAGGGTACGGGTTAGGTTTACCGTTTGGGTATGGGTTAGGGTATGGGTTAGGGTTAGATGTTAGGGTTAGAGTTAGGGTTAGGCTATGGGATAGGGTTAGAGTACGGGTTAGTATTAGGGATAAAGTTAGGTTTAGGGTTAGGGTTATAGTACGGGTTAGGGTTAGAGTTAGGGTTAGGTTACGGGTTAGGTTTAGGGTACGGGTTAGGTTTAGGGTTAGGTTCAGTGTTAGGGTTAGAGTTAGGGTACAATTTAGGTTAAGGGTTAGGTTTAGGGTATGGGTTAGGGTTAGGGTTACGGTTAGGGTATGGGTTAGGGTTAGGGTTATGGTACGTGTTAGGGTTACAGTACGGGTTAGTGTTAGGGTGAGGGTTAGGGTTAGGGTTAGAATACGGTTAGGGTTAGGGTCAGGGTTAGGGTTAGTGTACGAGTTAGGGTTACGGTTAGGGTACGGGTTAGGTTTAGGGTTATGGTACGGGTTAGGTTTACAGTACTGGGTAGTGTTAGGGTGAGGGTTAGGGTTAGGGTTAGAGTACGGTTAGGGTTAGGGTTAGAGTACGGGTTAGGGTTAGTGTTAGTGTTAGGGTTAGGGTTAGGGTTAGGGTTAGGTTTAGAGTACGGGGTAGGGTTAGTGTTAGGGTACGGTTTAGTTTTAGGGTTAGGGTACGGGATACGGTTAGGCTTAGGGTTAGGTTAGGTTTAGAGTACGGGTTAGGTTTAGTGTTAGTGTTAGGATTAGGGTTAATGTACGGATAGGGTTAGGGTTAGGGTTAGGGTTAGGGTACGTGTTAAGGTTAGGTTTAGGGTACGGGATAGGGTTAGTGTACGGGTTAAGTTTAGGCTTAGGGTAGGAATAGGTTACGGGTTAGGGTTAGGGAACGGTTTAGGGTTAGGTTTAGGTGCGGGTTAGGGTTAGGGTACGGGTTTGGGTTATGTTTAAGGTCAGGGGTAGTGTTAGGGATAGGGTCATGTTACGGGTTAGGGTTAGGTTTGGGGTTAGGGTACGGGTTAGTTTTAGGGTTAGGGTACTGGTTAGAGTTACGGTTAAAGTTAGGGTTAGTGTTAGGGTACGGTTTAGGGTTAGGGTACGGGTAAGGGTTATGGTTAGGGTTAGGGTTACGTTTAGGTTTAGGGTGCGGTTTAGGCTTAGGGTTAGGGTTAGGGTTAGCGCTAGCGTATGGGTTAGGGTTACTGTTAGGTTTTGGGTACGGGTTAGGGTTAGGTTTAGGGCACGAGATAGGGTTGGGTACAGGTTAGGTCAAGGGTTAGGGTTCGGCTAAGGGTACATGTTAGGGTTCGGGTTAGGATTAGGGTTAGGGTTAGGGTTAGGGTTAAGTTTAGGGTTAGGTTTAGGGTAACGGTATGGGTTAGGTTAAGGTTCCGGTACGGGATAGGGTTAGTGTACGTGTTAGGTCTAGGGTTAAGGTTAGGTTTAGTGTGCGGGTTAGGGTTAGGGTTAGGGTTATGGTACGTGTTAGGGTTAGGGTTTGGGTACGGGTTAGGGTTACGTTTACGGTTAGGGTACAGGTTAGATTTAGGGTTAGGGTAAGGGTTAATGTTAGTGCAAGTGTTAGGGTTAGAGTAAGGTTTAGGGTTAGGTTTAGGGTTAGGGTTAGGGTTAGAGTACGGTTTAGGGTTAGTGTTAGGGTTAGCGTCAGTGTTAGTGTGCGGATAGTTTTAGGGTTAGGGTTAGGGTACGGGTTAGGGTTAGGTTTAGGGCATGGGATAGGGTTAGTGTACGGGTTAAGTTTAGGGTTAGGGTTAGGTTTAGGGCACGAGTTAGGGTTAGGGTGTAGGGTATGGGTTAGGGTTAGGGTTATGTTACGGGTTAGGGTTAGGGTGAGGGTTAGGGTTATGGTTAGAGTACGGTTAGGGTTAGGGTTAGGTTTAGGGTTAGGGTTAGAGTACGGGTTAGGGGTAGTGTTAGGGTTAGGGAAAGGTTTAGGGTTAGGGTTAGGGTATGGGTTAGGTTTAGGGTTAGGTTTAGGGTTAGGTTACGGAATAGTTTTAGCGTACGGGTTAAGTTTAGGGTTAGGGTTAGGTTTAGGTTATGGGTTAGGGTTAGGGTTAGGGTTAGTGTAAGGGTTAGGGTTAGTTTTTGGGTCAGGTTTAGGGTTAGGGTTAGTGTTAGGGTATGGGTTAGGGTTAGGGTTGGGGTTAGGGTACGGGTTAGTTTTAGGGTTAGGGTACATGTTAGGGTTACGGTGAAAGTTAGGGTCATGTTAGAGTGTGGGTTAGGGTTTGGGTACGGTTAAGGTTTATGGTTATGGTTAGGGTTAGGGTTATGTTTAGATTGCGGTTTAGGGTTAGGGTTAGGGTTAGGGTTAGGTTTAGAGTACGGGTTTGGGTTAGTGTTAGGGTATGGGTTAGGTTTACCTTTTGGGTAAGGGTTAGGGTAAGGGTTAGGGTTAGTGTTAGGGTACGAGTTTGGGTTAGGGTTAGTTTTAGGGTACTGGTTAGGGTTAGGGTTAGGGTACGGGTTAGGTTTAGTTTACGTTAGGGTTAGTGTTAGGGTCAGGGTTAGGGTTAGGGAACGAGTTAGGGTTAGGGTTAGGGTACTGGTTAGGGTTATGTTACGGGTTAGGTTTACAGTACGGGTTAGGGTTATGGTGAAGGTTAGGGTTAGAGTACGGTTTATGGTTAGTGTTAGGGTTAGGGTTAGGGTTAGGGTTAGAGTACGGGTTAGTGTTAGTGTTAGGGTTAGGGTAAGGTTTAGGGTTAGGGTTAGGGTTAGGGTACGGTTTAGGGTTAGCGTTAGGGTTAGTGTTAGGGTTAGAGTACGGGGTAGGGTTAGTGTTAGAGTTAGGGTTAGGTTTAATGTACGGGTTAGGCTGAGGATTAGGGTTAGGTTTAGGTTACGGGTTATGGTTATGTTTAGGGTACGGGATAGGGTTAGCGTACGTGTTAAGTTTAGGGTTAGGTTTAGGTTTAGGGTACGGGATAGGGTTAGGGTACGGATTAGGGTTAGGTTTAGGGTGCCGGTTAGGGTTTGGGTTAGGGTTAGTGAACTGGTTAGGGTTATTTTTAGGGTCAGGATTAGGGTTAGGGTTACTGTTAGTGTATGGGTTAGGGTTAGGGTGGGGTTTAGGGTACGGGTTAGTTTTAGGGTTAGGGTACGGGTAAGGGTTACGGTTAAAGTTAGGGTAGGGTTAGGGTGTGGGTTAGGGTTAGGGTACGGTTAAGGGTTATGGTTAGGCTTAGGGTTAGTGCTAAGTTTAGGGTGCGGTTTAGGGTTAGGGTTAGGGTAAGGGTACGGGTTTGGGTTAGTGTTAGGGTACGTGTTAGGTTGACCGTTTGGGTACGAGTTAGGGTAAGGGTTAGGGTTAGGGGTTAGGGTTAGAGTTAGGGTTAGGCTACGGGATAGGTTTAGAGTACGGGTTAGTATTAGGGTTAGAGTTAGGGTTAGGGTACGGGTTAGGTTTAGGGTATGGGTTAGTTTTAGGGTTAGGGTCAGTGTTAGGGTTAGGGTTAGGGTACGATTTAGGGTTAGTGTTAGGTTTAGAGTACGGGTTAGGGTTAGGGTTAGGGTTAGGGTACGTGTTAGGTTTAGGGTATGGGTTAGATTTAAGGTTATTTGACGTGTTAGGGTTACAGTATGGGTTAGTGTTAGGGTGAGGGTTAGTGTTAGGGTTAGAGTACGGTTAGGGTTAGGGTCAGGGTTAGGGTTAGTGTACGAGTTAGGTTTAGGGTTAGGGTACGGCTTAGTGTTACAGTATGGGTTAGTGTTAGGCTGAGGGTTAGGGTTAGGGTTAGAGTAGTGTAAGGGTTAGGGTTAGAGTACGGGTTAGGGTTAGTGTTAGCGTTAGGGTTAGGGTAAGGGTTAGGTTTAGAGTACGGGGTAGGGTTAGTGTTAGCGTTAGGGTTAAGGTTTATGTACGGTTTAGACTTAGGGTTAGGTTTAGGTTAGGATAAGAGTTAGGGTTAGGTTTAGGGTACGGGATAGGGTTAGCGTACGGGTTAAGTTTAGGGTTGGGTAGGTTTAGGTTATGGGTTAGGTTTAGGGTACGGGTTAGGGTTAGGTTAGGGTGCGGGTTAGAGTTAGGGTTAGGGTTAGGGTAAGGGTTAGGGTTAGGTTTAGGGTCAGGGTTAGGTTTAGGGTTAGTGTTAGGGTACGGGTTAGTTTTAGGGTTAGGGTATGGGTTAGGTTTAGGTTTAGGGTTAGGGTTAGGTTTAGAGTACGGGTTAGGGTTAGTGTTAGTGTTAGGGTTAGGGTTAGTGTACGGATAGGGTTAGGGTTAGGGTTAGGTTACGGGTTAGGGTTAGGTTTAGGGTACGGGGTAGGGTTAGTGTACAGGTTAAGTTTAGGGTTAGGGTAGGATTAGGTTACGGGTTAGGGTTAGGGTACGGGTTAGAGTTAGGTTTAGGTGCGGGTTAGGTTTACGGTACGGGTTAGGGTTAGGTTTAGGGTCAGGGTTAGGTTTAGGGATAGGGTCATGGTATGGGTTAGGGTTAGGGTTGGGGTTAGGGTATGGGTTAGTTTTAGGGTTAGGGTATGGGTTAGGGTTACGGTTAAAGTTAGAGTTAGTGTAGGGTATGGGTTAGGGTTACTGTTATGGTTTGGGTACGGGTTAGGTTTAGGTTTAGGGTACGAGATAGGGTTGGGTATGGGTTATGTCAAGGGTTAGGGTTCGGTTTAGGGTACGGGTTAGGGTTCGGGTTAGGTTTAGGGTTAGGGTTACTGTTAGGGTTAAGTTTAGGGTTAGGTTTAGGGTTATGGTACTGGTTAGGGTTAAGGTTCCGGTACAGGATAGGGTTAGTGTATGTGTTAGGTCTAGGGTTAGGGTTAGGTTTAGTGTGCGGGTTAGGGTTAGGGTTAGGGTACGTGTTAGGGTTAGGGTTTGGGTAAGGGTTAGGGTTACGTTTACGGTTAGGGTACGGGTTAGGTTTAGGGTTAGGGTAAGGGTTAATTTTAGGATACAGGTTAGGGTTAGAGTAAGGGTTAGGGTTAAGTTTAGGGTTAGGGTTAGGGTTAGAGTACGGGTTAGTGTTAGTGTTAGGGTTAAGGTAAGGTTTAGGGTTAGGGTACGATTTAGGGTTAGGGTTCGGTTTAGGATACGGGTTAGGTTTAGGGTTAGGGTTAGGGTACGGGTTAGGGTTACAGTACGGGTTAGTGTTAGGGTGAGGGTTAGGTTTAGGGTTAGAGTATTATTTTGGGTTAGGGTCAGGGTTAGGGTTAGTGTACGTGTTAGGGTTAGGGTTAGGGTACATGTTATTTCTAGGGTTATGGTACGGGTTAGGTTTACAGTACGGGTGAGTGTTAGGGTGAGGGTTAGGGTTAGGGTAAGAGTACGGTTAGGATTAGGGTTAGGGTTAGGGTTAGAGTACGGGTTAGGGTTAGTTTTAGGGTTAGGGTTAGGGTTAGGTTTAGAGTACGGTGTAGGGTTAGTGTTAGGGTCAGGGTTAATGTACGGGTCAGGCTTAGGGTTAGGTTTAGGGTTAGGATAAGAGTTAGGGTTAGGTTTAGGGTACGGGATTCGGTTAGCATACGGGTTAAGTTTAGGGTTAGGGTTAGGTTTAGGTTACTGGTTAGGGTTACGGTACGGGTTATGTTTAGGTTTAGGGTGCGGGTTACGGTTAGGGTTAGGGTTAGTGTAAGGGTTAGGGTTAGATTTAGGGTCAGGTTTAGGGTTAGGTTTAGTGTTAGGGTACGGGTTAGTTTTAGGTTTAGGGTCGGGTTAGGGTTAGGTTTAGGGTTAGGGTGAGGTTTAGAGTACAGGTTAGGGTTAGTGTTAGTGTTAGGGTTAGGGTTAGTGTATGGATAGGGTTAGGGTTAGGGTTAGGGTACGGGTTAGGGTTAGGTTTAGTGTACGGAATAGGGTTACTGTACGGGTTAAGATTAGGGTTAGGGTTAGGTTTAGGTTACGGGTTAAAGTTAGGGTACGGGTTAGGGTTAGGTTTAGGTGCGGGTTAGGATTAGGGTACGTGTTAGGTTTAGGTTTAGGGTCAGGGTTAGGGTTAGGGATAGGGTCATGGTACGGGTTAGGGTTAGGGTTGGGGTTAGGGTATGGGTTAGTATTAGGGTTAGGGTACGGGTTAGGGTTACGGTTAAAGTTAGGGTTAGTGTTAGGGTATGCGTTACGGTTAGGTTTAGGGAATGGGATAGGGTTAGTGTACGGGTTAAGTTTAGGGTTATGGTTAGGTTTAGGTTACGGGATAGGGTTAGGTTTAGGGTCAGGGTTAGGGTTAGGGATAGGGTTATGGTACGGGTTAGGGTTAGGGTTGGGGTTAGGCTACGGGTTAGTTTAGGGTTAGGTTATGGGTCAGAGTTACGGTTAAGGTTAGGGTTAGTGTTAGGGTATGTGTTAGGTTTAGGGTACGGGTAAGGGTTGTCGTTTGGGTTAGGGTTAGGTTAAGGTTTAGGTTACGGGTTAGAGTTAGGGTTATGGTTAGGATTAGCGCTAGGGTATGTGTTAGGGTTACTGTTAGGGTTTGGGTACGGGTTAAGGTTAGTGTTAGGTTATGGGATAGTGTTGGGTATGGGTTAGGTCAAGGGTTAGGGTTAGGTTTAGGGTACGGGTTAGGGTTAGGGAAGGATTAGGTTTAGGGTTAGGGTATGGGTTAGGCTTAGGGTACGGGTAAGTGTTAGGGTTAGGGTCAGGGTTAGCTTTAGGGTTAGGGTTAGGGTTAGGGTATGGTTTAGTGTTAGGTTTAGGGTAGGGGTTATGTTTAGGGTTAGGATACGGGTTAGGTTTAGGGTACGGGTTAGGGTTAGGTTTAGGGTCAGGGATTGGTTTAGGGTTAGGGTATGAATTAGGGTTAGGGTTAGGGTACGGGTTAGGTTTAGTGTTATGGTACGGGTTAGGGTTACAGTACGGGTAGGTTTAGGGTGAGGGTTAGGTTTAGTGTTAGAGTACGGATAGGGTTAGGGTTAGGGTTAGGGTTAGAGTACGGGTTAGGGTTAGAGTACGGGTTAGGGTTAGTGTTAGGGTAAGGGTTAGGGTTAGGGTTAGGGTACAGGTAGGGTTAGGGTTAGGATTAGGGTTAGAGTACGGGGTAGGGTTAGTGTTAGGGTTACAGTTATGGTTAATATACGGGTTAGACTTAGGGTTAGGTTTAGGTTTAGGATACGGGTTAGGGTTAGGTTTAGGGTACGGGATAGGGTTAGGGTATGGGTTAGAGTTAGGTTTAAGCTGCGGGTTATGATTAGGGTTAGGGCTAGTGTACGGTTAGGCTTAGGTTTAGGGTCAGGGTTAGGATTAGGGTTAGTGTTAGGGTATGGGTTAGGGTTAGGGTTGGGGTTAGGGTACGGGTTAGTTTTAGGGTTAGGGTACGGGTTAGGGTTATGGTGAAGGTTATGATTAGGGTTAAGGCATGGGTTAGGGTTAGGTTACGTTAAGGGTTATGGTTTGGGTTAAGGTTAGGGTTAGGGTTAAGTTTATGGTGCGGGTAAGGGTTAGGGTTAGAGTACGGGTTTGCGTTAGTGTTAGGGTACGGGTTAGGTTTACCGTTTGGGTACGAGTTAGGTTAAGGTTTAGGTTTAGGGTTAGGGTTAGGGGTTAGTGTTAGAGTTAGGGTTAGGATACGGGTAGTGTTAGGGTACAGGTTAGGGTTAGGGTTAGGGTTCGGGTTAGGGTTAGTGTACGGGTTAGGGATAGGGTACGGGTTAGGGTTAGGTTTAGGGTACGGGTTAGGGTTAGGGTTAGGTTTAGGGTTAGGGTATGGGTTAGGTTTAGGGTACGGGTTAATGTTAGGGTTAGTGTCAGGTTTAGGGTTAGGTTTAGGGTACGAGCCAGGGTTAGGGTTAGGTTTAGGGTATGGGTTAGGGTTAGGGTTAGGTTTAGGGTTAGGTTTAGAGTACTGGGTAGGGTTAGTGTTAGGGTTAGGGTTAGGGTTAATGTACGGGTTAGGCTAGGGTTAGATTTAGGATTAGGATACGGTTTAGGGTTAGGTTCAGGGTACGCGATAGGTTTAGCATACGGGTTATCTTTAGGGTTAGGGTTAGGTTTATGTTATGGATTAGTGTTAGGGTACGGGTTAGGGTTAGGTTAGCGTCCGGGTTAGGGTTAGGTTTAGGGTTAGTGTAAGGGTTAGGGTTAGGTTTAGGTTTAGGGTTAGGTTTAGGGTTAGTGTCAGAGTACGGGTTAGGGTTAGTGTTGCGGTTAGGACACGGGTTAATTTTAGGGTTAGGGTACAGTTTAGGGTTATCCTTAACGTTAGGTTTAGGGTTAGGGTATGGGTTAGGGTTACGTTATGGTTAAGGGTTATGGTTTCGGTTAGGGTTAGGGTTAAGTTTAAGTTGCGGGTTAGGTTTAGGGTTAGGGTTGGGTTAGAGTACGGGATGGGGTTAGTGTTAGGGTACGGGTTAGGTTTACTATTTGGGTACGGGTTAGGGTAAGGGTTAGGGTTAGGTTTATGGGTTAGGGTTAGAGTTAGGGTTAGGCTACGGGTAGGGTTAGCGTACGGGTTAGGTTTAGGGTTAGGGTTAGGGTTAGGGTTAGGGTTAGGGTTAGGGTACGTGTTAGAGATAGGGTACGGGTTAGGGTTAGGGTTAGGTTTAGGGTTAGGGTTAGGGTATGGGTTAGGTTTAGGGTACGGGTTAGGGTTAGGGTTACGGTCAGGGTTAGGGTACGGGTTAGGGTTAAGGTTACGGTCAGGGTTAGGGTTAGGGTTAGGTTTAGGGTACAGTTTAGGTTAGGGTACGGGTTAGGTTTAGGGTCAGGTCTAGGGTTAGGGTACGAGATAGGGTTTGGGTTAGGGTATGGGTTAGGGTTAGGGTTATGTTATGTGTTAGTGATACAGTATGGGTTAGCGTTAGGTTGAGGCTTAGGGTTAGGGTTAGTGTACGGTCAGGTTTAGGGTTAGGGTTAGGGTTAGAAAACGGGGTAGGGTTAGTGTTAGGGTCAGCGATAGGGTTAATGTACGTGTTAGGCTTAGGGTTAGGCTTAAGGTTAGGTTACGGGTTAGCGTTAGGTTACTGGTTAGGGTTAGGTTTAGGGTGCGGGTTAGGGTTACGGTTAGGGTTAGTGTACGGGTTAGGTTAAGTTGAGGGTCAGGGTTAGGGTTAGGGTTAGGGTTAGTGTTAGGGTATGGGTTAGGGTTAGGGTTGGGGTTAGGGTACGGGTTAGTTTTAGGGTTAGGGTACAGGTAATGGTAACGGTTAAAGTTAGGGTTAGGGTTAGGTATGGGTTAGGGTTAGGTTTTGGGAACGGGATAGGGTTAGTTAGGGTTAGGGTTAGGGTCAGGGTTAGGTTAGGGGACCGGTTAGGATTAGGTTTAGGTGCGGGTTAGGGTCAGGGTATAGGTTATGTTTAGGTTTTGGGTCAGGGATAGGGTTAGAAATAGGGTTATGGTACGGGTTACGGTTAGGGTTGGGGTTAGGGTACGGGTTAGTTTTAGGGTTAGGTTACGGGTTAGGGTTACGGTTAAGGTTAGGGTTAGTGCGAGGGTAAGGGTTAGGGATAGGGTACGGGATAGGGTTGGCTACGGGTTAGGTCAAGGGTTAGGGTGAGTTTTACGGTATGGGTTAGGGTTAGGGTTATGTTTATGGTTAGGGTTAGGGTATGGGTTAGGTTTAGGGTACGGGTTAGGGTTATGGTTAGGGTCAGGGATAGGGTTAGGGTTAGGTTTAGGGTTAGGGTTAGAGTACAGGGTAGGGTTAGTGTTAGGGTTAGGGTTAAAGTTTATGTACAGGTTAGGCTTAGGCTTAGGTTTAGGGTTACGTTACGGGTTAGGGTTAGGTTTAGGGTATGGGATAGGGTTAGCGTACGGGTTAAGTTTCGGGTTAGTTTTAGGTTTAGGTTACGGGTTAGGGTTAGGGTACGGATTAGGGTTAGGTTTACGGTGCCGGTGAGGGTTAGGGTTAGGATTAGTGTACTGGCTAGGGTCATTTTTAGGGTCAGGGTTAGGGTTAGGGTTACTGTTAGGGTATGGGTTAGGGTTAGGGTTGGGGTTAGGGTACGGGTTAGGGTTACGGTTACAGTTAGGGTTAGGGTGTGGGTTAGGGGTTAGGGTACGGTTAAGGTTTATGGTTAGGCTTAGGGTTAGGGTTAAGTTTAGGGTGCGGTTTAGGATTAGGGTTAGGGTTAGGGTTAGAGTAAGGGTTTGGGTTAGTGTTAGGGTACGGGTTAGGTTTAGCGTTTGGTACGGGTTAGGGTATGGGTTAGGGTTAGGGGTTAGGGTTAGAGTTAGGGTTAGGCTACGGGATAGGGTTAGAGTACGGGTTAGTATTAGGGTTAAAGGTAGGGTTAGGGTTAGGGTTATAGTACGGGTTAGGGTTGGAGTGAGGGTTAGGGTACGGGTTAGGTTTAGGGTATGGGTTAGGTTTAGGGTTAGGTTCAGTGTTAGGGTTAGAGTTAGGGTACGATTTAGGGTAAGGGTTAGGTTTAGGGTATGGGTTACGGTTAGGGTTATGGTACGTGTTAGTGTTATAGTACGGTTTAGTGTTAGGGTGAGGGTTAGTGTTAGGGTTAGAGTACGGTTAGGGTTAGCGTCAGGGTTAGGGTTAGTGTACGAGTTAGGGTTAGGGTTAGGGTACGGGTTAGGTTTATGTTTATGGTACGGGTTAGGTTTACAGTACTGGTTAGAGTTAGGGTGAGGGTTAGGGTTAGGGTTACAGTACGGTTAGGGTTAGGGTTAGAGTACGTGTTAGGGTTAGTGTTAGTGTTAGGGTAAGGGTTAGGGTTAGGGTTAGGTTTAGAGTACGGTGTAGGGTTAATGTTAGGGTTAGGGTTAGGGTTAATGTACGGGTTACGCTTAGGGTTAGGGTTAGGGTTAGGATAATAGTTAGGGTTAGGTTTACTGTACAGGATAGGGTTAGCGTACGGGTTAAGTTTAGGGTTAGGGTTAGGTTTAGGTTACGGATTAGGGTTAGGGTACGGGTTAGGGTTAGGTTTAGGGTCAGGGGTAGGGTTAGGGATAGGGTCATGTTACGGATTATTGTTAGGTTTGGGGTTAGGGTACGGGTTAGTTTTAGGGTTAGGGTATGGGTTATGGTTATGGTTAAAGTTAGGGTTAGTGTTAGGGTAAGGGTTAGGGTTAGAGTATGGGTAACGGTTATGGCTAGGTTTAGGGTTAGATTAGGTTTAGGGTGCGGGTTAGGCTTAGGGTTAGAGTTAGGGTTAGCGCCAGGGTATGGGTTAGGGTTACTGTTAGGGTTTGGGTACGGGTTAGGGTTAGGTTTAGGGTACGACTTAGGGTTGGGTACGGGTTAGGTCAAGGGTCAGGGTTAGGTTTAGGGTACGGGTTAGGTTTAGCGTTAGGTTTAGGGTTACGATAAGAATTAGGGTTAGGTTTACGGTACAGGATAGGGTTAGCGTATGGGTTAAGTTTAGGGTTAGGTTTAGGTTTAGGTTACGGGTTAGGGTTAGGGTACGGGTTAGGGTTTGGTTTAGGGTGTGGGTTAGGTTTAGGGTTATGGTTAGTGTAAGGGTTAGGGTTAGGTTTAGGGTCAGGGTTAGGGTTAGGGTTGGGGTTAGGGTATGGGTTAGTTTTAGTGTTAGGGTATGGGTTAGGTTTACGATTAAGGTTAGGGTTAGTGTTAGGGTATGGGTTAGGGTTAGGGTACGGGTAAGGATTATGGTTAGGGTAGGGTTAGGTTTAGGTTTAGGGTGCGGGTTAGGCTTAGGGTTAGGGTTAGGGTTAGCGCTAGGGTATGGGTTAGGGTTACTGTTAGGGTTTGGGTATGGGTTAGGGTTAGGGTTAGGGTACGGGATAGGGTTGGGTACGTGTTAGGTCAAGGGTTAGGGTTAGGTTTAGGGTACGGGTAGGGTTAGGGTTACGTTTAGGGTTAGTGTTAGGGTATGGGTTAAGTTTAGGGTACGGGTTAAGGTTAGGGTTAGGGTCAGGTTTAGGGTTAGGGTTAGGGTACGAATTAGGGTTAGGGATAGGTTTAGGGTATGGAGTAGGGTTAGGGTTAAGGTGAGGGTTAGGGTTAGAGTACGGAGTAGGGTTAGTGTTAGGGTTAGGGTTAGCGTTAATGTACGGGTTAGGCTTAGGGTTAGGTTAGGGTTATGATACGGGTTAGGGTTAGGTTTAGGGTGCGGGTTGGGTTAGCGTTAGGGTTAGTGTAAGAGTTAGGGTTAGGTTTAGGGTCAGGGTTAGGGTTAGGTTTAGTTTTAGGGTACGGGTTAGGGTTAGGGTTGTGGTTAGGGTATGGGTTAGTTTTATGTTTAGGTTACCGATTAGGGTTATGGTTAAGGTTAGGGTTAGGGATAGGTTATGAGTTAGTGTTAAGTTATGGTTAAGGGTTATAGTTTGGGTTACGGTTAGAGTTAAGTTTAGGGTGCGGGTTAGGGTTAGGTTCAGTGTTAGGGTTAGAGTTAGGGTACGATTTAGGGTAAGGGTTAGGTTTAGGGTATGGGTTAGGGTTAGGGTTATGGTACGTGTTAGTGTTACAGTACGGTTTAGTGTTAGGGTGAGGGTTAGTGTTAGGGTTAGAGTACGGTTAGGGTTAGGGTCAGGGTTAGGGTTAGTGTACGAGTTAGGGTTAGGGTTAGGGTACGGGTTAGGTTTATGTTTATGGTACGGGTTACGTTTACAGTACTGGTTAGAGTTAGGGTGAGGGTTAGGGTTAGGGTTACAGTACGGTTAGGGTTAGGGTTAGAGTACGTGTTAGGGTTAGTGTTAGTGTTAGGGTAAGGGTTAGGGTTAGGGTTAGGTTTAGAGTACGGTGTAGGGTTAATGTTAGGGTTAGGGTTAGGGTTAATGTACGGGTTACGCTTAGGGTTAGGTTTAGGGTTAGGATAATAGTTAGGGTTAGGTTTAGTGTACAGGATAGGGTTAGCTTACGGGTTAAGTTTAGGGTTAGGGTTAGGTTTAGGTTACGGATTAGGGTTAGGGTACGGGTTAGGGTTAGGTTTAGGGTCAGGGGTAGGGTTAGGGATAGGGTCATGTTACGGATTATTGTTAGGTTTGGGGTTAGGGTACGGGTTAGTTTTAGGGTTAGGGTATGGGTTATGGTTATGGTTAAAGTTAGGGTTAGTGTTAGGGTAAGGGTTAGGGTTAGAGTATGGGTAACGGTTATGGCTAGGTTTAGGGTTAGATTAGGTTTAGGGTGCGGGTTAGGCTTAGGGTTAGAGTTAGGGTTAGCGCCAGGGTATGGGTTAGGGTTACTGTTAGGGTTTGGGTACGGGTTAGGGTTAGGTTTAGGGTACGACATAGGGTTGGGTACGGGTTAGGTCAAGGGTCAGGGTTAGGTTTAGGGTACGGGTTAGGTTTAGCGTTAGGTTTAGGTTTAGGATAAGAGTTAGGGTTAGGTTTAGGGTACAGGATAGGGTTAGCATATGGGTTAAGTTTAGGGTTAGGTTTAGGTTTAGGTTACGGGTTAGGGTTAGGGTACGGGTTAGGGTTAGGTTTAGGGTGTGGGTTAGGTTTAGGGTTATGGTTAGTGTAAGGGTTAGGGTTAGGTTTAGGGTCAGGGTTAGGGTTAGGGTTGGGGTTAGGGTATGGGTTAGTTTTAGTGTTAGGGTATGGGTTAGGTTTACGATTAAGGTTAGGGTTAGTGTTAGGGTATGGGTTAGGGTTAGGGTACGGGTAAGGATTATGGTTAGGGTAGGGTTAGGTTTAGGTTTAGGGTGCGGGTTAGGCTTAGGGTTAGGGTTAGGGTTAGCGCTAGGGTATGGGTTAGGGTTACTGTTAGGGTTTGGGTATGGGTTAGGGTTAGGGTTAGGGTACGGGATAGGGTTGGGTACGTGTTAGGTCAAGGGTTAGGGTTAGGTTTAGGGTACGGGTAGGGTTAGGGTTACGTTTAGGGTTAGTGTTAGGGTATGGGTTAAGTTTAGGGTACGGGTTAAGGTTAGGGTTAGGGTCAGGTTTAGGGTTAGGGTTAGGGTACGAATTAGGGTTAGGGATAGGTTTAGGGTATGGAGTAGGGTTAGGGTTAAGGTGAGGGTTAGGGTTAGAGTACGGAGTAGGGTTAGTGTTAGGGTTAGGGTTAGCGTTAATGTATGGGTTAGGCTTAGGGTTAGGTTAGGGTTATGATATGGGTTAGGGTTAGGTTTAGGGTGCGGGTTGGGTTAGCGTTAGGGTTAGTGTAAGAGTTAGGGTTAGGTTTAGGGTCAGGGTTAGGGTTAGGTTTAGTTTTAGGGTACGCGTTAGGGTTAGGGTTGTGGTTAGGGTATGGGTTAGTTTTATGTTTAGGTTACCGATTAGGGTTATGGTTAAGGTTAGGGTTAGGGATAGGTTATGAGTTAGTGTTAAGTTACGGTTAAGGGTTATAGTTTGGGTTACGGTTAGAGTTAAGTTTAGGGTGCGGGTTAGGGTTAGGTTTAGTGTTAGGGTACGGGTTAGGGATAGGGTACGGGTTAGTGTTAGGTTTAGGGTTAGGGTTAGGGTTAGGGTTAAAGTACGTGGTAGGGTTAGTGTTAGGGTTAGGGTTAATGTAAGGGTTAGGCTTAGGGTTAGGGTTAGGGTTAAAGTACGTGGTAGGGTTAGTGTTAGTGTTAGGGCTAATGTAAGGGTTAGGCTTAGGGTTAGGTTTAGGGTTAAGATAGGGGATAGGGTTAGGTTCAGGGTACGGGATAGGGTTAGCATACAGGTTAAGTTTAGGGTTAGGGTTAGGTTTAGGTTACGGGTTAGGTTTAGGGTACGGGTTAGGGTTAGGGTTAAAGTACGGGGTAGGGTTAGTGTTATGGTTAGGGTTAGAGTTAATGTACGGGTTAAGCTTAGGTTTAGATTTAGGATTAGGATACGGTTTAGGGTTAGGTTTAGGGTACGCGATAGGGTTAGCATACGGGTTAACTTTAGGGTTAGGGTTAGGTTTATATTATGGGTTAGGTTTCGGGTAGGGGTTAGGTTTAGGTTAGGTTCCGGGTTAGGGTTAGGGTTAGGGTTAGTGTAAGGGTTAGGGTTAGGTTTCGGGTCAGGGTTAGGGTTAGGGTTAGTGTTAGAGTACGGGTTAGGGTTAGGGTTGTGGTTAGGGCACGGGTTAGGTTGAGGGTTAGGGTACAGTTTAGGGTTATGTTTAAGGTTAAGGTTAGGGTTAGGGTATGGGTTAGGGTTATTTTACGGTTAAGGGTTATGGTTTGGGATAGGGTTAGGGTTAAGTTTAAGGTGCGGGTTAGGTTTAGGGTTAGGGTTAGAGTACGGGATGGGGTTAGTGTTAGGGTACGGGTTAGGTTTACCATTTGGGTACGGGTTAGGGTAAGGGTTAGGGTTAGGGTTAGGTGTTAGGATTAGAGTTAGGGTTAGGCTACGGTTAGGGTTAGGGTACGGGTTAGGTGTAGGGTTAGTGTTAGGGTTAGGGTTAGGGTATGTGTTAGGGATAGGGTACGGGTTAGGGTTAGGTTAAGGGTTAGGGTGAGGGTATGGGTTAGGTTTAGGGTACAGGTTAGGGTTAGGGTTACGATCAGGGTTAGGGTACGGGTTAGGGTTAGGTTTACGGTCAGGGTTAGGGTTAGGGTTAGGTTTAAGATACGGTTTGTTAGGGTATGGGTTAGGTTTAGGGTCAGGTTTAGGGTTAGGGTACGAGATAGGGTTAGGGTTAGGGTACGGGTTAAGGTTAGTGTTATGTTATGTGTTAGGGATACAGTATGGGTTAGCGTTAGGTTAAGGCTTAGGGTTAGGGTTAGAGTACGGTCATGTTTAGGGTTAGGGTTAGGGTGAGAGTACGGGGTAGGGTTAGTGTTAGGGTTAGGGTTAGGGTTAATGTACGTGTTAGGCTTAGGGTTAGGTTTAAGGTTAGGTTACGGGTTAGCGTTAGGTTACGAGTTAGCGTTAGGTTTAGGGTGCGGGTTAGGGTTAGGTTTAGGGTTAGTGTACGGGTTAGGTTAAGTTGAGGGTCAGGGTTAGGGTTAGGGTTTGTGTTAGGGTATTGGTTAGGGTTAGGGTTGGGGTTAGGGTACGGGTTAGTTTTAGGGTTAGGGTACAGGTAATGGTTACGGTAAAAGTTAGTGTTAGCGTTAGGGTACGGGTTAGGGTTAGGTTTTGGGAACGGGATTGGATTAGTGTACGGGTTAAGTTAGGGTTAGGGTTAGGTTTAGGTTACGGGTTAGGTTAGGGTACGGGTTTGGATTAGTTTTAGGTGCCGGTTAGAGTTAGGTTATGGGTTATGTTTAGGTTTAGGGTCAGGGATAGGGTTAGAAATAGGGTTATGGTACGGGTTAGGGTTAGGGTTGGGGTTAGGGTACGGGTTAGTTTTAGGGTTAGGGTACGGGTTAGGGTTACGGTTAAGGTTAGGGTTAGTGCTAGGGTATGGGTTAGGGTCAGGGTACGGGATAGGGTTGGCTACGGGTTAGGTCAAGGGTTAGGTTTAGTTTTACGGTATGGTTAGGGTTAGGGTTATGTTTAGGGTTAGGGTTAGGGTATGGGTTAGGTTTAGGGTACGGTTAGGGTTATGGTTAGGGTCAGGGTTAGGGTTAGTGTTAGGGTACGAGTTAGGGTTAGGGTTAGGTTTAGGGTTAGGGTTAGAGTACGGGGTAGGGTTAGTGTTAGGGTTAGGGTTAAGTTTAATGTACAGGTTAGGCTTAGGGTTAGGATTAGGGTTACGTTACGGGTTAGGGTTAGGTTTAGGGTATGGGATAGGATTAGCGTACGGGTTAAGTTTAGGGTTAGGTTTAGGTTTAGGTTACGGGTTAGGGTTAGGGTACGGATTTGGGTTAGGTTTACAGTGCCAGTTAGGGTTAGGATTAGGATTAGTGTACTGGTTAGGGTCATTTTTAGGGTCAGGTTTAGGGTTAGGGTTACTGTTAGGGTATGGGTTAGGGTTAGGATTGGGGTTAGGGTACGGGTTAGTTTTAGGGTTAGGGTACGGGTTAGGGTTACAGATACAGTTAGGGTTAGGGTTAGCGTGTGTGTTAGGGTTAAGGTACGGTTAAGGATTATGGTTAGGCTTAGGGTGGGGTTAAGTTTAGGATGCGGTTTAGGGTTAGGGTTAGGGTTAGGGTTATAGTACGGGTTTGGGTTAGTGTTAGGGTATGGGTTAGGTTTACCGTTTGGGTATGGGTTAGGGTATGGGTTATGGTTAGGGGTTAGGGTTAGAGTTAGGGTTAGGCTATGGGATAGGGTTAGAGTACGGGTTAGTATTAGGGTTAAAGTTAGGTTTAGGGTTAAGGTTATAGTACGGGTTAGGGTTAGAGTTAGGGTTAGGTTACGGGTTAGGTTTAGGGTACGGGTTAGGTTTAGGGTTAGGTTCAGTGTTAGGGTTAGAGTTAGGGTACAATTTAGGTTAAGGGTTAGGTTTAGGGTATGGGTTAGGGTTAGGGTTACGGTTAGGGTACGGGTTAGGGTTAGGGTTATGGTACGTGTTAGGGTAACAGTACGGGTTAGTGTTAGGGTGAGGGTTAGGGTTAGGGTTAGAATACGGTTAGGGTTAGGGTCAGGGTTAGGGTTAGTGTACGAGTTAGGGTTACGGTTAGGGTACGGGTTAGGTTTAGGGTTATGGTACGGGTTAGGTTTACAGTACTGGGTAGTGTTAGGGTGAGGGTTAGGGTTAGGGTTAGAGTACGGTTAGGGTTAGGGTTAGAGTACGGGTTAGGGTTAGTGTTAGGGTTAGGGTTAGGGTTAGGGTTAGGGTTAGGGTTAGGGTTAGGTTTAGAGTACGGGGTAGGGTTAGTGTTAGGGTACGGTTTAGTTTTAGGGTTAGGGTACGGGATACGGTTAGGCTTAGGGTTAGGTTAGGTTTAGAGTACGGGTTAGGTTTAGTGTTAGTGTTAGGATTAGGGTTAATGTACGGATAGGGTTAGGGTTAGGGTTAGAGTTAGGGTACGTGTTAAGGTTAGGTTTAGGGTACGGGATAGGGTTAGTGTACGGGTTAAGTTTAGGCTTAGGGTAAGATTAGGTTACGGGTTAGGGTTAGGGAACGGTTTAGGGTTAGGTTTAGGTGCGGGTTAGGGTTAGGGTACGGGTTAGGGTTATGTTTAAGGTCAGGGGTAGTGTTAGGGATAGGGTCATGTTACGGGTTAGGCTTAGGTTTGGGGTTAGGGTACGGGTTAGTTTTAGGGTTAGGGTACTGGTTAGAGTTACGGTTAAAGTTAGGGTTAATGTTAGGGTACGGTTTAGGGTTAGGGTACGGGTAAGGGTTATGGTTAGTGTTAGGGTTATGTTTAGTTTTAGGGTACGGTTTAGGCTTAGGGTTAGGGTTAGGGTTAGCGCTAGCGTATGGGTTAGGGTTACTGTTAGGTTTTGGGTAAGGGTTAGGGTTAGGTTTAGGGCACGAGATAGGGTTGGGTACAGGTTAGGTCAAGGGTTAGGGTTCGGCTAAGGGTACATGTTAGGGTTCGGGTTAGGATTAGGGTTAGGGTTAGGGTTAGGGTTAAGTTTAGGGTTAGGTTTAGGGTAACGGTATGGGTTAGGGTTAAGGTTCCGGTGCGGGATAGGGTTAGTGTACGTGTTAGGTCTAGGGTTAGGGTTAGGTTTAGTGTGCGGGTTAGGGTTAGGGTTAGTGTTAGGGTATGGGATAGGGTTAGGGTTTGGGTACGGGTTAGGGTTACGTTTACGGTTAGGGTACAGGTTAGGTTTAGGGTTAGGGTAAGGGTTAATGTTAGTGCAAGTGTTAGGGTTAGAGTAAGGTTTAGGGTTAGGTTTAGGGTTAGGGTTAGGGTTAGAGTACGGTTTAGGGTTAGTGTTAGGGTTAGCGTCAGTGTTAGTGTGCGGATAGTTTTAGGGTTAGGGTTAGGGTACGGGTTAGGGTTAGGTTTAGGGCATGGGATAGGGTTAGTGTACGGGTTAAGTTTAGGGTTAGGGTTAGGTTTAGGGCACGAGTTAGGGTTAGGGTTAGGGTATGGGTTAGGGTTAGGGTTATGTTACGGGTTAGGGTTAGGGTGAGGGTTAGGGTTATGGTTAGAGTACGGTTAGGGTTAGGGTTAGGTTTAGGGTTAGGGTTAGAATACGGGTTAGGGGTAGTGTTAGGGTTAGGAAAAGGTTTAGGGTTAGGGTTAGGGTATGGGTTAGGTTTAGGGTTAGGTTTAGGGTTAGGTTACGGAATAGTTTTAGCGTACGGGTTAAGTTTAGGGTTAGGGTTAAGCTTAGGTTATGGGTTAGGGTTAGGGTTAGGGTTAGTGTAAGGGTTAGGGTTAGTTTTTGGGTCAGGTTTATGGTTAGGGTTAGTGTTAGGGTATGGGTTAGGGTTAGGGTTGGGGTTAGGGTATGGGTTAGTTTTAGGGTTAGGGTACATGTTAGGGTTACGGTGAAAGTTAGGGTCATGTTAGAGTGTGGGTTAGGGTTTGGGTACGGTTAAGGTTTATGGTTATGGTTAGGGTTAGGGTTCTGTTTAGATTGCGGTTTAGGGTTAGGGTTAGGGTTAGGGTAAGGTTTAGAGTACGGGTTTGGGTTAGTGTTAGGGTATGGGTTAGGTTTACCTTTTGGGTACGGGTTAGTGTAAGGCTTGGGGTTAGTGTTAGGGTTAGGGTTTAGGTTTAGAGTTAGGGTTAGGCTATGGTAGGGTTAGGGTACGGGTTAGGTTTAGTTTACGTTAGGGTTAGTGTTAGGGTCAGGGTTAGGGTTAGGGAACGAGTTAGGGTTAGGGTTAGGGTACTGTTTAGGGTTATGTTACGGGTTAGGTTTACAGTACGGGTTAGGGTTAGGGTGAGGGTTAGGGTTAGAGTACGGTTTATGGTTAGTGTTAGGGTTAGGGTTAGGGTTAGAGTACGGGTTAGTGTTAGTGTTAGGGTTAGGGTAAGGTTTAGGGTTAGGGTTAGGGTTAGGGTACGGTTTAGGGTTAGCGTTAGGGTTAGTGTTAGGGTTAGAGTACGGGGTAGGGTTAGTGTTAGGGTTAGGGTTAGGTTTAATGTACGGGTTAGGCTGAGGATTAGGGTTAGGTTTAGGTTACGGGTTATGGTTATGTTTAGGGTACGGGATAGGGTTAGCGTACGTGTTAAGTTTAGGGTTAGGTTTAGGTTTAGGGTACGGGATAGGGTTAGGGTACGGATTAGGGTTAGGTTTAGGGTGCCGGTTAGGGTTTGGGTTAGGGTTAGTGAACTGGTTAGGGTTATTTTTAGGGTCAGGATTAGGGTTAGGGTTACTGTTAGTGTATGGGTTAGGGTTATTGTGGGGTTTAGGGTACGGGTTAGTTTTAGGGTTAGGGTACGGGTTAGGGTTACGGTTAAAGTTAGGGTTAGGGTTAGGTTGTGGGTTAGGGTTACGGTACGGTTTAGGGTTAAGTTTCCGGTACGAGATAGGGTTAGTGTACGTGTTAGGTCTAGGGTTAGGGTTATGTTTAGTGTGCGGTTTAGGGTTAGGGTTTGTGTTAGGGTTAGGATACGTGTTAGGGTTAGGGTTTGGGTACGGGTAATGGTTACGTTTAGCGTTAGGGTACGGGTTAGGTTTAGGGTTAGGGTAAGGGTTAGTGTTAGGGTACGGGTTAGGGTTACAGAACGGGTTAGGGTTAGGTTTAGGGTTAGGTTTAGGGTTAGAGTACGGGTTAGGGTTAGTATTAGGGTTAGTGTTAGTGTTACTGTGCGGATAGGGTTAGGGTTAGAGTTAGGGTACGGTTTAGGGTTAAGTTTAGGGTACGGGATAGGGTTAGTGTACGGGATAAGTTTAGGGTTAGGTTTAGGTTTAGGGTACGAGTTAGGGTTAGGGTACGGGTTAGGGTTACAGTACGGGTTAGTGTTAGGGTGAGGGTTTGGTTTACGGTTAGATTATGGTTAGGGTTAGGGTTAGGGTTAGGGTTAGAGTACGGTTAGGGTCAGTGTTAGGGTTAGGTTTAGGGTTAAGGTTAGGGTTAGGGTCAGGTTTAGGTTTAGAGAACGGGGTAGGGTTAGTGTTAGGTTTAGCATTAGGGTTAATGTACGGGTTAGGCTTAGGTTTAGGTTTAGGGTTAGGATAAGGGTTAGGGTTAGGTTTAGGGTACGGGATAGGGTTAGCGTACGGGTTAAGTTTAGGGTTAGGGTTATTTTTAGGTTACGGTTATGTTGCGGTTAAGGCTTATGGTTTGGGTTAGGGTTAGGGTTAAGTTTAGGGTGCGGGTTAGGGTTAGGGTTAGGGTTATCGTTAGAGTACGGGTTTGGGTTAGTGTTAGGGTACGGGTTAGGTTTACCATTTGGGTACGGGTTAGGGTAAGGTTTAGGGTTAATGTAAGGGTTAGGCTTAGGGTTAGGGTTAGGGTTAAAGTACGTGGTAGGGTTAGTGTTAGTGTTAGGGCTAATGTAAGGGTTAGGCTTAGGGTTAGGTTTAGGGTTAAGATAGGGGATAGGGTTAGGTTCAGGGTACGGGATAGGGTTAGCATACAGGTTAAGTTTAGGGTTAGGGTTAGGTTTAGGTTACGGGTTAGGTTTAGGGTACGGGTTAGGGTTAGGGTTAAAGTACGGGGTAGGGTTAGTGTTATGGTTAGGGTTAGAGTTAATGTACGGGTTAAGCTTAGGTTTAGATTTAGGATTAGGATACGGTTTAGGGTTAGGTTTAGGGTACGCGATAGGGTTAGCATACGGGTTAACTTTAGGGTTAGGGTTAGGTTTATATTATGGGTTAGGTTTCGGGTAGGGGTTAGGTTTAGGTTAGGTTCCGGGTTAGGGTTAGGGTTAGGGTTAGTGTAAGGGTTAGGGTTAGGTTTCGGGTCAGGGTTAGGGTTAGGGTTAGTGTTAGAGTACGGGTTAGGGTTAGGGTTGTGGTTAGGACACGGGTTAGGTTGAGGGTTAGGGTACAGTTTAGGGTTATGTTTAAGGTTAAGGTTAGGGTTAGGGTATGGGTTAGGGTTATTTTACGGTTAAGGGTTATGGTTTGGGATAGGGTTAGGGTTAAGTTTAAGGTGCGGGTTAGGTTTAGGGTTAGGGTTAGAGTACGGGATGGGGTTAGTGTTAGGGTACGGGTTAGGTTTACCATTTGGGTACGGGTTAGGGTAAGGGTTAGGGTTAGGGTTAGGTGTTAGGATTAGAGTTAGGGTTAGGCTACGGTTAGGGTTAGGGTACGGGTTAGGTGTAGGGTTAGTGTTAGGGTTAGGGTTAGGGTACGTGTTAGGGATAGGGTACGGGTTAGGGTTAGGTTAAGGGTTAGGGTGAGGGTATGGGTTAGGTTTAGGGTACAGGTTAGGGTTAGGGTTACGATCAGGGTTAGGGTACGGGTTAGGGTTAGGTTTACGGTCAGGGTTAGGGTTAGGGTTAGGTTTAAGATACGGTTTGTTAGGGTATGGGTTAGGTTTAGGGTCAGGTTTAGGGTTAGGGTACGAGATAGGGTTAGGGTTAGGGTACGGGTTAAGGTTAGTGTTATGTTATGTGTTAGGGATACAGTATGGGTTAGCGTTAGGTTAAGGCTTAGGGTTAGGGTTAGAGTACGGTCATGTTTAGGGTTAGGGTT
>JAVLSZ010000870.1:0-22160 GCA_032313775.1 Urocyon cinereoargenteus
GTAACCATCCAGCTGCTGTTTGACAACATTGGAGGGATTCCAGCTTTTGTTGGTTTTGGGGTGTGTGTGTGTCTCTCACATGCAGCTATCATGTGCCACTATCTGATCCTCTGGCTAGGAAACCCAAACGCCGAAATGGTTGGCACAACATCATTTCTGGTGCTGGTGCTGGGCGGTTAACTGGGCTCTCCTGGCTGACCCGGGGCTCCCTCATGCAGTGACTTTCCACTGGAGGGTCAGCTGAGCTGGAAGATCCGGCTCGACCACATTTCCATGTCCGACAGTGGGTCGCGCTGAGCCCCAGCTGCTTCTCTTCTCCCTGATGCCTCTCCAGCAGGGAGCCAGAACTTGGGGCTGCCCTGGTGGGAGCTCCTGCGGAACTGCCTGCCCATGGCGGGGAGCCATGGGGCTGCCTGTGTTTGGGAGTCAGGGTGGGGACGGGGATGGGGTTCCTTGGTTCCCTGTGCTGCCTGGCCTTCAGGCCGAGCCCCATGCTCACCCAGCCCCTACTCACTAGGGCGAGGAGGGTATCCTCCACACACTGGTGTGAGAGATCCAGCACCACAAGTTGTGCACGCTGAGTCCACCTGGTGAGATTGGCCCAGGTGCCTGAGCTGCAAGTGTGGGACCCAGGAAATTTAACAAAATTCCCTACCCCTGGACAAGGAGAGCAGGACTGATTCCATTTTGTGCTACACCCGCCATCTCCCCTATGACCCCCACATGAACTACTTATTGCTTAAGGCGCTGCCCCACCTAAATCCAGCTGCTGGGCACACCCTATTCGGAAATGGGTGGACATGTGATCACTCTGAACTTAAATTGGAATGGACTTAATTTTCATGGACTCCATGAGTCCCATCTCATCTAATCTCCCCCTTCCCAGGAGCTCCCAAGAGAGCAACTGCAAATGACCTCACCATGGCAGCCTGTGTTGGGGGACAGGCCCAGGGAATTGGGATCAGGAAGATGTGGAGCGCGGGCGTCCCGGCTCTGCAGCGGGATTTGATGCTGCAGACTCTTATTCCCTAAGGCTATCTTGACAACTGACTTTGTACATAGAAAAGCTCTCCTTAGTCTTTAAAAGATGAAGGGCTAGTCAAAGCCTTTTTCTCTGCCTGTCTGATTGCTCAGGTTCCAATCTGAGATGTATTTCCTGTTAATAAGGATAATTTACTAACTGTAGTACTATGGTTAAAATATTCTGACAGAAGTAATTCAGAGGGATGGGGTTTCTCATCTCTTCACAGCTCAGTCAGTCATCAGGAAATGCATCTTTATGCATTTGGAAAGAACTGAGAGACATTATTACCAATGGTCCTATTATGATGTGAAGGATTCTTCCCTGAGATTCTTCCCCTGTTTCAACTGACACTGAAACACTGTGAACTCTTTGGAAGACAAATGTCAAGGAAATAAATGTTATGCATTGGTAATTTTAAATGCACTTGAAATATGGTGTCTAATATAATAGAAGTATTTTTATCTTATTTTTTGAATAATAAATTTATTTTTTATTAGTGTTCAATTTACCAACATACAGAATAACACCCAGTGCTCATCCCATCAAGTGCCCCCTTAGTGCCTGTCACCAATTCACCCCACCCCATTTTCCTCCCCTTTCATCACCCCTAATTTGTTTCCCAGAGTAAGGAGTCTTTATGTTCTTATTTTTGCTATTTATTATCCCTTCCATCTCTTCAGGTTGAGGAGGCATTATACGTGTTCATAAGTGTTTTTCTTTCCTTCTGATATAAAATTCTTACTTTGTTCCATCGACGGAACTCTTTAAGAAAATGGGAAAAATTAATTAAACTATTCTTAAAATGTCTTCACACTTGGAGCCTGATTCATTTAACTCAATTTTCAAAATAAATCTTATTGAATAGGAAAAAACAAAGATTTATTGAGAAATTGACAAGATAGTATAGAGAATTCTCATGCACTCGTACTCAATTTCTCCAATTTGATATCTTATAATAGTACAGTACAAATATTAGCTAATGAATCAATATTAAAATATTCGCATTAACCAAAGACCATACTTAATTCAGATTTCCTTCGTTTTTGCTTAGTTACCATCCCTCATATCACATTCCATCTGTCCTCATGTTTTCTTAAGCTCCTCTGGATTGTGACAGTCTTTCAGCCTTTCCTTGTTGTTGTTGAACTGGAACACTTTGAAAAGGAGAGTATTTTGTAAAATTTCCCTCAGTTGGGACATGTCTGTTGTTTATCTCATGACTGAACTGTGATTGTGGATGATATAGAGAGATATACTGCCATTTTTATTATATCATATAAAGAATAGATACTATCAACATGATTTATCAGTCTTGGTATCGATCTGATCATCTTGCTGAGGTTGTGTTTGTCAGCTTTCTCCATAGTAAAGTGATTCATTTAATTATTATTATCATTATTATTATTATTTTAACATTTTCATAATCTATTTTGTAGAGGGAAGTCAGTATGTGTATTCCACACATACGAATGGGAAGCTATGCTCTTCAACTTGTGGGTGGAATGTCTGCACAAAATGTTTGAAATTCTTCTACATGGGAGTTTCTCATCCTTCTGGGTTTGTTTGTTTGTTTCTCTTTCAAGGATGTTATTTATTTTTTTGAGAGAGAGAGGTGAGAAAAGGCATGGGTGAGAGAGGCAGAGGGAGAGGGAGTAGCAGGTTCCCTTCTGAACAAGGAGCCTGCCTTGGGACCTGGATCATGATCTTAGCCTATGCCTGAAGTTTAACTGACTGAGCCACGTAGGTGCCCCTCTTTCTTTCTTTCACTATTTTTAATATTAGTATAGATTCATGGATATTTATTTTACGCTTTGGGTTATAATCCAGCGCTACTTATTTTGTTGCTTATATTGTATCTGCTCTGGCCCTGGGAGCTCTTTCAGTTCACACCTGTGTCCCTTTAACATATTTCCATCAGTGTGGAGTCTTTTGTCTGTTCATAAATTTTTAAAAGACAAACTTTATGTAAATCTCATTTTTGATTGGCACATTGTTTCTGTCCCCATCCCTATCTTTGCCTCCTTCCCTCTCTCTTGACTGTTTCATTTCTTTATTTATTATGATCTGAAAATAGGAAAGGACATAGGATCTCAAAGTTTGCTATTTTACGGTAAATCAATTCTCCTTGGTGCCTAGCCAGTGGTTCTCGAATGTTAGTGTACAAAAGAATAACCTGGAGAGCTTGTTAATATGGCCAGCAAGCATTTTAATTTTTTTAAGTGAAAGGAAGGGGCAGCTTAGGATTCTGCATGTTAACTGGTTTGCTCAGAAAATAATAATGGAGTTCCTTGAGGGCTTTGCTGTGAAAAGCAGCGACCATGGGGGCAGATGACTATTCTGATACACATATTTATGATTTCTAGTGGCTTGGACCCATATACCTACCGCTTGTGATAAAAAGGGATATAGATTTGGGATTTTCTATCGCCATAGGAAAAACCCTAAAATACTCAGGATCTATGCTCAGAGTTAGTTTTATATTTTAGCATTTGAGTATATATAAGATCCCCCATCTTTTTGTGCTCATTATAGAGGGTTGAGGACCCCACAGCAGCATTTCAGGTCTGAGAGGGAACTGAGGAATCATCAGCTCTCGTCCTCACTTCTGAGACACAGGAATGAAACTGAGAGTTCCAGAGGATTTGATTGTCCAAGTTTACGTGCTTATTGGTGGTGGAGCTAGGTCTGAAAAAGGTCTTCCTAGAGATGGTTCCATCAAGACAGACACCATTGAACATAACTAGTTTAGATAGGCTTTTGTGAAATAGAAATTTTGGGTTACTCTTTCTCCTTTTATAATTTCATATAAAGGTACGACTGTGTGGGACACAGGAAATTTAACAAAAATCCCCTACCCCTGGACAAGCAGAGCAGGACTGATTCCATTTTCTGCTACACCCGCCACCTCCCATATGACCCCCACAATACCTGCTTATTGCTTAAGGCGCTGCCCCACCCTAGCAAAACCGCTGTGCACACCCTAGTCAGAAATAGGCTCCTAACAATGTAACCCTGCTTTGTGCCCACCAAAAGTGTGCGCCGATCCTGACCAAAGTAATAGGCCAACTCAAGTGAATACTATAGGGTAAGGTGTAATTCAATCGGTCACCTGCCTGTGGACCGAAATGACTGTGCAACTTTCTGTGTATCCCATTTGCCACTGGCCCCTATAATGCTGCTATGCCTCTTAGTCTCAGGGTCCAAACCCTGCTCCGCTGTGTCGGGTACACTTGGACCCAAGCTCAAACTTGTAAATAAACCCTCGTGTGTTTGCATCGGTGTCGGCTCCTCGGTGGTTTCACGGATTCACAATCTTGGGCACAACAAAACTCTCCCTCTTCACCAATGACATGATACTTGACGTAGAAAACCCAAAAGCCTCCACCCCAAGATTGCTAGAACACATACAGCAATATGGCAGCGTGGCAGGATACAAAATCAATGCCCAGAAGTCAGTGGCATTTCTATACACTGAAGAAAGAGAAATTAAGGAGTCAATCCCATTTACAATTGCACCCAAAAGCATCAGATACCTAGGAATAAGGCTAACCAAACAGGTAAAGGATCTATACCCTAAAAACGATAGAACACTTCTGAAAGAAATGGAGGAAGACACAAAAATATGGAAAAATATTCCATGCTCATGGATTGGCAGAATGAATATTGTGAAAACGTCAATGTTACCCAGGGCAATGTACATGTTTAATGCAATCCCTATCAAAATACCATGGATTTTCTTCAGAGAGTTAGAACAAATTATTTTAAGATTTGTGTGGAATCAGAAAAGACCCCGAATAGCCAGGGGAATTTTAGAAAAGAAAACCATATCTGGGGGCATCACAATGCCAGATTTCACGTTCTACTACAAAGCTGTGGTCATCAAAACAGTGTGGTACTGGCACAAAAACAGACACATAGATCAATGGAGCAGAAGAGAGAATCCAGATGTGGAACCTCAACTTTATGGTCAACTAATATTCAATAACAGTGGAAAAACTATCCACTGGAAGAAAGACGGCCCCTTCAATAAATGGTACTGAGAAAACTGGACATCCACATGAGGAAGAATGAAACTAGACCACTCTCTTGTACCAGAAAAAGATGACCTCAAAATGGCTGAAAGATCTAAATGTGAGACAAGAGTCCATCAAAATCCTAAAGGAGGACACAGGCAACACCCTCTTTGAACTCGGACACAGTAACTTCTTGCAAGATACATCCACGAAGGCAAAAGAAACAAAAGCAAAAATGAACTATTGGGACTTCATCCAGATAAGAAGCTTTTGCACAGCAAAGGATACAGTCAACAAAACTAAAAGAAAACCTACAGAATGGGAGAAGATATTTGCAAATGACGTATCAGATAAAAGGCTAGTTTCTAAGATCTATAATGAACTTCTTAAACTCCACACCAAAGAAACAAAGAATCCAATCATGAAATAGGCAAAAGACATGAACAGAAATCTCACAGAGGACGACATAGACATGGCCAACATGCACATGAGAAAATGCTCTGCATCACTTGCCATCAGGGAAATACAAATCCAAACCCCAATGAGGTACCACCTCACACCAGTGTGAATGGCGAAAATTAACAACGCAGAAAACTGCAAATGTTGGCGCGGATGCGGAGAAAAGCGAATCCTCGTGCACTGTTGGTGGGATTGTGAACTGGTGCAAGTACTATGGAAAACTGTGTGGAGGTTCCTCAAAGAGTTAAAATTGGACCTGCCCTATGACCCAACAATTGCACTGTTGGGGATTTACCCCAAAGATACAGATGCAATGAAATGCTGAGACACCTGCACCCCGATGTTTAGAGCAGCAATATCCACAACAGCCAAACTGTGGAAAAAGCCTCAGTGTTCATCAAAAGGTGAATGGATAAAGAAGATGTTGTTTATGCATACAATAGAATGTTACTCAGTCATTAGAAATGACAAATACCCACCATTTGCTTCAACATGGATGGAACTGGAGGGTATTATGCTGAGTGAAATGAGTCAATCAGTGAAGGACAAACATTATATGTTCTCATTCATTTGGGGAATATAAATAATAGTGAAAGGGAATAGAAGGGAAGGGAGAAGAAATGGGTATGAAATATCAGAGATGGAGACAGAACGTAAAGACTCCTAACTCTGGGAAATGAACTAGGGGTGCTGGAAGGGGAGGAGGGTGGGGGTGGGTGTGAATGGGTGATGGGCACTCAGGGGGGCACTTCTGGGATGAGCATTGGGGCCTCAACTGGACCTAGTGTCTCTAGTCCCCCTCTGGGCCTCACCCTGATGTGGTGACTCTGGTCCCCACGTGGATGTCACCAGGACCGGGTGACTCTGGTCCCCCTCTGGGCCTCACCTGGAGCTGGGGACTCTGGGCCTCAACTGGGCCTCAACTGGACCTGTTCAATCTACTCCTCACTAAGGCCTCAACTGGACCTTGTAACTCTGGTCCTACCTGGGCATCCCAGGGACATGATTACTCTGATCCCCACCTGGGCCTCACCTGAGTCTTACTGGGACCTGGTGACTCTGGTCCTCAGCTTAGCCTCACCTGGATCTGGTAACTGGTCCCCACCTGGGCATCACCTTACCTGGTGGCTCTGTTTCCCACATGGACCTCACCTGGTCCTTGTGTCTCTCGTTTCCTTCTAGGCTCATCTGTACCTGGTGAATCCGGTCCCCACCTGGGCCTCACCTGGAACTGGTGACTCTGGTCCTCTGCTTGGCCTTACCTGGACCTGGTGACTGTGTTCCCCACCTGGGCCTCACCTGGACCTGGTGAATCTGTTTCCCACCTGGGCTCACCTGGACCTGGTGACTCTGATCCCATCCTGGGCCTCATCTGGGTCTGGTTTCTGTGGTCCCCACATGGGCCTCAACTGGATATGGTGGCTCTAGTTCTCACATCAGGTTCACCTGGACACGGTGACTGTGGTCCCCTTCTTGGCCTCACCTGAACCTGGTGACTCTGAGCACCATCTGGGCCATACCTTGACTTGGTCGCTCTGGTCCTCACCTGGGTGTCTTTCAGACCTGGTTAATCTGTTCCACACCTGGGCTTCACCTGGACCAGGGGATTCTGGTCCCCTTCTGGGCTGTTCCTTGACCTGGTGACTCTGGTCCCCTCCTGGGCCTCACCTGGACCGGGTGACTCTGGTTTGCACATGGACCTCACCTGGAGCTGGTACGTGTGGTGTCCTTCTGGCCTCACCTGGACATGGTGACTCTGGTCCCCATCTAGGCCTCACCTGGCCCTGGTGACACTGGTCCTCAGCTTGGCCTCACCTGGACCTGCTGAGTGTGGTTGCCACCGGGGTCTCACCCAGGCCTGGAGACTCTGGTCTCCACCGGGGTCTTCCCCATACCTGGTGAATCTGGTCCTTACCTGTTCCTTAACCAGACCTGGTGACTCTGGTCACCACCTGGGCCACAAATGGACCTGGTGGCTCTGGTTTCCACATGGGGCTCACCTGGACCTGGGTCCTGTCGTCTCCTTCTAGGCCTCACCTGGACCTGGTAACTCTGATCCTCATCTGGGCCTCTTTGTACTGGTGACTCTGGTCCCCTCTTGTGCCTCAGCTGGACCTGTTGACTCTAGTCCTCAGTTTTGCCTCACCTGGACCTGGAGACTGTGTCCCCACCTGGGCCTCATCCAGACCTTGTGACTTTGGTCCCCACCTGGGCCTTACCTTGAGTTGGTGAATCTGGTCCCCCCTGGGATTCACCTGGACCTGGTGAATCTGGTTGCCACCTGGGCCTCACCTGGACCTGGTGCCTCTGGGCTCCACCTGGGCCTCAACCTGGACCTGGTCTTTTTGGTTCCCACCTGAGCCTCATCTGGTCCTGGTGGCTCTGGGTCCCACATGGGGCTCACCTGTACCTGCTGACTGTGGTCCTCACATGGTCCTCACCCAGAGCTGGTGACTGGTATGTGAGGAGTCTGCTCCAGATTCACCCTCTCCCTCCACCCCTCCCCACTGCACCCTCTCTCAAGTAAATCTTCTGAAAATGCACATCAAGTCCTGTGAGCATCTTTATCCCCTCTTCAGAGGTGACTTCATATGTGTAATGACCATTTTAATGCCTTTCATGGACCCACCGTGACTCCCATCAGAAACCCCTTTTCTTTGATATTACTGAAGTACAGTCAACACACAATGTTACGGCAGTTTCAGGGCTACGACCTAGTGATTTGACGATTCTCTGCATACTCAGATCTCCCCACGAGAAGTGTCATCAGCATCTGTCCCCATACAAAGTTGTCACAATAGTACTGACTCTATTGTCTAGGCTGTACTTTCTAAATATCTGTGAATTATTTATTTGAGAACCAGATGATTATAGCTCTTAATATGCTTCGTCTATATTGCCCAACTCCCACTGGCATCCCCTCTGGCTATCCGTCACCATGATCCATCATATTAACAAGAACAAGGACATGGGGCAGCCCAAGGGGCTCAGCAGTTTAGCGCCTGTCTTTGGCCCAGGGTGTGATCCTGGATTCCTAGGATTGAGTCCCATGTCGGGTTCCCTACATGGAGGGAGTCTCTGCATCTCTCTCTCTCTCTCTCTCTCTCTCTCTCTCTCTCTCTCTCTCTCTCTCACTCTCTCGATCTCTGTCTCTCATGGGTAAATAAATAAAATCTTTAAAAAAAAACAAGAGAAATTTCAAAGGCATACAATCATCTCAAGTGTTGCAGAAAAAGCATTTGACAAAATACAACATAAAAAGCATAGAGGGATTTAAAAAAATTTTTTTTTGGTGTAGTGGGTTTTGAGGAAATGTATATCAACAGAATGAAGGCCATGTAGGAAGGCCCTCAGCTGACATCATCCTCAAGGCTGAAATCATGAAATTGTCTCCCCTAAGAGCAGGAACAAGCCAAGGACGTCCCCTCTCAGCACTGCAAGTCCAACCATAGTCAACAGACAGGAAACAGAAAAGGTTCCACACCTGTAAGGGGGACGTCAAAATGTCCCTATTTGCCGAAGATTTGACATTAGAAACATGAAACCCGAGAGACTCCACCAAAAACTGTTAGAACTAATGAGTGAATTCAGTAAAGTTGTGGGACACCAAATAAACAGAGATCAGTACCCTTGCTGTATCTCGACAATGAGCACTCAGAAAGGAAATTAAGGACATGACTCCCTTATCAGGAGCATCCAAAAGAACAAAATAATTAGACTGAACCAAGAGAGTGCAAGACTTGTACACTGAAAATTACAATACTTTGGGAGGACATCCTGGGCTTGTGGGGTCGGAGCCTTCATCTTGTTAAAATGTCCACAGTTCCAGAAGCCACTCTCAGTTCCAATGTCATTCCTATCAAAATCATGGTGGCCGATTTTAGAAATAGAAAAAGCCCTCGTAGCATTCATCTGGCCCCACAAATGACCCTGGACAGCAAATCAGTATAGGAGAAGCGGGACAGAGCAAGACACTGTACTCTTCTATTTCAAACGATGTCACAGAGACACAGGAGAAATCAGTGTGGTTCTTGGGCCCCCAGCTGTCTCCGTTGGTTAAGCATCTGACTCCTGACCTCACCCCTGGTCTTGATCTCGGGGTCATGAGTTCTAGCCCTGTGCTGGGCTGTGGATGAGGCATGGAGCCTACTTAAACAAACCAAACCCACAGGGGTGTGGTTCTGGCATAAGCGGAAGGAGCAGAAGAGAGAGCCTGGACGAAAATGCACTCTGATACACTCAACTGATTTTTTAAGCTTAATTTAATTTAAACCCAATTAATTAGCAGTATAGTGTATTATACTTGCAGAGGTAGAATTCAGGGATTCACCAGTTGGAGATAACACCAGGGCTCATGAAATCACGTGCCCTCCTTCATGCCCATCTAAGAGTTACCCTGTCCCTCCACTCCACTCCCCTCCAGCGACCCTCAGTTTGTTTCCTGTGATTGAGTCTCTTTTTCCTCCATCTCTGTTTTCATCTTGTTTTTCCTTCCCTTCACAGATGCCCATCTGCTTTGCTTCTTTAATTTCACCTATGAATGAAATCATACAGTAATTTTGTTTCCTGACTGACTTATTTCACTTAACATAATCCCATTAATTCTATACAGGTCATTGCAAATGGCAGGATTTCCTTCTCTTTGATAGCTGAGTACCATTCCTATAATCTATCATTCTATAATCTATTACCATCATCTATCTCCCATCCTCTTTATCCATCATCTGCCCGAGGACACCGAGGCTCCTCCCACAGTGTGGCTACTGTGGACCCGGCTGCTGTGGACATTGGGGTGCAGGTGTCCCGGAGTCTCACTGCATCTGTATCTCTGGAGTGTGCCCCAGGCCATGCACCTGCCGGTCGCAAGGTGGCTCTATTGGTAACTTCCTGAGAAGCCTCCACACTGTTTCCAGGGCGGCTGCACCAGCCCGCGGTCCCATCCACAGTGGAAGAGGGTTGAGTGAGTTTTGAGGGATGTGGTAATAGTCTGGTCCACATTTCATGTTGCGTCCCGTGGGCTCCAATTCATTGTCCTTATGTATTTCTGGGGAAGCTGGGTATTGGGCTCTGTTTCAGTGAGACATTTCCGAAGCTCACAGGCCTCAACTGGAGCCTGGAAGGAGGCCGGTGGGGCCCCGGTGCAGGCACACTGCTCCCTGCACGTCCTCCTGCAGTGCATGAGCATCCCACAGGGAGCGCCTGACCCCAGGCCCCACCCAGAGGGCACACATGCTCAGTAGGCATCATCAGCCTGCACTTACAGGAGCCTGCCTGTGCTGGGGAGGCCTGAGGAGGACATGGGGCCGCGTCCACGCTGATGAGCCCCAGCGTCCTCAGGACCTGCGGTGAGGCTTCAGGGCGACATTGGGCCGCGTTCACACTGACAGTAGCCCGGGTCACCTCAGGACCTGCGTGTAAGCTTCAGGAAGATGTGGGACCTCATCCATGCTGACAGGAGTCCCTGGGCCACGTCAGGACCTGCAGGGAGGATTCAGGAAGATGTGACGCTGTGGCCACTCTGGCAGGAGCTTCCGGACCCCTCAGGACCCACGTTGAGGTGTCTGGTAGCTGGGGGCCGCATCCACGGTGACAGGAGCCCCGGCGTCCTCAGAATCCGCAGTTTCACTTCGGGAGGACGTGAGGCCACATCCACACAACAGGACGCTGACCTCCTCAGGACCCCCGGTGTAGACTTCGGGAATTATGGGGATGTGTCCATGCGGACAGAAGATCCCAGCCTTGTCTGGGCCCATGGCGAGGCCTACGAAAGATGTGGGGACCGCATCCACACTGACAGGAGTCTCCGGCCTCCTCAGGGCCAATTATGAAGGTTAGGGATGATTTAGGGCCGCGTCCAATCTGACAGGAGCCCCCAGCCTCCTCATGTCTTATGGTGAGGCTTGAGGAAAATGTGGGGCCACGTCAACACTGACAGGACCCCCGTCCTCCTCACGACCTGCACTTTGGTTTCAGGACATATGGGGCTTCTTCTATGTCTCCACATCTGGAGAGATGTGGCTCTGAGAAAATTTGCACTAAGAAACATTGTCACAGTTTCAGTATTCCCTCCCCACGATTTGTGAGACCCAATTACTTCCAAACTCCTTTTACCTCCTTTTGGTTTTGGATGGCAATACTGTTCTGTGACTGACCTACACAATCAATGACTCAGTAAGTATCACAACAGTTCAACTCTGTGGAGAGATCCCAAGGGTCTGCTGGAGAAGTATGAAGGAGAACTGTGGACTTGCTTGTTTTACTTTCAGAAATCAGCATTCAGGCTCCTGATAGCAAGTTCAAAAGACTGCAGGTGGCATTCTGGGGACATAGATCGAAACCCGGTGGGGACGGAGCCTGTCTCTGTGCCTGCCATATAGAAGGCCGAATAGACGTCTTTTTGGAATGAATGGATTTTGAATAAATAGGAGAATCTGTGTATGCTGGGTCTGTTTTAGGTCACTGATTCATACTTAGGGAGAGACATTAATCCAGGGAATGGTTCTCTGAACAAGTACTGGGAAAATGTATGCTGTTATTTTTTTAAAGATTTATTTATTTATTCATTCAGGGAGAGCAAGAGAGAGGCAGAGACACAGGCAGAGGGAGAAGCAGGCTCCATGCAGGAAGCCTGATGTGGGACTCGATCCCGGTCTCCAGGATCACACCCTGGGCTGCAGGTGGCGCTAAACCGCTGCGCCACCAGGGCTACCCTTTTTTTTTAAAGATTTATTTAGTATCCTAAGTTATTTGAAAAGGAGTAGTAAGATAGATAAGGAGTTCAGAATTGAGAAAAATATTAAAATCATTTGAGGAAAATAAAGGTGTTGATCACAGAAGTGGGTTTCTTGCAATTTACTCACTTATAGCTTGTATATTCTGAACAGAAAAAAAGAAAGGGAAGGAACCCCATGTGCTTGAGGTCATCAATTTCATCTGTAAAAAGAAAATAATACTGCCTGTCCCACAACACTGTTGTGAGGACAAGAAGTGATGGCTGTTGATGTAAAGAGTTGCTAGGTCCAGTCACCACAAAATGTAAAAACAACACATTTTATTAATATAGCTACCAATATAGCTGCAATATACTTTTTATTTTATTTATTTATTATTTATGTATTTATTCATTTGAGAGAGAGAGAGAGAAAGAGAGAGAGAGGGAGAGAGGCCGAGACACAGAGGAAGAAACAGGCTCCATGCAGGGAGCCTGACGTGGGACTCGATCCTGCGTCTCCAGCATCACACACCGGGCTGAAGGCAGCGCTAAATCATTGAGCCACCGGGGCTGCCCTGCAATATACTTTTAAAAAATATATTTTAATTATTTATTCGAGAGAGAGAGAGAGGCAGAGACACAGGCAGAGGAAGAGGCAGCCTCTATGCAGGGAGCCCAAAGTGGGACTCCATCCTGGGTCTCCAGCATCATGCCCTGGGAAGAAGACAGTGCTAAACAGCTGAGCCACCCAGGCTGCCCTTTTTAGAGTCTTCTTAAAACACACAATTCGACTTCTTTCTAACAAAGTTTAATGTGAGTTGGTGTACCTATCAATTAAAAGCTGTAGGGTATGGATCCCAGGCTGCCCCTAAGGTGCATGTTCAGAGCCCTTCCAACTCGTCCAAGTGCAGCGGGAAACCACCGAGCTGGTCTGAGGCCACATCCATAGCTGTGGGAACCAAGTGCCAGAGGCAGTCATGATTTACTGGATCTGAAACCCAGTTCTCTCCAGAAGCATCTGAGTCAGGGAATTAGTTTTTCTCAGGACAGGGTGAAAAATCCTTACACGATCAGGATTTCTCTGATCCCAAGAAAAATGCTTAGCGTTTTTCTTGTTGGTTGTTTTTTTCTCATGTTGCTTGGCTGTTTCTCTGGTCACATTGCCCTACTTCCTATGGGAATTAGTTTTGGAAAGAAATCACTCACATAATGAAAATGACCTAGAAACTCAGGTTAACAAAATTTTCTAGCCAGTGTGGATATGTGTGATTCGCAGTTGCTTTAAGCCGACAGAAGTTTGTTTGCACAAATCAATAACAACTTTTAATAAACGGACTTTACTGTTCACTGCTAAAAATATTCCTGTCAGAGGGGCAAGATGGCCGAAGAGTAGGGTCCCCAAGTCACCTGTCCCCACCAAATGACCTAGCTAACTTTCAAATCATCCTGAAAACCTATGAATTTGGCCTGAGATTTAAAGAGAGGACAGCTAGAGTTCGCATTTCTATCAAGGCAGTTCCCACCTGTGCCTCACTTGGACCTGGTGACTGTGGTTCCCATCTGGGCCTCAGCCAGACCTGGTGACTACAGTCCCCAACTGGGCCTCACCTGGGCCTAGTGACTCTGGTCCCCTTCTTGGCCTCATGTGGACCTGGCAACTGTGGTCTCCACCTTGACCTCACCTGGACCTGGTGACTCTGGTCCCCACCTGGAACTCGCCTGGACATGGTAGCTGTGGACTTCATCTGGACCTGGTGACTGTGGTCCCCACCTGGGCCTCACCATACCTGGTGACTAGGCTCCTCAGCTACCAATGACTAGGATCCAGGATGGACCCTTAGTTGCTACTGATACCGGGACCATCCCCAGGGTCTCACTTGTTCCTGGTGACTATGGTCCTTGTCTGGGCTGACCTGGCTCATCCTTGGCTCTGATCCTCTCCTGGGTCTCCCCTGCTCTTGCAGGTATAGTCCGCCCTCTCGTGGGTGTGTATTGTCTATGGTCCCTTCTGGTCCTCATCTGATGGTAGTGGGCCATGATATTGGCCCTTTGCAAGGCCAGCAGGGTCTCCGAGTCATCCTGCATGGTGCTGGAATCCAAACACATCCAAGAATGATGGCGCATGAGAACCCTCCGAGGACACATGCATCAGGGTGCTCCTGAGGACAGGTCTGACCAGGGCCGGTGTCAACCCCATAGCCCTGAAGGGCACAGGCTGGGCTGGACCATCACACACGGGCCCTCACTGCCTGTCTGTCACTCACCCACCTACAGTCCACCTTCCCAGCCACTGTCCCAGGACACGCCATCATGCTGGGATCACAGAGCGCTCCCACCCTGGTATCAGGAGCACACGGGTGGGGGACTCAGGAGGCTCCGGGGAACTGCCGATCTGATGTTCGTGGTGATGTCTCCCAGCCTGGGGGAGATCTAAGGTTTCTCTTAGATTCCACAAGCACAACGACCAAGGGGAGAAAGCAACGGACTGCACTTCATCAAAATTCAAACCTGATGCCAGCAAGAGTGCGACCAAACTCCCCACCCTGAGGGCAACAATGTGTGAATAGCCTGAAGGGGCTTTGGGGGGAGCACGAGGGACTCTGCATTCCAGTGAGTAAAGAACAAGCCTGCTCACTGGCCAGGGGGACCCAGCAGGCCCTGACCGTCCTTCTCTGACCACAGGGTGGGGCGGGGGTGTGTCATCCCTGTCGGGATCCATGCATCTAGGATGGGCTAGAAAGGTCATGTATTGGGTCTTTCTGCAAAGCACAGGGCTTACAGGGAAGCGGGAGTCCTGGGGGAGCTGTAGAACTCCAACTGCAGCCTCCTTCCCTGGACAGGGACTTAGGGTGCTACCCTCACCCTGTGGGGCTGTGGAAGGGCTGTAGGAGCTGCTCACGATCATCGCATTGGGGTCGGGGTGTTTTGGACCCCAGCCCTGGAAGCCAGCGCCCACACCCAGCCCCACAAGCCCCATAGTGGCCCGCGGGGAGCAGGCATCAGTGGCCACTCACCTGTGACCTGTCGCTCTGTGAGTGCCTCCTCTTTATGCACCGGGGTACTGGGGAGAGTGGGAGTACTGGGGTATTGGGGAGAGTGGGAGAGTTGGGGAACTTGGGAGAGTGGGAGTTCTGGGGTACTGGGGAGAGTGGGAGAGTTGGGGAACTTGGGAGAGCGGGAGTTCTGGGGTACTTGGGAGAGTGGGAGAGGCGGGGTACTGTGGAGAGTGGGAGTCCTGAGCTACCGGGGAGAGCGGGAGAGTTGGGTCGCTGTGAGCCAGATCCATAGCACGACGGCTTCTGAAAGTCTGTGGACACACAGTGAGCTCCAGGCAGCAGTGGTACCCGGGGGCGGCACAGTTCCGCCCACAGTGGGGTCCCGCATCATGACTGTGGGCAGGCAGGGTCCAATCAGCACTTAGCCCTTCACCCTGAAGGCTGAGGGTCCCGGGGGAGGGTTCTGTCCCCACACCGGATGGGAAGGGGATGCAGGCACCCTCCCACAGCCTCAGTTCCCATCCTTGGGCCCTGCAGGCCTTCTGCCCTTCTAGGGAGACTGGGGATCACAGACGTTCCCCTGACCTCCAGAGTTCACAGCATGGGGTTGCACTTAAGAACATTTGAGGGGTTCCTGGGTGGTTCAGTCGGTTCCACGTCGACTCTTTAGTTTGGTTCAGGTCAGGATCTCGAGGTTGTGGTGTGGAGCCTCGCGTGGGGCTTGGGCTCCATTGGGTGAGGAGTCCGCTCCAGGTTCCCCCTCTCCCTCCGCCCCTCCCCACTGCACCCTCTCTCAAATAAATCTTCTAAAAATCTACATGAAGACATGTGAGCATCTTTATCCCCTCTGCAGAGGTGCCTTCATGTGTGTAACGACCGTGTTAATGCCTTTCACGGACCCACCGGGAGTCCTACCAGAAACCCCTTTTCCTTGATATTTATTGACGTACAGTGGACACACAATGTGACAGTAGTTTCAGGGGTACAACTAGTGACTTGACAATTCTGTGCCTTACTCAGCTCTCCCCATGAGAAGTGGCATCACCGTCTGTCCCCGTACAAAGTTGTCACAACAGTACTGACTCTATTCCCTAGGCTGTACTTTCTAAATTTCTGTGACTTATTTATTTGAGAACCAGACGCTTATAGCTGTTACTATTGTTCATCTATGTTGCCCATGTCCTACCATGACCCTCTGTCCATCAGTCAGCAGGATCCATCACATTAACCAGAGAAAGGACATGGGGCAGCCCGGGTGATTCAAGAGGTGAGCACCTGCCTTCAGCGCAGGGAGTGATCCTGGAGTCCTGAGATCGAGTCCCACGTCATGTTCCCTACATGGAGCCGCCTTCTCCCTCTGCCTGTGTCTCTGCCTCTCTCTCTCTCTCTGCTTCTCTCTCTCTCTCTCTGTCTTTCAAGGATATGTAAATAAATCTTTTTAAAAAAGAAAAACAAGAGAAAGGACAAAAAGCATACGATCCTCTCAAGAGTTGCAGAAAAGCATTTGACAAAACACAACATCAAAACATAGTGAGTTTTGATGAAATTTCTATCAACAGAATAAAGGCCGCTAGGAAGGCCGCAGCTGACATCATCCTCAAGGGTGAAAACCTGAAATCATCTCCCCTGAGCAGTAACAAGCCAAGGAGTTCCCCTCTCAGCCCTGGAAGTCCTAATGTAGTCAACAGACAGGAAACAGCAAAGGTTCCACACCTGGAAGGGGGATGTCACACTGTCCCTATTTGCTAAAGACGCGTTACTAGAAACAGGAAACCCAAGAGCCTCCACCAAAATCTGTTAGAACTAAGGAATTCAGTAAAGTCAGGGACACAAACTGACCCTACAGAGCTCAGTAGCCTTGCTGTGTCCCGACAATGAACACTCAGGAAGGAAATGAAGGATGTGACTCCCTTCTCAGGAGTATGACAGAGAATAAATAAAGAGACTGAACCAAAGGAGCAAAAGACTTGTTCACTGAGCCATACCAGGCTCTGGGAGGCCATCCTGGGCTCGTGGGGTGGGACCTCATCTTGTGAAAATGTCCGCACCTCCTGAAGCCACCCTCAGTTTCAATGTCATTCCTATCAAAATCATGGTGGCAGATCTTAGAAATAGGAAAAAAAAACCCCATAACATCCATCCGCCCCCACAAATGACCCCGGGCAGCAAATCAGTATAGGAGAAGCAAGACAGAGTGGGATGCAGCACTTTCCTTTCAAAAGATGTCACAGAGACACAGGATAAAGCAGTGTGGTTCTCGGGCCCCCGGCTGGCTCCGTCGGTTAAGCATCCGACTCCTGATCTCACCTCCCGTCCTGATCTCGGAGTCGTGAGTTCTATCCCTGGGCTTTGGCATGGACAAGGCGTGGCACCTACTTAAACAAACCAGACCCACGGGGGGTGGTCCTGGCATAAGCTGAAGGAGCAGAACAGAGAGTCCAGAAGGAAATGTGCTCTGATACAACTGATATTTTTAACTTAATTTAATTTAAACCCAATTAATTAATGTATAGTGTATTATACTTTCAGGGGAAGAATTCAGGGATTCACCAGTTGGAGATAACAGCAGTGCTCGTGACATCACGTGCCCTCCTTCATGCCGGTCCCCTGTTATCCCCTCCCCATTCCCCTCCCCTTCAGTGACACTCAGTTTGTTTCCTATGATTACGAGTCTGTATTTCCTGCATCTGTTTTCATCTTATTTGTATTTCCTTCCCTTCACAAATGTTCATCTGCTTTGCTTCTTAAATTCCACCTATGAATGACACCACACGGTCATTCTCTTTCCCGACTGACTTATTTCACTTAAGATGATCCCTCTAGTTCTATCCACGTCATTGCAAATGGCAAGATTTCCTTCTCCTTGATAGCTGAGTACCATTCCTCTCTCTATGACCATCATCTATCTCCCATCCTCTTTATCCATCTTCTGCCCGAGGGCACCGAGGCTCTTCCCACAGTGTGGCAACTGTGGACTCAGCTGCTATGGACATTGGGTTGCAGGTGTCCTGAGTCTCACTGCAGTCTCTATCTTTGGAGTGAGCTCCAGGCCGTGCACCTGCTGATCGCAGGGCGGCTCTATTGGTAACTTCCTGAGGAGCCTCCACACTGTTTCCAGGGTAGCTGAACCAGCCCGCAATCCCGCCCACAGTGGAAGAGGGTTGATTGAGTTTTGCAGGACGTGGTAAATGTCTGGTCCACATTTCATTTCCCATCCTGTGTGCTCTAATTCCTTGTCCTTAAGTATTTCTGGGGAAGCCGGGTGTTGGGCTCCATTTCAGTGAGATGTTTCTGAAGCTAACAGGCCACAGCTGGAGCCTGGAGGGAGGCATGTGCATCCCGGGTGGGTCACGGCCCCTCCTGCATGGCCTCCTGCAGTGCCTGAGCATCCCGCAGGGGGTGCCTGAGCTCAGGCCCCACCCAGGGGGCCCGCATGCGCAGTAGGCCTTGTCTGCCTGCACTAACGAGAGCCCGCCTGTGCTGGGGAGGCCTGAGGAGGACCTGGGGACGGGTCCACGCTGATGAGCTGCAGCCTCCTCAGGACCCGCGGTGAGTCTTCAGGGGGACATTGTCCGCGTTTACGCTGACAGGAGCCCTGGTCTCCGCAGGACCCGGGGTGAGATTTCAGGAAGATGTGGGCCTGCATCCACACAGACAGGAGCCCCTGGGCCGCCTCTGGAGCCACAGGGTGGCTTCAGGAAGATGTGGGCCCGCATCCACGCTGATAGGAGACCCTGTGCCGCCTCTGGACCTGCGGAGATGCTTCAGGAAGATGTAGGCCTGTATCCACACTTACAGGAGTCCCTGGGCTGCCTCAGGACCCATGGGGAGGCTTCAGGAAGTTGTGAGCCCACAGTGACAGGAGACCCGGCATCCTCAGGACCCACCAACAATGACTCAGGAACACGTGGGGCCACGTCCACAATCACAGGAGCCCAGCTTCCTCAGGACACCCTGGAGGACTCTGGAGGCACCGTTGGGGGCAACATCCACATCAGAAGGGACTCCTCAGAACCACAGGGTAAGTGAATGGGTAGAATGAATGGTAGGGTCAGGGGCGGGGAGGCAGTTGGTGGTTAGGCTTAGGTTAGATGTTAGGGGTTAGTGATTATGCTTATGGTTATGGATTAGAGGTGAGGGTGAGGGATAAGTTTAAGGGTCAGTGGTTAGGAGTTAGGATGGGGGTTGGGGATTAGGGAAAGGGGTTAGGGTTAGGGGCAGGATTTAGAGTTAGCGTTAGGGTTTAGGCATTAGGGATTAGGGCAGGAGGTTATGAGTTGGGGTTAGGGTTATGGTTAGAGTCAGGGTTGGGCTTAGGTTTCCAGTTATGGTTAGGGGTTAGCGTGTGAGTTAGGGTTAGGGGTTAGGGTTAAATTTAGGGCTAGGTTTAGTGTTAGGGTGAGGGTTACTGTTAGGATAGGGGGTGCTAGGTTTAGGGGTAGTGTTTGGTTAGAGGTTAGGGTTAGGGTCAGCTCAGAGTCAGGGTCAGGGTAAGGTTTTGGAAAAGGGTAAGAGATAGGGTTAGGGAGTGGGTTAGGGGTTAGTTTTAGAGTATGGGTTAGGGTACAGTTTGGGGTATGAGATAGGATTAGTAGTAGAGGGTTAGGGTTAGAGTACAGGTTAAGGTTAGGAATAGGATTTGAGTACATTAAGTTAAGGTTAGGGTTAGAGGTTAGGGTTAGGATTAGATTGAAGGTAAGGGTCAGGGTTAAGGGTTTAGAATAGGTTTAGGAGTTAGGGTGAGGGTTGGCAGGAAGGTTCAGTGAATGTGTTTTGGTCTTGGGGTTTGTGTTTGGTTTTCAATTAGTGATAGGTCTTGTTTAAGGGTTAGGTTAACATTAGGATTAAGTGTAGGGTTAGGGTTATGTCTGTGTATGGTTAGAGTTTGGGTCATGGCTTGTGCCTGCACTGGGACTCCTAGTATCTTGGGCAGTTTAGTTTTATGCACTCTATGTAGGTTTTGGGTTCAAAGATAGCCTGACTCCACCAAGTCAGTGGCCTCCCCTGAGAATCAAAATCCAGGCTTCTGCTGGGGTCAGAATAGACATGGCAGGCTTCTCCAGAGCTGAGCTAAGGAGGGGATTTGTGGTTCTAAATACTCTTTATCAATTCTTTTCAATTAGATTCTTTTCGATTCGATTCGATTATTTTCTATTCGATTTGATTCCTTTCGATTCTTTTTGATTCGATTCAATTATTTTTTATTCGATTCGATTCTTTTCGATTCGTTTCAATTTGATTCGATTCGATTCTTTTCAAAACGATTCTATTATTTTCAATTCGATTCAATTATTTTCAATTCATTTTGATTCCATTCGATTATTTTTGATATGATTCGATTATTTCCGATTTGGTTAGATTCTTTTCGATTCGATTCGATTCTTTTCGATTCAACTTGATTATTTTCGATTCAATTCTATTCTTCTCAATTTGATTCGATTCTTTTTGATTCAATTCGAGTATTTTCAATTTGATTCGATTCGGTTGTTTTCGATTCGATTCGATTCGATTATTTTCAATGTTTTCGATTCAATTCGATTCATTTCGATCATTTTCAATTCAAATCGATTCTTTTAGATTTGATTTGATTCTTTCAATTCGATTCGATTTGATTCGATTATTTTTTATTCTTTTCGATTCGATTCAATTCTATTGAATTCGATCATTTTCGATTCGATTCAATTGTTTTTGATTCTATTAGATTCGATTCTTTTCAATTCGATTCAATTCGATTCGATTATTTGCGATTCGAATCGATTGTTTTTGATTTGATTCGATTGTTTTCGATTCATTTCAATTATTATCGATTCCATTTGATTATTTTCAATTCAATTCGATTATTTTCGACTTGATTCGATTACTTTCTATTCGATTTGATTCAATTAACTTATTTTCAATTCGATTCGATTATTTTCAATTCGATTTGATTCTTTTTGATTCTTTTAGATTCTTTTTGATTCGATTTGATTATGTTCGATTCAAATATTTTCGATTCGATTATTATTTCGATTTTCGATTTGATTTGATTCGATTTGATCATTTTCAATTCGATTCGACTCTTTTCTATTCGATTCGATTCGATTTGATTCAATTCGATCATTTTCGATTCGATTCGATTCTTTTTGATTCGATTCTTTTCGAATTGATTCGATTCTTTTCGATTCTTTTCGATGCGTTTCGATTATTTTCAATTCAATTTGATTCCTTTTGAATTGATTCAATTATTTTTTATTCTTTTCGATGCGATTCGATTCTTTGCAAATTATTTGATTATTTTTGATTCTTTTTGATTTGATTCGATTCTATTCTTTTTGATTTGATTCAATTATTTTCGATTCAATTTGACTCGATTCAATTATTTTCAATTCGATTCAATTATTTTCTATTCAATTTGATTCTTTCTGAATCGATTCGATTGTTTTTGATTCTTTTTGATTCGATACTTTTCGATTTGATTCTTTTCGATTTGATTTGATTCAATTTGATTCGATTCGATTATTTTCGATTCGATTTGATTATTTTCAATTTGATTTGATTCTTTTCAAATCGATTTGATTGCTTTCTATTCAATTTGATTCGATTCTTTTCGATTCTATTCTTTTCGATTCGATTCGATTCTTTTCGATTCAATTCGATTATTTTCTATTCGATTCAATTCTTCTCGATTCGATTCGATTCTTTGTGATTCGATTCTTTGCAATTCGATTCTTTTCAAATTGATTCGATTATTTTCGATTATTTTTGATTCTTTTCGATGAGATTATTTTCTTTTTTTATTTTTATTTATTTATTTATTTATGATAGTCACACACAGAGAGAGAGAGGCAGAGACATAGGCAGAGGGAGAAGCAGGCTCCATGCACCGGGAGCCCGACGTGGGATTCGATCCCGGGTCTCCAGGATCATGCCCTGGGCCAAAGGCAGGCGCTAAACCGCTGCGCCACCCAGGGATCCCT
>JAVLSZ010000871.1:0-22103 GCA_032313775.1 Urocyon cinereoargenteus
GGGTTTTAACATCATTGGTTAGATATTTTGTTTTGTCATCTTGCTCTTTTTCATCATCTTTAAATACCACATTTCTAGGTTTCTTTTCTGTTTCTGGTTTTCCTGACTCTAGACTAATACCTGTATCTTCACTGCTGACATCCTGGATGTATTCCGTGGTTATACAAGCTTCAACATTTTCTCCTATAGAAATACATTAACAGATTAAGCTGTTGATCAAATTTAAAGAGCAAAATCAGAAGACATTATTCATAGTTGGTCAGGTTTTCAAAGTAGAAGAACCAAACTGCCATCTCCTAACCATTACTTTTCCTAAGCCAATACTGCTGACAAATTATTAAATATTCACTACCACCTATGGGTTGGGATTATAGATACAGATATAAGAATGAAATCATCCCTGTTCACATTCCATGGAAGAGACATGCTTGAAAGTAATTAAAATGAGAAAAATTCTATTTAGTTGACTTAAGAACAAAAGGCTATGGAACCCATAAAATGTAACAGCTACCTTTGCTTGGGGGACAGGGAGAGGGCTAGAGAAAGCTTCACAAATCACGTTTAGGCTGGCTCTTAAGAAACAAGTACTTGACAAGACCAAGGAAGACAATCTTGGTTATAAAGCTTAAAAGGAAATGGACCTATTAAGACAACATTAACAGGCCAGCATACTTTGAATATACAGTAAATAGCAAGGTGGGAATGTGGAGAGGAGATGATGAGTTCAGATAGGTAGAAAGTGCTGGATTGAATTATAATGAACTTTACATGCGAGAATTTTGATTAAAAAAAATCTTCACTGCAGAAATAGAGATACAATCAGATTTGATCTCTATAAAGAATGGCAAAGAATGAAAAGGAATGATCTGTGATGAAAAGACAATAAAAGCCAGTAAGGCTGTGGTTGTCTCTATGCAAGGTGGTAGAGGGGTAAGCAGTGAGAAGAAAGAGCCTGACTTGTAAGTTATTTCTATCTTAGGGCTTAACAAATGAATGCATGTGCATTCGGAACAAAGGCATCTCTTCTAACATTTCTTGCTTAGGTCTCTTCAATGGCAGAGGATTTTCTTTTTTTTCCTTTTCTTTCTTTGGGAGAAGAGATGATGGTATGGAGAAGCAATGAGGGAAGGACAGTGAGTTCAAAATAAAACCTGCTAGGTGAAATACCTGAGACATCTTGAGAAATCCAGCAAGCTGAAAAGACATTTATATCTGACTATTAGAGATTTTCACTAAGAGATGTTTCAGTTATAGGATATACGTGAATCTAGAAAATTTTTACATTTCATATACCTGACAGCTAAGTGACCTTCTTCCCTCTATCTACTATCCCTAGCAAAGAGAATTCTTTAATGAGCTTCTCTAGAGCACAGAAGAGATGACAGAATTTAATAGGTAAAATTTTAGAGGTCATCTAATCAAACTGCCTCATTTTATTTTTATTTATTTATTTTTTTAAGATTTTATTTATTTATTCATAGAGACAGAGAGAGAGGCAGAGACACAGGCAGAGGGAGAAGCAGGCATCATACAGAGAGCCTGACGTGGGACTCGATCCCGGGTCTCCAGGATCACGCCCCAGTCTGCAGGCGGCGCTAAATCGCTGATCACGCCCCGGGCTGCAGGTGGCGCTAAACCGCTGCGCCACTGGGGCTACCCAAACTGCCTCATTTTAACAAAGGGAATTAAGGCCTAGAGAGGTAAGGTAACTTTCATAGACACTCAAAGATAAATTTGAGTTTTGAACCAGACATCCTAACTAAAAGTTCTTACACTACATAAAGCCACTGAATCTCAGAGGTATACCCACAGATGTAAGAGGAGAGAAACATCCTACAAACTTGTTTAAAAAAAGAAAAATATTCAGAGAAATTTAATAAAATCATAATTCACTGGAAAAAAATTAAAAACTTACCATATTTGACTTTTTCTTGATTCTTTGTTGTTAAAATATCTGCAATTACATGTCGCATTTCTTCGATAGGCTTAATTTTTTAATGAAAAAATACGTTTTATATTCTCAGATATTAACTCAGTTGTACAAGTCAAAAATATTAAAAACAGTGATTCTATTTCATATTTTAAAACAAGGCAGTTCTTAGACGTTTCTTTTCTCAGAATACTTGTTTTGCCACTTGAATTTTTGAAAATGACTCATTTATATAAAAAAAAAAACCAGAAGGAATAGAATTATCAGATTAAAATTTTCCCCCACAATTTTTCTTAAGCCTCTGGTAACTATTAACTTCTTGTTTGATATTAGCAAAATTAATGGACAAGTAGAAAACTAACATTAATATTTAAAGAGCTGATAATATAAGTTTAAAATGAATTTAATATAAAGCTTACTTCTTTTCTCCTACATTCAAGCCTATGGTTATGTTTTTTTCACATGCTATTATGCATCTCTGAACAGCTCAAGGTTGACCAGCATAACATTCACTCATTCAAAAAATCAACAGTTCACTGTGTCCATTATATGCTAAAACATATAAGCACTTACTATGTTCCTCTGTACTACCATGATTGCTAACGTAACATGTTCAAGATATTATATAAAAGGGAAGTTCTGGCTCATATTCTTAGTTCTAGAACATAGTCCTGGACCACTCACTCCTGCTTTCCACTTTCTTGGCTAATTTTCATCCTTGTTCTCAATATTCTGTCACATATTTCTCTTTACACTCTGCTTTCTATGTGAATCCTTGGCTCCAATTATGCATCCTAGCTAACCTCACACCCTTTTCCAGGTGGGATTCTGTCAAATACAATTACCCTTCAGCAAGTGTTTTATACAAAATAGCCATTGAGAGAGTATCAGCTGAATATTTGATTTTTGATTCAAGTGCAAGGTCAAATAGCATTTTTTGGCTTTGCTGAAACCAAATGAGTAGACCTTTCTTCAAGGCTAAAGAAAATAATTTTTTAAAACTCTCTGCACATAATCTCCAAAAATGCATTTTTGAGAAACTTGGTCAAAAGGAAATGCATTTTAGAAACATTTGCCATAAAAACAAAAACCCCAACCAAACCAAAAAACCTAGAGATACAATTTATTCTGTACCCAGATCCTTTGGTAGCAACAGTAGGAAGAGGTGAGAGGTGTGGTATCAAATCACTATGGGTCTAGTAAGTCAGAGAAACTAGTTTATTGTCATTTTCTATGTGTGGGCAGGACCAAACATATAGCATAAAAATGTGAGAATATTAAGAAATGCTCTTCAAGTGAAAGACTTCTCTCATAAAGCCACAGAACCTGCTAACATTTTAAAAGTTAATTTAGCTCCACTTGCATTATATCCATTAAATAAATTTTAATATTAAAAATTCAATTTCCCAGATTTCTTAATTATGAAATGTGCGAAATGACATGTTTTGCTAACATTTCTCACAGGTTTCATTAAATGTACATTTCAGCATATATCCATCTTCTAAGGTCTGATTATCACTAGTTCATGGGCAAGTTTTAGAAGGTGGAGAAACAGCTTTTATAATATGCGATCATTGTGGTTTTTAAACATTCATTACTACTACATATGTAATCACAATTTTATCAAGCTACATTGTGATATGCTCCAAAATAACTCAATCCTTTACACTGTGTTAACAAAGATCAGTAAGTCTTAATCTTACCTGAGCCCCTGCCAAAATAGCTTTCTCATAGATTATGAGGATATTTTCAATAGGACTTGTGAGTGGTTCAATACGTGCAAGGTATATCCAATATTTAACAAGTTTTTTAACATCGGGAATATCTTTAAACAGGTCATTGAGTATGACTAATATTTCTTCTTTTGGGCATCCCTAAAATAGCAAGTAGTGAAGTGAGTGATACCCTTTAGCCTCCAAACTATGAACAATTAAGCTTACTATAATCAAGATAAATGATAACAAGAGAAAAAGTGGATAGAAAAATCATTCATAAAAAATTCAGTGTTCTCTTCCCTACTGTAAACTTACTCTGAATGGTTAGCAAGAAGCATATTAATCCTAAGTACAAAGCAGGAAAAAAATGAAAATCTAATTGAGAAAAATAATAGTCAAAAATGACTAACACTTTACTTGGTTTGACGATTATCCTTTTATAGATTGTGGGACTCCATTTAATACTTGATGTAGAATTTCTGCACCTACCAAATGTTTGAGGGGGAATAGCTTGCAGGTTTTTAAAAACTGTCTTTGTCAGGTCTTGATATTAAGGTTAAAATCAATCTGTAATGGTTTATGTAAGTAAGAGCTATATACAATCCAATGGTAGGGCTGAAAACTTCCACAGTAATCAATGACAAACCCCAACTGAACAGAAATAAGGATATAATCAGGGAAACTCCAATTCTAATTTTCATTGGTCCTCAAAAATCACAAAAAGCTTAAGGATGCTCATGAAGACCACCAGAGTAAGGTTTGAAATCATATTCCGTATATTCAGTCTTACTATGGATCTTAAACACCATGGGTGACCAAAGCAAGATCAAAGAGTAGTCAGGAAATAAAGTCTGTAGTATACTCTGCAGGGTGTTTTTTTTTTAAATGATTATTTATTTATTCATGAGACACACAGAGAGAGAGAGAGGCGGAGACAGGCAGAGGGAGAGTCAGGCTCCATGCAGGGAGTCCAATGTAGGACTCGATCCCAGGTCTCCAGGATCACACCCTGGGCCAAAGGCAGATGCTCAACCGCTGAGCCACCCAGGCATCCCACTCTAAGTTTAAGACCATGATGATGCTGGTTTAGATTAATGTAATTTTGTTTGCAAGAATTTTGTTAACTTGAATGTAATTTGTGATAATGAATCACTACTTTATGTTGCCTGTCTTCGGTAAAGTATGTAATGAGTGGAAAAAAATAATATGTAAATATGCTGAAGGAGTGTAAAAAAATAGAGGTGTCAGAGTAAATATCCATCCCAGCCCATTCTATATTAACATCTTAGGGATCCCTGGGTGGCGCAGCAGTTTGGCGCCTGCCTTTGGCCCAGGGCGCAATCCTGGAGACCCGGGATCGAATCCCACATCAGGCTCCTGGTGCATGGAGCCTGCTTCTCGCTCTGCCTATGTCTCTGCCCCTCTCTCTCTCTCTCTCTCTCACTATCATAAATAAATAAAAATTAAAAAAAAATTAGAAGCCTCTTAGAGGAATGCAGAATTTCTAAGTTAAAAAAAAAAAGGTAAAAAAAATCTTATTATTCCTTTGATGTATTTATAAGAACTCAATGAAAATGCAGTCCATTTTAGGCTAAAGGGAATCTCACAATAAGTCTACAGAACACCACTAACGCATTATATGGTCAAAGAGTGACAATGTAATTAATTTAGTGACATAACATTTATAAGATAACTTACAAACTACAATCTACTACACAAATATAAGGACTGTACCTCATTAATCAGATTTAGGCATTCAGAAAATGTCTCATTCGCTTTTTCAGTAAATAATCTTTGCTCATCTTCTTCTTCTATGGTAGTCCAGAAGGACCCAGATGATTTTTCATTTCGCCCTTCGGGCTCAGACTGGGTAACTCCTGAGCTAGGAGGTCTTTTTAGCATTTTTCCCTCGCTAGCTCTCCACTCACTCAGATGAACTCTATAGTGAGAAGCAGGATATAAGCATCACTGTGATACTGATGATAGAATTCTGTCAGAGAAGTTAAAAAATAACTCTGGTCTTCGAGTAGCTCCACACTAGTGGCACACAGGTAAGTTCACAATTCAAAGAAAAAGAAATCCCGAACATATCAATGTTGGTAATATGATCAAAGACCCTAAGAATGCATTTTTAAATGGAGAGGTTATAAAATATTTCCTAATGGTATTAAGCACTGCAGATTATATAACAACAACTTAATGAAACACAAACACAGTAACTTAGCTCATATTGTCCCGCACATAAATTTGCTTCAGTTGGTCTGCGTATGACAGTAGAATCCACATACAAATTCTAATACATTCAAGGAGTGTATAAACCAAATTTATAAGTACTCTACTGAAAATTAAGCTAATAAAATTACATCCACTTACTTTCTCTCTTCTGCTGTTTCTTTGGGCTGAATTGATCTATCAATAGTTGCTTTTGCTACAGAGAGTTTCCAAGGGTCAATGCTTTTTGACTTCTGGATCAGTCTGGTGTTAAAAGATGAAGCAGGTCTGGCTACAATTTTGGACATCTGGCTTATTGACACTGTCGTCTTTCTCTCCACATCCTGAGAACTGGTTTTGGCACTAGATGAAACTGTGTTTGATTGCAGTAATTCCTTCTCCTGAGGCCCTTTCTGGATTGTAACACTGGCAGTTCTCCTGATGCCTTGTTTCACAGGGTCCTGAGCACTGTTGCAGGGACTTCTGATAGAAGGCCGCACCAGCCCTCTGTCCTGAGAGGCAGTGCTCACAGGTTGAGTGGTGGTCACGTTTGGGGCTCTGTGACTTCTCACTGTCAAACTGCTGGTGTCTGTGGGCAGAGGCTCTGAGGCTTTAGGGATAGTAGCTGAAGGTTTCTTTGTTGTTACTGAACACTCTTTTATGACTGGTAGGGGCTTTCTAAATGAATTAACCTTAGATTGAACAATTCGACCATTGTAAAACCCAAGCACAAGCTTCTTAGGCATGTTAGCATCTTGCTTTGGTTTTTCTGTAGATATTTGTTTCTTTTTACTGTTGTTTTTAAGAGGAAACATTTGGTTCAATGTCATGCATTGACTTTGAAGGTCATCTTCAATTGGTACCGACTGTCTTGTGTGATTATTATCCTCCAAATTATGTGTGTCAGTTATCATTGTTAAATTAGCTAATTCATTAGAAGGTCTTAAAGGAATACAATTTTTCCCCATAGTTGTATTATTTTTGTTCACAGGAAGTCTACTGACATTTTCTTCACCAGCCTAAAACAATGATTTAAGACAAATCAGTATTTCAGAACTCATTTCTTTAAGAGTTTAGGAAGGGGAAGGGGGAAAGAGGACAGTTTATGAGGGCCATGTCCATTTCTTACCATTTTTGTTTTGAATTTCAGAACTTTTGTCCCTTCCTGGATCTGGCCTTCAGAGCTCATCACTTTCTGGCCTGTAGTACTTTAAAAAGTAAAAAATGAAAAAAAAGTTTAACCACATACTAAGGAAGATTTCTCTTTGGTGAGGAGGAATGAGAGAATATTAACAATCATCTGACTTTGTAATATTAAATTGAGGCAAGAATGGAGCTGACGTTTGTCCTTATTCTTCATTACAGGATGAGTTAATAGTGTAAACAAGATAGGTGAGGAATTTAAAGATATATTTTTAAAAGTCTTAACACCCTCCCCACACAGTGTACATAAACATATGGTAACCTCATTCCAAACCATTCTTCTTAGTCACTCGAATCTTCAAAACCTTTATTAGGCAACATTTTCTGTAGTTAGTTTTAAGTACTCAGTAACAGACTTCCATTGAAAAAAATTTAGCCCTCTGCACATAAATTGTTTGGGAAAAACTGTACAGCCCAATCAATGCAAAAGAATGAAACTGGACTAATTTCTCACACAATACACAAAAATAAACTCAAAATGCATTAAAGACCTAATGAAACCATAAAACTTGTAAAAAGAAACAGAGGCAATAAACTCCCAGACATCAGCCTTAGCCATATTTTGCTGGGTCTCCTCAGGCAAGGGAAACAAAAGTAAAAATAACTAGCACTACATCAAACTAAAAAGCCTTTGCACAGCAAAGGAAACCATCAACAAATGGAAAGGTGTGGTGCCTGGGTGGCTCAGTCGGTTAAGTGTCAGACTCTTGATTTTAGCTCAGGTCATGATTTGAGGGTATCAGTCAGAGCCTCACCTTGAGTTTCATACTGGGTCCTGCACTGGGCTTGTAAAAGATTCTCGGTCTCCCTCTGCCCCACATCCCCACTCAGACACATGTACGCTCTCTCAGTTTTTGTTTTTGTTTTGTTTTGAGAGAAAAAATCTAAATGAGAGAAGTTATTTATGAAATACATATCTGAAAAAGAGTTCATTTCAAAATTTATGAAGAACTCCTACTCAGGCTTTTTCACAACAGGTTTGCCACCAGAATACAGGGGTCATGAAAACCACCACTAAACCTAAACCAAAATGGAAAGGAAAAAACTCACATCAGCGTCGTCATTGGACACACAGATTCAGGCAAGTCCACCACTACTGGTCATCTGATCTACCAAAGCAGTGGGATCAACAAAAGATTGAAAAAATTGAGAAGCAGGCTACTGAGGTGGGAAAGGGCTCTTTCAAGTATGCCTGGGTCTTAGATAAACTGAAAGCTGAATGTGAACGTGGTATCACTATTGATATCTCCCTGTGGAAATTTGAGACCAGCAAGTATTATGTGACCATAACTCATGCCCCAGGACACAGAGACTTTATCAAAAACATCATTACATCTCAGGCTGGCTGTGCTTTCCTGATTATTGCTGCTGGTGTTGATGAATTTGAAGCAGATATCTCCAAGAATGGGCAGACCTGTGAGCATGCCCTTCTGGCTTACACACCTGGTGTAAAACAACTGTTAGTGTTAACAAAATGGATTCCACTAAGCCACCCCACAGCCAAGAGAAATATGAGGAAATTATTAAGGAAGTCCGCACCTACATTAAGAAAATTGGCTACAACCCCAACACAGTAGCATGTGTACCAATTTCTGGTGGAATGGTGCAAAATGCTGGGGCCAAGTGCTAACATGCCTTGGTCCAAGGGATGGAAAATCACCCATAAAGATGGGAATGGCAGTGGAACCACACTGCTTGAAGCTCTGGATTGCATTCTGCCACCAACTTGTCCAACTGATAAGCCCTTGTGTCTGCCTCTCTAGGACATCTACAAAATTGGTGGTATTGGTACTATTCCTGTGGGCAGAGTGGAGACTGGTGTTCTTAAACCTGGCATGGTGGTCACCTTTGCTCCAGTCACTGTTACAATTGAAGTAGTCTGTCCAAATGCACCATGAAGCTTTGAGTGAGGCTCTTTTGGTGATAACGAGGGCTTCAATGTCAAGAACGTATCTGTCAAAGATGTTCATCGTGGCAATGTGGCTGGTGACAGTAAAAATGACCCACCAGTGGAAGCAGCTGGCTTCACAGTTCAAGTGATTATCCTGAACCATCCAGGCCAAATCAGTGCTGGAAATGCACCTGGGGATTGTTACACAGCTCACATTGCTTGCAAGTTTGTTGAGCTGAAGGAGAAGATAGTCATTCTGGAAAAAAGCTGGAAGATGGCCCCAAGTTCTCGAAATATGGTGATGCTGCTATTGTTGAAATGCTTCCTGGCAAGCCTATGTGTGTCGAGAGCTTCTCTGACTATCCTCCTCTGGGCTGTTTTGCTGTTTATGACATGAGACAGATGGTTGCTGTGAGTGTCATCAAAGAAATGGACAAGAGGCAGCTGGAGCTGGCAAGGTCACCAAATCTGCCCAGAAAGCTCAGAAGGCTAAAGGAATATTATCCCCAACACCTGGCACCCCAGTCTTAATAGCGGAAGAATGGTCTCAGAACGGTTTGTGTCAATTGGCCATTTAAGATTAATAGTAAAAGACTGATTAATGATAAGAATGCATTGTTAAACCTTCAGAAGGAAAGGAGAATGTTTTGTGAACCATTTGTGTGTGTTAAAGTTGTTAGTTTTTAAAATCAGTATTTTTTTTAAGGTAAAGAACTAAAATATATTTATATTTAACTAGGATGTTGAATTGACAGGAAATTGCTTTTCTTCGTTTCTTGTATTTTTTTTATTGGAGTTCGATTTGCCAATATATAGCAGAACACCCAGTACTTTTTAATGGAAACAACTTGACCTAAAATCTTTCACAGAATTTTGAGACCTATTAAAAAAAAAAAAAAAACTTAATGAGGGGGGAAAAAAACCTCCTACTCAGGATCTTTGTTCCTGTGATGATTTGCTCATTCTTTGCATCATTAACTTGCCCCTCTACTACATCACTCCCATCAGCATATAAACACTATGATATCTCATCTTAAAGCCCTTAAGCCCCATATTCCCTTTCAGCCCCCCTGCCTTCTCTTTGCTTTATATTTATAGCAAAAGTCCTCAAAAGTATGTACCTGTACACTGTCCCCACGTTGTCATATTCCCCATGCCTATTAAGAACGTGTCCTCAGCCCTCTACTGGAGATTCCTAATGTCACCTGCTTCCATGTTTCTACATTCAAGGGTCAATTCTGTTTCCACCCTCCTGAACCTTTAAGCAGCACTTTCTTCACTTTGCTACCAAACACCAGCTCTTCTCCTTTTCCTCCTACCTCAGTGGTCCACTTCTATTGAGTCTTTCTTCCTAACTTCGCTAGGGCTCAAAGCTGCATTCAAATTTAAAATTTTTCATCTGCTTTTTAAATTTTTAGTTTTATATTTCTCAGGGACTCCTCTTTTTCTGTGCTAACAGAAGCCTAATGCTTAGTCTTGAAACTGTTGGCTAACTTTTTTACTTTTTAACTGCTAGCTAAAAAAATTTCAGGGTAAGGAGAGAATCTACCTGATTCACCGTCCAGTATGGAGAGTTATCTGAAAATGCACTGTCCCATTCTATCTTATGATAAAACGTGCCCTCACAAGAGTTATCTAAATATATGAATCTTAAAATACCCACACCAGAGATTGTAAAATAGAATGATTTTGAAAAGCTGCAACTCTGATTGGTTGTCTAACAATTTACTGCTCAAATAACAATATTTAAGTTGACATCCGTTTTCTGAAATGAATATAGTACTTGTGAGATTTCTTGGTAAAACCAGAAGAATTTCAGAATTTTCTTTTCTTCCCATTGTGTTTAAGAGTATTATAAACCCCACGATCCAGCTGAATTCCTTATTTAAGTAATTGAGAGTTATGCCCGGTCTTACTTGACTATTCTAAATCACTCTTCAGTAGTCTTATCGCACTTCAAAGTTTTAAATAAATATCTACAAACTGATAATTCCCAAGTTTAAATCTCTAGTCCCAATCTCAACCCAACCCTTCAGACACATAAGGACTCGGCATTTCCACTTTGATTTCAAACTTAGCATGGCCAAAAGAGAGCTCCTGATTCCCCTATTCCTCCCTTGGTCTTCCCCATCTTGATATATGGTATCACTATCCAGTCACTTATTCAAACAAAAAATCTAGGATTATCTTTGTTTTAAATGAGGAATGTGAGATTTGTAAAAGAAAATGTAAAGCATGTAAAGTAACTCACTAGTGTAAAGTTAAAACTTGGAAATAATGCCAAACTTACATAGAGTTACAAAATTATAAATAGTTCGAAGAATATTCATATGCTATTTACCCAATTTGCACAGTGTTAACCTTTATCCCATTTATGTTATCATATGCATTGTTTCTAAACATGTGTATGTGTGGAGTATATGCAATTCTTCTACCTGAATCTTTTCAGATATATACATGATTACCCTTAAACCCTAAATGCTTCATTGTTCAAAAAATGATTTTCTCTTACATAACCATAGTAGTTATCAAATCTATAGATGTCCCATCCATACCTAATCAAGCATCACCAGTCCTGGCATCTGTACCTCCTAAATATAAGCACCATCTGAGCACCTTCAACCATGAGGAAGGGTATTAAGTATTTACAAAGACAACATATAGCAATAACGGTTTGGAGAAATGAAAGAAACCAGAATAGAGTAACTCAAGAACCAGTACTCTGTGTGTAAAGCCACTGAGAGATCAGGAAATAACAGCTAACACTTACTGGGGTTCTCTCTATATACCAGGCATAGCACAATGCATTCTGTATCTCATTTAATCCCCAAGAAACACAATTATCCATTTTTAATAGAAGTTAAATGGACTCTAAGAGGCCATGTAACTCCCCTGAGGTTACACAGCTATAGTAGCAGACTTACAGAGTTCAGTCCTTATCATTCTAAAACCAGTGCCCTTAGAATGCACAGAAAGGGCGTAAAGGTTGTTACTAACAGTTATCTCTAGAGGGGGCCTTTTGATCTTCTGCTTTATATACCTTCACAGGGTTTTCTTTTGCCACAACTATGTACTACTTTTAAAATTTTACCACAGTAACACCTAGATATTCCTATCCAGGGTTGAGACTAAAACAAATAATCTCTAAACATTTTGGGGGAGCCACCTCCCAAAGAAAAACCATCCATGTCCCAGCCCCCGAAACATACTGAGTATAAACTTTGCTAAATTAAGACTGACCTTTGTAGCGCTGCATAGACCATAAGTCAATGATTTAATATATACAAACACTTTGCTTTAAAATCGTTTCATCTTAGAGTCTGAATTAATTTACGCAGGAAATGCTGTGCTATCCAAGAAGGTATGGCTACTGAACGCTTGAAATGTGGCTAGTCCAAATTGACGTATGAAAGTGTAAAATACAGACACTGATTTTGAAAACTCAGCACCACTAAAAATATATATATATATATAGTAAAATATCTCAATAACTTTCAAGAATTACATGTTAAACTATAACATGGGATATACTGTATTAAATGTTATCACAATTCATCTTTTAAAAAGATTTTCCAGAGGGCACCTGGGTGGCTTAGATAAACTCACGTCATTATCTCAAGGTCCTGGAATTGAGCCCCACCTCAGGCTCCATGCTCAGCGAGGAGTCCCTCTCCCTCTGCCCACCCCTACCCCCAGCTCTCTCTTAAATAACTAACATATTCTGTTAAATAAATAGACTTTTCAAATATGGCTACTAGAAAAATTTTTAAAGATTTACTTAAGAGAAAGAAAGAACAGGCAGGGTGAAGGGCAGAGGGAGAGGGAGACAAGCAAACTCCCCACAGAGGGGAGAGCCTGAAGTGGGGGATTGATCTCAGGACGCTGAGACTATGACCTGAGCCAAAATCAAGAGTGGGATGCTTACCTGAGCATCCCAGGCACCCTGAAAGTTTTTAATTACGTTACAACTGTGGTTCCCACGACATTTTTATTAGACAGCTCTGATCTAATTTTATAGATCTGAAATGAGAAAATTTGACCTCACCTGGATATATGATTTTCCTGTTTATATGCAAAAAACGTTTTTTTTTGTAACATCCGTTCCTTGAGTTTTTGTTCTAAGTGACAAAAAAGCAACAAGTCAACATTTGTTATAACCTTATCAAATAAATATTCACTAAATGAACATCTCATTTTGAAAAGTGACCTACTAGAGATCACATCTTACAAACAGAAAATATCTCAATGAGTACTGGCTTTGAGAAATAATCCCGTTTTTTAAGAGATCGTTACCATAAAGGCTTCCCACAACCACTTCACGAGAATCACATTCTCTTTTGTCTGAAAGTGAAAAACACGGAGAACATATTTTCAACATACGGTTACCGAAAGCCAAGCTTTAGGAAACTGAGGAGCAGAACTGAGACACTAGACTCCAAGTTCTAATCGACCAGAACTGGGTTGGGTGAGAGTGTCTTTCCTCTGTGTTCCCATGTGCAGGGCAAAGAGCAATACGATTTCTGAAAACCCAGCCAAACCCAGAATCCATAAAGCCGATTACATTTGAAGCATCAGAAGAGGCAACCCCACCTCTCCCCAAACACTGGCTCTCCACTCCCGAGGCGGGAGCGCCCTGCGCAAGCGCAGTCGTCTCCAGCCCGGCGCGGCCCCGCCCGCCCGCCCACTCCCGGGGTCCCGCGTGCCCGACGCCCGGGCCACCTGAGAGGTGAGGGCCGCGCACCCTCCGTCGCTAAACGGGCTCTCCCTCAGCAGGCCCGTCCCCGCCACCCGAGGGTCACGCCCGGCCAGGGACGACCGCACAGGAGGCGCTCAGCCCGCACACAACCACCACGGACCGGGCCCCTCTCCGTGGTCCAATTCGCAAAAACGGAGGATGCAGCTGAAAGAGCGGGTGAGCTACCGGGGGCTCTCGCGTGTCTGGTCAGGGCTGACGCTGGTCGGCGGACTCGAGGCCCCGGCTGCGGAGTCCGCGCCCCTCTCTCGCCCACCGTGGCCCCGGCCCCTCCGGGAAACCAGGCCCCCGCGGCCCTCACCTCTGAACGCGGGCTGCGTTCTCTGGCTCGGGGGCAGCCGCAGCTCCTGGGGCACCGCTGGGCCGCTCGTCGCCAACAGCCGAGGGGGACGCGTCTGCGCTCTCACCGCCAGCCGCCGCCGCTAATGAAGCACGCGGGGCTGCAGAGGCCGGGGCGTTATTTGTATCAGTCAATGGACGCCAAGGGGCGGGGCGGGGCTGGGGCCAGCTGGAGATCATCGTTTCGGTGAAGGCTGCTCCGCGGAGTCCCGGCCGCGACCGAGGCCTCCTGCTCCCGAGTCTGACTGGCGCCCTTGAGGAGGGTGGGGAGCCGGCTGCTAGGTCCCTGCTGCGTGGCGGCTGGGACCAGTCTGTGGACGTTCACAGCGCATGGAGGAGGGCCCACTCGGAAAGTGTGGTTGGCTGCGCTTAGTGAACCAGGGCGTGCAGGCTGACGAGGCTGTAAGCACCAGCTGCTGTCCCGAGAGCAGGTGAGTTCCATTTCCGCAACGCGGCTTCGTGGCCACGCCTGACTCCTCCTCCCGCGGTCCGGCTGTCCGTGCCCACGCCCTGGCTTCCCTCGGAACCGTGTTCCAGGCACCTTGCTCCGGGTGTCCCTAGAGCGGCACACAGGGGCCACACTTTAGGGAACCTAGTGCAGTGGACAGTCCCACAAAAGGTGCCGCTTTAATCACTGTTTGAGCTGGGCTTTAAGCATGGAGACTGAGACAATTTTTATGTCTCCTGCACAGGTCTGAGAGCTTCCAGAGCTGGCTCTCAACTGTCCGTTTCTCCCTATCTTTCTCTGCCTTTTTCCTAAAGGCATCGAATGTATGGTAGCATCTTGCTAATAAGGAAGTTAGTTTGGAATATTCTGGGTTTTTTTTTTTTTCTTGATGAAATGTCAAGGGTAGTTGTGTAACTTTGCACTTAAGGCCAATTCTGGAAGAACCAACAGCCAATAAGCACCCAACACTGTCCCTAAGACAACACTGCTGTTGGCATATTACTGTTAATATTGTCAATTATGTACTAAAGTTTCATCAGACAGGCTGGGTAACCAGGGATTCCCATTAAATAACAGAGAACAGTTTAACAAAATAGAACAGTTTTAAAAAGACTCAAGAACCTCCAAGCCATTTTGCTAAGTGAAAGCCAGCCGCAAAAGGTCACACATACGGTATGATTCCCTATGAAATATCCATAATAGATAAATCCACAGAGAAATGGACACAGATTGGTGGTTACCAGGGGCTAGGAGTAGGGGGGAATGGGGAGAGACCACAGAGCTGTTCACTTTAAAATGATTTGTGTTAAAAAAAAATAGAAAAAAAAGAAAAAATGATTTGTGTTATGTAAATTTCAGTGTGTGTGTTTTTTAATAAAATGGGTGTTGTTAAAAAATAGTGACTCAAGAAAACTGTGGAGAGGTCGTAGGCTGAGATGGTGGGTAGGAAATCCTGCAAAACTACTGGGTTTTCCAACATAGCAATTACCCCCATCTCCAAAGTCACCCACTCCAAGAATGACTTTTTTTTTTTAAGATTTTATTTATTAATGAGAGACACACAGAGAGAGGCAGAGACACAGGCAAAGGGAGAAGCAGGCTCCATGCAGGGAGCCCGATGTTGAACTCGATCCCGGGTCTCCAGGATCACACCTTGGGCGGAAGGGGATGCTAAACCGCTGAGCCACCCAGGCTGCCCAAGAATGACATCTCTTTAAAGACACTTTTTAAAATATCATCATCCCACAATTGTTGGAGGAAAGGCAGACCATTCTCTAAAAGATCCAAGAGAAAATTTCAGAACAGATCATCACCAACTTAGCTGACCATTTAACTGCAGCCACCTGGAGCATAGTTGATTGGGTTCCTGTGAAACAGTGAGAGCACCTGTGGGATAGCAGGATGGGACTATCCAAAAGACAAAAGCAGGGTGAGGACACAAAGTCTGGGGAGGAAAGAGACTAAAAAAAGGGGTAACGGTCCAATGTTGGCACTGAAGAGGTCTAGTAGGATTGGGACTGAAATAAACCCTTGGATTCAGAAGCTAGGAGGTTACGGCAAAAACATTATGTGGACAAATACAAAATATTGCTGAGAGATATTAAAGAAATCCTAAATAAATGGAGAGAGATAAGATGCTTATGGATCAGATGACCCTATGTTGTTAAGATGTCTATTCTCTCCAAGTTAATCTATTCAATCTCATTCCAATCGAAATCCCAAAAGCCAAAAAGGTTTTTCTATAGAAATTGACAATCAGAGACACCTGAGTGGCTCAGCAGTTGAGCCTCTGCCTTTGGCCCAGGACGTGATCCCAGAGTCCTGGGATAGAGTCCCACATCAGGCTTCTTGCTTGAAGCCTCCTTCTCCCTCTGCCTGTGTCTCTGTCTCTCTCTCTCTCTCTGTCTGTCTCTCATGAATAAATCTTTTAAAAAAGAAATGGTCAATCAGATTCTAAAATTTAAATGGAAATGCAAACGATCTAGAGAGGCAAAACAATTTTGAAACAGAACAAAGTTGGTGGACTTATACTACTTGATATCAAGATGTATTATAAAGCCATGGTAGTAATCAAGACAGTGTGGATGGCATTGGTGTAAAGAAAGATAAAGAAATCAATGGAATGCAGTAGAAATGCCAGAAATACACTCAGGCCTCTACAGTCACTTGATTTTCCACAAAGTTTCCAAGACAACTCAATGGAGTAAAAGTATAATCTTTTCAATTAATACAAGTACAGGGACAACTGGATGTCCACATAGAAAATGTTAACCATGACCCTTAACTCACCCCTTGTACAAAAAAACAAAACTCAAAAGAGAATGTAGACCTAAACGTAAGAACCCAAAGTATAAAACCTCTAGAAGAAAACATAGAAGAAAAATCTTAGTGATTTCATGTTAGGGAAAGTTTTGTTAAATAGGAGACAGCACGAACTATAAAAGATACAATACACTGAATTTCATCAAAATTAAAACTGTTTGCTTTTCAAAAGACACTTTAGAAAACTCAGAAAGCAAACTACAGAGTAGGAGAAAATATTTGCAAAGCATATATAATGAAGAACTTTCACCAGAAGCACTCTTACAACTCAAATTTTTTCAGTGTGCAAAAAAAAAAAAGAACTTCAAAGAAGATACAGGAAACTAAAAATAAGCACATGGGAAGATACCTAACGTCCTTAGTCATCAGGCAAATGCAATTAAAATCACAATGAAATACCACTCACTATGTACCCACTAAATGGACAAATACTTAAAAGATAGACAATACTAAGGTTTGGCAAGGAACCGGAACTCTCATATACCACTGGTAGTAATAGAAAATAATATAGCTATTTAAGGAAACAGTTTGGCAGCTTCTTATAAAGTTAAACTTGCACTTACCATATGACCCAGCAATTACTCTTCTAGATATTTCCCCAAGAGAAATGAAAGCATGCACACAAATGTTTATAGCATCTTTATTCATAATAGCCCTATGCAGAAAATAACCTAAATTTCCACCAACTGATGTGTAGATAAACAAAAGTGACATAGTCATACAGTGGACCACTACTCAGCAATAAGAAGGAACAAAATACTGAATAATGCAACATGGATAAAATGAAAAAACTCAGTTTTTTTTTCTTTTCTGTGCAGGGAAACCTCCAACTCCTCCCTATTGTGTTTCTTTGCAGTGTGTCATTTTTACTTTCACACTGAACACTTCTGACACCTCTGGTCACCAAAGGTATGGAGGGTTTTAGTCCACAACAAGCAATTCTCTGTGACACCAGCTGGGTGTCCTACAATTGAACTCAATTCTAACACAACCTGGAGAGTGTCAGCTACCACAGGCTAAGGACTCAATCCCACAGGACTCCTTCCCTTCAACTTCAGATGCCAGTGGAAACCCAGGTTATCACTTGTGCTTTCTCATTAAACCCCTCCTTGGGTTTGAATAATTTCCTAGAGCAGCTCACAAAACTCAGGATACAGGTGAACTGCCAGGTGAAGAGAGATAGAGCAAGGTCTTGGAAGGATCCGGAATGTAGGAGCATCTGTCACTGTGGAGTTGGGGTGTGCTAACTCCTGGTGTGGATGAGTTCAGCCTGGGAGCTCTCTAAACCCCTAACTATTGGGATTTTACAGAGGCCTTCTCATGTAAGCATGATCGATTTTTTTTTTAATTTTTATGATAGTCACACAGAGAGAGAGAGAGGCAGAGACACAGGCAGAGGGAGAAGCAGGTTCCATGCACCGGGAGCCCGACGTGGGATTCGATCCCGGGTCTCCAGGATCGTGCCCTGGGCCAAAGGCAGGCACTAAACTGCTGCCCCACCCAGGGATCCCAGCATGATCGATTATTAACAATGTTTTCAGTCTCTCTTTCTCTGGAGAAGTGGGGGTGGGGGTCAAAGGGAACCTGAAAATTCCAAGCTTCTTATCAGGGCCTTCTGGTGACTAGCCCCCATCCAGAAACCTACCAAGAGTCACCTCGATAAAATGAAAAATTCTCCTAGTGTGCTTATCACTTAGAAAATTACAAGGGTTTCAGGAGCTCTATGCCAGGAACCAGGGATAGAAACCAATAAATATTTTCTAGTATCTCACCATAAGTGAATCCCCAAAACATAGCATTACATTTAAGAAGCCAGAGACAAAAGACTACATACCTTATGATTGATTTCACTTATATGAAATTCTAGAAAAGATATAGATTCCACATGAGTGAATCACATGGTATTTGTCTTTCCCTGCCTGAGTTATCTCACTTAGCATAATGCCTTCTGTGTTCGTCCATGTTGTCATAAATGACAAGATCTCATCTTTTTCTTACAACTGAGTAAACTGTGTGTGTGTGTGTGTGTGTGTGTGTGTGTGTGTGTAAAGAGAGAGAGAGAATAAAACCTCTTTTTTTATCCATTCTTTATCCATTCATCTATTGGTGGACACTTCCAGGCAAAACTACGTGCCTAATTAAATCCATAGCTTTCCTACTCTCCCATTTGGTTTTGCCTCTGAATGGGGCTGGATTATTGCTCCTCTGACTTCACTTTAATTGCATGTGGGGGGGGGGGCCAGGAATGGCGCCTGGGTGGCCCAGTGGTTGAGCGTCTGCCTTTGGCCCAGGGTGTAACCCCGGGGTCCAGGGATTGAGTCCTGCATGGGGCTCCCCATAGGGAGCCTGCTTCTCCCTCTGCCTCTGTCTCTGCCACTGTGTGTCTTCCATGAATAAATAAAATTTTAAAAAAAATTACACATCGGGAAACTTCAAGCAGGCCAGGCAATCAGTATCCTAGTGTGTTCATAACTCCTCACACCTCTCTCTTCTTCTAGTCTTGCTTCCTCCTCTGAGAAAACCAGAGCAGTTCCAGAGAATGTTTGCAGATTCCCATCACAAAAATTCATCTGCCTCACATACTCTGCTCTCCTCTGATAATAGCCACATCTCTGACCCTCTCTTGTGCATTCTCTCAGCTTCTCAAGGACATCACTCAAACAGGTCTCCCCTCTCTCTCACTGCTATCAGTACTCAAACATACTGTTTTTTTTTCCACCTGGAAAACAAATCAACAAGCAACCCAAACTCCCTGTTGACCTCACTTCCCCTTCCTGTTACCAGCCTATTTCTTTGCTCTCCTTTGCAGCAAAGTCCTCAAAGGAGTTGTCTATGTTCCCTACCTACAATTCTCTTTCTCTTTTAAAACTGCTCCATTCAGACTTGTCCCGCCCTCCAGTACCCCCAACCTCCCCCCCCCCATTGCAGGCACTCTTGTCAAGGCTGCCAAATAACTCCACGTGGTAAAAGCAGTGAGCCATATTCAGTCCCATGGACTTGACTTGTGGACAGAATTTTACACCAGCTTTTTCCTTCTCCCTGATATACCGTGTTTTCTTAGCTTCCAGTACACCATTCTCTCCTGGTTGTCCTATCTCACTAGTGCTCCTTCTCTGTCTTCTTTGCTGCACCTTTTCTTCTCCTTACTTGTGTTAATCTGGTCTAAATTAATAATCTTATCCTCTTAATGGAGGCTGTCCAACCTCACAGGGTGTTAGGCATTATTCGGGGCAAGATTTTCCTTTGATTGGGGCACCTGGATGACTCTGTTGCTAGAGCATCTGACTTTTTTTTTTCTTTTAACTTTTTTTAATAATAAATTTATTTTTTATTTTTTTGGTATCCTTTTTTTTAATTAATTTTTTATTGGTGTTCAATTTACCAACATACAGAATAACACCCAGTGCTCATCCCGTCAAGTGACCCCCTCAGTGCCCGTCACCCACTCACCCCCACCCCCCGCCCTCCTCCCCTTCCACGACCCCTAGTTCGTTTCCCAGAGTTAGGAGTCTTTATGTTCTGTCTCCCTTGCTGATATTTCCCACACATTTCTTCTCCCTTCCTTTATATTCCCTTTCGCTATTATTTATATTCCCCAAATGAATGAGAACATACACTGTTTGTCCGAGCATCTGACTTTTAATCACAGGGTCGTGAGTTAAAGCCCCACGTTGGGGCTACTTTAAAAATTTTTTTTCTTTTGATTAAAAAGTATTGAGAAATAGCCTCATCAGTAAATGAATCAAAAAATAAAATCTCAAGTAGCAAAAATAACAAAAATGATAATGTCTAATATAGACACAACTATTTGGCCTTGGAAAAAGACCAATCTGCAGGTGGCACTGCATCCTTGTTAAGTTCCCAATATGTAGCAAGCTGCCTAAAATGTGTGCAAACTCTTTAAAGCAGTAATTCTATTTCGGTAAGACACTCTAAGAAAATAATCCTTAAAGGCCCAAAAATATATCAGTTGTACAAGTACTACTATAGGTGTTCCATTTATAATGTAAACTATGTAAATGAGAGAGGCAGTGACAGAAGCCCAGCAGGTGCTAGCAGCATCCATGGACCAGTTTGCCGCACCAAATTTATCTGTGCCAGTTTGTGGCACAGAAAAATTATAGAAGATCTATATACTAAATTCATGAGGTCCGTGTTGATATTGAAAATGTTTATTAAACAATGACAATGATCTTAATGGGGAAGAAAGAGGGATACAAGATAATACTTTTTTAAAAAGATTTTATTTGTTTATTCATGAGAGAGACAGAAAGAGGCAGAGACAGAGGCAGAGGCGGAGCGAGAAGTAGGGTCTCTGAGGGGAGTCTGATGTGGGACTTGATCCCAGTACCCCGGGACCACGCCCTGAGCGGAAGGCGGACGGTAAACTACTGAGCCACCCATGTACTTTCATATTGGTTGCAGCTGTGTCAAAAAAACAGTTCAGGCGATAAAACTTTAATTGAAAAGAAAAGTCACAGTATCAAGAGCTACAACCTTTAATGAACGTGGCAACACGCTGGGCATCGACAAGGAAACGGCACACATGTGCAGGAATAATGCTCAATAAGCAAGTCCAGGCTGTGGCCCGGCGTCCCCCAAAGTCCCCACCGCCCTCAACGCGGAAGCTTCAGGCTGCAGATCCGAGCCCAAGTTGGACAAAGGACGGGGTGGGCGCTCCCGCCGAGCCCCAGGCCGCCCGCCCGCTAGGTGGCGCTCCCCGCGGGACCCCAGGTCCTGGGCCGCCTCCCCGCCGGCCTCCGCCCCGCCCGCCGCCAGGGGTTGCCGCGGGCTGCGCGGCGCTCGGCTCCCCGCCCCGGAGCGCCCGCGCGGGCGAGCGGCCAGGCCGGCCGGGGGCCGCCATGGACCGTTTCGTGTGGACCAGCGGCCTCCTGGAGATTAACGAGACCCTGGTGATCCAGCAGTGCGGGGTGCGCATCTACGACGGCGAGGAGAAGGTAGGGGCGCCTCCCGGACGGCGCGCGGTCTGGCCGCCCGTGGGCCTCCATCCGGGCGCACGGTCCCCACCCCGCGGGGCTCGGGCCGCGGAGCCCCGGAGCGGCGGCGACGGCAGACCTGCGGCCGGGTGCCTGCGCCTCGGGCCCGGGGTCGGGCGTGGGGACGCGGGAGCGACAGCGCCGTGACCGGGGTGCGGCGGGAGCGCCCTGCGGGGGTTCCCGAGAAGCCCGTCTGGGTCTCACTGGGACGCCTTTCTTAAGGCTCTTCCCCCGCCCCGCGCCCTCGCCTTTTTTTCCTTTTTTTTTTTTTTTTTTTCTGGAATGACTTTGGAA
>JAVLSZ010000872.1:0-22060 GCA_032313775.1 Urocyon cinereoargenteus
GGCCCCGAGAACCAACACTGCCTTTCCTCCTGTGTCCTCTGTGACATCGTTTGAAATAGAAGAGTACAGTGTCTTGCTCTGTCCCGCTTCTCCTATACTGATTTGCTGTCCAGGGTCATTTGTGGGGCCAGATGAATGCTACGAGGGCTTTTTCTATTTCTAAACTCGGCCACCATGATTTTGATAGGAATGACATTGGAACTGAGAGGCTTCTGGAACTGTGGACATTTTAACAAGATGAAGGCTCCGGACCCCACAAGCCCAGGATGTCCTCCCCAAAGTATTGTAATTTTCAGTGTACAAGTCTTGCACTCTCTTGGTTCAGTCTAATTATTTTGTTCTTTTGGATGCTCCTGATAAGGGAGTCATGTCCTTAATTTCCTTTCTGAGTGCTCATTGTCGAGACACAGCAAGGCTACTGATCTCTGTTTATTTGGTGTCCCACAACTTTACTGAATTCACTCATTAGTTCTAACAGTTTTTGGTGGAGTCTCTCGGGTTTCATGTGTTTCTAATGTCAAATCTTTGGCAAATAGGGACATTTTGACGTCCCCTTTACAGGTGTGGAACCTTTTCTGTTTCTGTCTGTTGACTATGGTTGGACTTGCAGTGCTGAGAGGGGACGTCCTTGGCTTGTTCCTGCTCTTAGGAGAGACGATTTCATGATTTCAGCCTTGAGGATGATGTCAGCTGAGGGCCTTCCTACATGGCCTTCATTCTGTTGATATACATTTCCTCAAAACCCACTACACCAAAAAAAATTTTTTTTAAATCCCGCTATGCATTTTATGTTGTATTTTGTCAAATGCTTTTTCTGCAACACTTGAGATGATTGTATGCCTTTGAAATTTCTCTTGTTTTTTTTTTAAAGATTTTATTTATTTACCCATGAGAGACAGAGATTGAGAGAGTGAGTGAGAGAGAGAGAGAGAGAGAGAGAGAGAGAGAGAGATGCAGAGACTCCCTCCATGTAGGGAACCCGACATGGGACTCAATCCTAGGAATCCAGGATCACGCCCTGGGCCAAAGACAGGCGCTAAACTGCTGAGCCCCTTGGGCTGCCCCATGTCCTTGTTCTTGTTAATATGATGGATCATGGTGACGGATAGCCAGAGGGGATGCCAGTGGGAGTTGGGCAATATAGACGAAGCATATTAAGAGCTATAATCATCTGGTTCTCAAATAAATAATTCACAGATATTTAGAAAGTACAGCCTAGACAATAGAGTCAGTACTATTGTGACAACTTTGTATGGGGACAGATGCTGATGACACTTCTCGTGGGGAGATCTGAGTATGCAGAGAATTGTCAAATCACTAGGTCGTAGCCCTGAAACTGCCGTAACATTGTGTGTTGACTGTACTTCAGTAATATCAAAGAAAAGGGGTTTCTGATGGGAGTCACGGTGGGTCCATGAAAGGCATTAAAATGGTCATTACACAAATGAAGGCACCTCTGAAGAGGGGATAAAGATGCTCACAGGCCTTGATGTGCATTTTCAGAAGATTTACTTGAGAGAGGGTGCAGTGGGGAGGGGTGGAGGGAGAGGGTGAATCTGGAGCAGACTCCTCACATACCAGTCACCAGCTCTGGGTGAGGACCACGTGAGGACCACAGTCAGCAGGTACAGGTGAGCCCCATGTGGGACCCAGAGCCACCAGGACCAGATGAGGCTCAGGTGGGAACCAAAAAGACCAGGTCCAGGTTGAGGCCCAGGTGGAGCCCAGAGGCACCAGGTCCAGGTGAGGCCCAGGTGGCAACCAGATTCACCAGGGATAGGTGAATCCCAGGGGGGACCAGATTTACCAACTCAAGGTAAGGCCCAGGTGGGGACCAAAGTCACAAGGTCTGGATGAGGCCCAGGTGGGGACACAGTCTCCAGGTCCAGGTGAGGCAAAACTGAGAACTAGAGTCAACAGGTCCAGCTGAGGCACAAGAGGTGACCAGAGTCACCAGTACAGATGAGGCCCAGATGAGGATCAGAGTTACCAGGTCCAGGTGAGGCCTAGAAGGAGATGACAGGACCCAGGTCCAGGTGAGCCCCATGTGGAAACCAGAGCCACCAGGTCCATTTGTGGCCCAGGTGGTGACCAGAGTCACCAGGTCCGGTTAAGGAACAGGTAAGGACCAGATTCACCAGATATGGGGAAGACCCCGGTGGAGACCAGAGTCTCCAGGCCTGGGTGAGACCCCGGTGGCAACCACACTCAGCAGGTCCAGGTGAAGCCAAGCTGAGGACCAGTGTCACCAGGGCCAGGTGAGGCCTAGATGGGGACCAGAGTCACCATGTCCAGGTGAGGCCAGAAGGACACCACACGTACCAGCTCCAGGTGAGGTCCATGTGCAAACCAGAGTCACCCGGTCCAGGTGAGGCCCAGGAGGGGACCAGAGTCACCAGGTCAAGGAGCAGCCCAGAAGGGGACCAGAATCCCCTGGTCCAGGTGAAGCCCAGGTGTGGAACAGATTAACGAGGTCTGAAAGACACCCAGGTGAGGACCAGAGCGACCAAGTCAAGGTATAGCCAAGATGGTGCTCAGAGTCACCAGGTTCAGGTGAGGCCAAGAAGGGGACCACAGTCACCATGTCCAGGTGAACCTGATGTGAGAACTAGAGCCATCATATCCAGTTGAGGCCCATGTGGGGACCACAGAAACCAGACCCAGATGAGGCCCAGGATGGGATCAGAGTCACCAGGTCCAGGTGAGCCCAGGTGGGAAACAGATTCACCAGGTCCAGGTGAGGCCCAGGGGGGGAACACAGTCACCAGGTCCAGGTAAGGCCAAGCAGAGGACCAGAGTCACCAGTTCCAGGTGAGGCCCAGGTGGGGACCGGATTCACCAGGTACAGATGAGCCTAGAAGGAAACGAGAGACACAAGGACCAGGTGAGGTCCATGTGCGAAACAGAGCCACCAGGTAAGGTGATGCCCAGGTGGGGACCAGTTACCAGATCCAGGTGAGGCTAAGCTGAGGACCAGAGTCACCAGGTCCCAGTAAGACTCAGGTGAGGCCCAGGTGGGGATCAGAGTAATCATGTCCCTGGGATGTCCAGGTAGGACCAGAGTTACAAGGTCCAGTTGAGGCCTTAGTGAGGAGTAGATTGAACAGGTCCAGTTGAGGCCCAGTTGAGGCCCAGAGTCCCCAGCTCCAGGTGAGGCCCAGAGGGGGACCAGAGTCACCCGGTCCTGGTGACATCCACATGGGGACCAGAGTCACCACATCAGGGTGAGGCCCAGAGGGGGACTAGAGTCACTAGGTCCAGTTGAGGCCCCAATGCTCATCCCAGAAGTCCCCCCTGAGTGCCCATCACCCATTCACACCCACCCCCACCCTCCTCCCCTTCCAGCACCCCTAGTTCATTTCCCAGAGTTAGGAGTCTTTACCTTCTGTCACCATTTCTGATATTTCATACCCATTTCTTCTCCCTTCCCTTCTATTCCCTTTCACTATTATTTATATTCCCCAAATGAATGAGAACATATGTTTGTCCTTCACTGATTGACTCATTTCACTCAGCATAATACCCTCCCGTTCCATCCATGTTGAAGCAAATGGTGGGTATTTGTCATTTCTAATGACTGAGTAACATTCTATTGTATGCATAAACAACATCTTCTTTATCCATTCACCTTTTGATGAACACTGAGGCTTTTTCCACAGTTTGGCTGTTGTGGATATTGCTGCTCTAAACATCGGGGTGCAGGTGTCTCAGCATTTCATTGCATCTGTATCTTTGGGTAAATCCCCAACAGTGCAATTGTTGGGTCGTAGGGCAGGTCCAATTTTAGCTATTTGAGGAACCTCCACACAGTTTTCCATAGTACCTGCACCAGTTCACAATCCCACCAACAGTGCTGAGGATTCGCTTTTCTCCGCATCCTCTCCAACATTTGCAGTTTTCTGCGTTGTTAATTTTCGCCATTCACACTGGTGTGAGGTGGTACCTCATTGGGGTTTGGATTTGTATTTCCCTGATGGCAAGTGATGCAGAGCATTTTCTCATGTGCATGTTGGCCATGTCTGTGTCGTCCTCTGTGAGATTTCTGTTCATGTCTTTTGCCTATTTCATGATTGGATTCTTTGTTTCTTTGGTGTGGAGTTTAAGAAGTTCATTATAGATCTTAGAAACTAGCCTTTTATCTGATACGTCATTTGCAAATATCTTCTCCCATTCTGTAGGTTTTCTTTTAGTTTTGTTGACTGTATCCTTTGCTGTGCAAAGGCTTCTTATCTGGATGAAGTCCCAATAGTTCATTTTTGCTTTTGTTTCTTTTGCCTTCATGGATGTATCTTGCAAGAAGTTACTGTGTCCGAGTTCAAAGAGGGTGTTGCCTGTGTCCTCCTTTAGGATTTTGATGGACTCTTGTCTCACATTTAGATCTTTCAGCCATTTTGAGGTCATCTTTGTCTGGTGCAAGACAGTGGTCTAGTTTCATTCTTTCTCATGTGGATGTCCAGTTTTCTCAGTACCATTTATTGAAGGGGCCATCTTTCTTCCAGTGGATAGTCTTTCCACTGTTATTGAATATTAGTTGACCATAAAGTTGAGGTTCCACATCTGGATTCTCTCTTCTGCTCCATTGATCTATGTGTCTGTTTTTGTGCCAGTACCACACTGTCTTGATGACCACAGCTTTGTAGTAGAACGTGAAATCTGGCATTGTGATGCCCCCAGATGTGGTTTTCTTTTTTAAAATTCCCCTGGCTATTTGGGGTCTTTTCTGATTCCACACAAATCTTAAAATAATTTGTTCTAACTCTCTGAAGAAAATCCATGGTATTTTGATAGGGATTGCATTAAACATGTACATTGCCCTGGGTAACATTGACGTTTTCATCTGCCAATCCATGAGCATGGAATATTTTTCCATCTTTTTGTGTCTTCCTCCATTTCTTTCAGAAGTGTTCTATCGTTTTTAGGGTATAGATCCTTTACCTGTTTGGTTAGCCTTATTCCTAGGTATCTGATGCTTTTGGGTGCAATTGTAAATGGGATTGACTCCTTAATTTCTCTTTCTTCAGTGTATAGAAATGCCACTGACTTCTGGGCATTGATTTTGTATCCTGCCACGCTGCCATATTGCTGTATGTGTTCTAGCAATCTTGGGGTGGAGGCTTTTGGGTTTTCTACATCAAGTATCATGTCATTGGTGAAGAGGGAGAGTTTTGTTGTGCCCAAGATTGTGAATCCGTGAAACCACCGAGGAGCCGACACTGATGCAAACACACGAGGGTTTATTTACAAGTTTGAGCTTGGATCCAAGTGTACCCGACACAGTGGAGCAGGGTTTGGACCCTGAGACTAATAGGCATAGCAGCATTATAGGGGCCGGTGGCACATGGGATACACAGAAAGTTGCACAGTCATTTCGGTCCACAGGCAGGTGACCGATTGAATTACACCTTACCCTATAGTATTCACTTGAGTTGGCCTATTACTTTGGTCAGGATCGGCGCACACTTTTGGTGGGCACAAAGCAGGGTTACATTGTTAGGAGCCGATTTCTGACTAGGGTGTGCACAGCGGTTTTGCTAGGGTGGGGGAGCGCCTTAAGCAATAAGCAGGTATTGTGGGGGTCATATGGGAGGTGGCGGGTGTAGCAGAAAATGGAATCAGTCCTGCTCTGCTTGTCCAGGGGTAGGGGATTTTTGTTAAATTTCCTGTGTCCCACATAGTCGTACCTTTATATGAAATTATAAAAGGAGAAAGAGTAACCCAAAATTGTCTATTTCACAAAAGCCTATCTAAACTAGTTATGTTCAATGGTGCCTGTCTTGATGGAACCATCTCTAGGAAGACCTTTTTCAGACCTAGCTCCACCACCAATAAGCACGTAAACTTGGACAATCAAATCCTCTGGAACTCTCAGTTTCATTCCTGTGCCTCAGAAGTGAGGATCAGAGCTGATGATTCCTCAGTTCCCTCTCAGACCTGAAATGCTGCTGTGGGGTCCTCAACCCTCTATAATGAGCACAAAAAGATGGGGGATCTTATATATACTCAAATGCTAAAATATAAAACTAACTCTGAGCATAGATCCTGAGTATTTTAGGGTTTTTCCTATGGCGATAGAAAATCCCAAATCTATATCCCTTTTTATCACAAGCGGTAGGTATATGGGTCCAAGCCACTAGAAATCATAAATATGTGTATCAGAATATTCATCTGCCCCCATGGTCGCTGCTTTTCAAAGCAAAGCCCTCAAGGAACTCCATTATTATTTTCTGAGCAAACCAGTTAACATGCAGAATCCTAAGCTGCCCCTTCCTTTAACTTAAAAAAATTAAAATGCTGGCTGGCCATATTAACAAGCTCTCCAGGTTATTCTTTTGTACACTAACATTCGAGAACCACTGGCTAGGCACCAAGGAGAATTGATTTACCGTAAAATAGCAAACTTTGAGATCCTATGTCCTTTCCTATTTTCAGATCATAATAAATAAAGAAATGAAACAGTCAAGAGAGAGGGAAGGAGGCAAAGATAGGGATGGGGACAGAAACAATGTGCCAATCAAAAATGAGATTTACATAAAGTTTGTCTTTTAAAAATTTATGAACAGACAAAAGACTCCACACTGATGGAAATATGTTAAAGGGACACAGGTGTGAACTGAAAGAGCTCCCACGGCCAGAGGGGATACAATATAAGCAACAAAATAAGTAGCGCTGGATTATAACCCAAAGCGTAAAATAAATATCCATGAATCTATACTAATATTAAAAATAGTGAAAGAAAGAAAGAGGGGCACCTGGGTGGCTCAGTCAGTTAAACTTCAGCCATAGGCTAAGATCATGATCCAGGTCCCAAGGCAGGCTCCTTGTTCAGAAGGGAACCTGCTACTCCCTCTCCCTCTGCCTCTCTCACCCATGCCTTTTCTCACCTCTCTCTCTCAAATAAATAAATAACATCCTTGAAAGAGAAACAAACAAACCCAGAAGGATGAGAAACTCCCATGTAGAAGAATTTCAAACAATTTGTGCAGACATTCCACCCGCAAGTTGAAGAGCATAGCTTCCCATTCGTATGTGTGGAATACACATACTGACTTCCCTCTACAAAATAGATTATGAAAATGTTAAAATAATAATAATAATGATAATAATAATAATGATGAATCACTTTACTATGGAGAAAGCTGACAAACACAACCTCAGCAAGATGATCAGATCGATACCAAGACTGATAAATCATGTTGATAGTATCTATCCTTTATATGATATAATAAAAATGGCAGTATATCTCTCTATATCATCCACAATCACAGTTCAGTCATGAGATAAACAACAGACATGTCCCAACTGAGGGAAATTTTACAAAATACTCTCCTTTTCAAAGTGTTCCAGTTCAACAACAACAAGGAAAGGCTGAAAGACTGTCACAATCCAGAGGAGCTTAAGAAAACATGAGGACAGATGGAATGTGATATGAGGGATGGTAACTTAGCAAAAACGAAGGAAATCTGAATTAAGTATGGTCTTTGGTTAATGCGAATATTTTAATATTGATTCATTAGCTAATATTTGTACTGTACTATTATAAGATATCAAATTGGAGAAATTGAGTACGAGTGCATGAGAATTCTCTATACTATCTTGTCAATTTCTCAATAAATCTTTGTTTTTTCCTATTCAATAAGATTTATTTTGAAAATTGAGTTAAATGAATCAGGCTCCAAGTGTGAAGACATTTTAAGAATAGTTTAATTAATTTTTCCCATTTTCTTAAAGACTTCCGTCGATGGAACAAAGTAAGAATTTTATATCAGAAGGAAAGAAAAACACTTACGAACACGTATAATGCCTCCTCAGCCTGAAGAGATGGAAGGGATAATAAATAGCAAAAATAAGAACATAAAGACTCCTTACTCTGGGAAACAAATTAGGGGTGATGAAAGGGGAGGAAAATGGGGTGGGGTGAATGGGTGACAGGCACTAAGGGGGCACTTGACGGGATGAGCACTGGGTGTTATACTGTATGTTGGTAAATTGAACACTAATAAAAAATAAATTTATTATTCAAAAAATAAGATAAAAATACTTCTATTATATTAGACACCATATTTCAAGTGCATTTAAAATTACCAATGCATAACATTTATTTCCTTGACATTTGTCTTCCAAAGAGTTCACAGTGTTTCAGTGTCAGCTGAAACAGGGGAAGAATCTCAGGGAAGAATCCTTCACATCATAATAGGACCATTGGTAATAATGTCTCTCAGTTCTTTCCAAATGCATAAAGATGCATTTCCTGATGACTGACTGAGCTGTGAAGAGATGAGAAACCCCATCCCTCTGAATTACTTGTGTCAGAATATTTTAACCATAGTACTACAGTTAGTAAATTATACTTATTAACAGGAAATACATCTCAGATTGGAACCTGAGCAATCAGACAGGCAGAGAAAAAGGCTTTGACTAGCCCTTCATCTTTAAAGACAAAGGAGAGCTTTTCTATGTACAAAGTCAGTTGTCAAGATAGCCTTAGGGAATAAGAGTCTGCAGCATCAAATCCCGCTGCACAGCCAGGACGCCCGCGCTCCAGATCTTCCTGATCCCAATTCCCTGGGCCTGTCCCCCAACACAGGCTGCCATGGTGAGGTCATTTGCAGTTGCTCTCTTGGGAGCTCCTGGGAAGGGGGAGATTAGATGAGACGGGACTCATGGAGTCCGTGAAAATTAAGTCCATTCCAATTTAAGTTCAGAGTGATCACACGTCCACCCATTTCCGAATAGGGTGTGCCCAGCAGCTGGATTTAGGTGGGGCAGCACCTTAAGCAATAAGTAGTTCATGTGGGGGTCATAGGGGAGGTGGCGGGTGTAGCACAAAATGGAATCAGTCCTGCTCTCCTTGTCCAGGGGTAGGGGATTTTGTTAAATTTCCTGGGTCCCACACTTGCAGCTCAGGCACCTGGGCCAATCTCACCAGGTGCAGTCAGCGTGCACACCTTGTGGTGCTGGATCTCTCACACCAGCGTGTGGAGGATACCCTCCTCGCCCTAGTGAGTAGGGGCTGGGTGAGCATGGGGCTCGGCCTGAAGGCCAGGCAGCACAGGGAACCAAGGAACCCCATCCCCGTCCCCACCCCGACTCCCAAACACAGGCAGCCCCACGGCTCCCCGCCATGGGCAGGCAGTTCCTCAGGAGCTCCCACCAGGGCAGCCCCAAGGTCTGGTTCCCTGCTGGAGAGGCAGCAGGGAGAAGAGAAGCAGCTGGGGCTCAGCGCGACCCACTGTCAGACATGGAAATGTGGTCGAGCCGGATCTTCCAGCTCAGCTGACCCTCCAGTGGAAAGTCACTGCATGAGGGAGCCCCGGGTCAGCCAGGAGAGCCCAGTTAACCGCCCACCACCAGCACCAGAAATGATGTTGTGCCAACCATTTCGGCATTTGGGTTTCCTAGCCAGAGGATCAGATAGTGGCACATGATAGCTGCATGTGAGAGACACACACACACCCCAAAACCAACAAAAGCTGGAATCCCTCCAATGTTGTCAAACAGCAGCTGGATGGTTACATACATGACGCTGTGGTCCCCAATAGGATATATGGAAGACGCTATAAACCATGAAAGCACAGGTGCTGGAGAAACGGATATGTGCCTCCTGGGTTCCAACAAGGAGTGCAGAGGGGCAGGAAGCATCCTACGAGGGGGAGGCCCTCCTAGGAAAGGACACCAGGTCCCTGTGAAGGCTACGGATGGTGAAATCTGTCCTCCACTCATTCAGCTTCTGGTTTTCATCCTCTTTTGTTCTTCCTAATTGTTGTTTAGCCTCCACCCTGCATCCAAGCCAATGACCAAAGAGGCGTCCTTATGACATCTGGTCCTAAAAGGTGGCCGAACTCTGGCTACCATGATTGGAAATGATCACTGCCTAGGTGCATGCTGATCCACTGAACTTGTGCCTTCGTGGCTCTTCTCTCCCTGCAGAATGAGGGGGACCACAGGTCTTACACTGAAAGACGCCCACTTCCACTTGGGTGGGACTGTCCTTTGTGGAGGACGTCATCTGGGCCAAGTATTGCAAGTGGGGAGATCAAGAATAGGTCGCAGGTGAGACATAAGCAAGCACTTACCTTTGATGTCATGCTTTATTTGTTCATCCATTTATTATTTGTTAAATATTTTAATTTTATGTCCTCTCTATACCCAACATGGAGTTCAAACTCACCACCCTGAGATCAAGATCCCCCAACCAGGCCAGCCAGGCACCCCCGTGCCATGTTTCATAACTCTTTGCTTCCTTGCCTATCTCTGCATCGAACTGGAACATTTAGTCCTTGACAGGGAGCTTGAGTTACCTCTGACTCCTAGAACGTTCTCACTGTATCCCAATCCTAGATTGACATTTACCATTGGATAGGACTTTAAATAAATAATCAGTAAAATATCTACTACGGTAAAGGAAATTATCAACTTTTCATGTGTGTGGCCCCTGCTCCCTGGGCTCCCAGGGAAGCTATGGTTTCCTGAACATTGATCAACATCCAAATGACTCCACCACACTTCAATGCGTGGGGTCAGTTTCTGCCCTGACACATGCAACACCTCTGCTTCAATTAACATGTATCTATCAATCAAAGGGAGACTGACCGGCTTGGTGCGGTTCGTAAGAACATGTGACTCTTGTTCTTCGGGTAGCAAGTTCAAGCCCCATGTTGGGTGTAGAGATTACAGAAAAAGAAAATCTTAATGAAAATCAATCAGTTGGTCTTGGGGAGACAGAGGTCCGGATCCCACAAGGGCAGGGAGCCAGCTGATGGGTCTATGCACAATATTATAAGCAGCAGAGTACAAAATCGAACTTTCAGAAGTCTGCTAGAGTGGGGGACACACTAGACTTAAAGTGTTCAGGTGGAGAAGTGGGGGGCCATCCCTGGAGTGATAGGGTGGACTCAGGATCCCAGAGGTCCCAAGGACGGTGGCGCCAACTGTTCCCAGGCACAGGAGCGGGAACCCGGCTGAGAGTAGCGGGACTTGTGCCAGCTGTCTGCTCTGTGTGGCCATAAGCTGCAAACCCCTGTGCAGTCACGGGACTGTGTTCCTGGAGCAGGCCAGCAAAGGCCAGGAGTGGGAGGACACAATCCCGGGCAGGAAGAGCACAGGTCTCCATCAGGGCAGCCCCTAAAATTAGGAGTTTTAAACTTCAGTCACTTGTCTGTGTGGAGGCTGAGAAAATTAAGGCCGTTCCACTTTAAGTTCAGTGCTAGCACAAGTACAGCCATCCCAGGCCCCTTTGAATAAGAGCTAAAATTTACATTACTTCAGTTACAGGAAAAAAAGAAGAAAACAGCCTACACCTTAAGGTACCAGAATATCCCGTGTTAGAATGAGAACAGAGTTCAACGCCCTTGAAGGCCCCATATCAAAATGTAAAGAGAACTTGGAGAATTGCTCCAGCCCTTCTGGAGGTCCCTGAGACCAGCCCTTAAAACTAAGCTAAAACCCACCTCGGGGTCCAAGTTCCTCCGCCGCTGTGTCAGGTATACTTGGACATAAGCTCGAGCTTGTAAATAAACCCTCCTGTGTTTTCATCAGTGTTGGCTTCTCAGTGGTTTCTTGGAGTTGCAGTCTTAGGCACAGGAGTGTGTGGTTAAAAAAACAAAACCAAAAAAGCTCGGCCACAGGCAGAGTGAACGCATGGTTCTGAGAGAAGCCGCAGAGACCAGGGGGCTTAGGGTCACTTCTGTGGAGGCCCCAGCAGACTGGGGTGCGAAATGCTCATCCCCAGAGCCAGAGAATCAGATAGCTGCATGTGAGAGCTGCATGTGATAGACACACACACACCCCAAAACCAACAAAATTCGGAATCCCCCCAATGTTGTCAGACAGCAGCTGGATGGTTACGTACATGACGCTCTGGTCCCCAACGGGATTCATGGAAGATGCTACAAACCACGACTGCAGAGGTGATGGAGGCATGAAGATGTGCCTGCTGGGTTCCAACAAGGAGCACAGAGGATCAGGAAGCATCCTACAGAGGGGGGGACCCTCTTGGAAAAGACACCAGGTCCCTGTAAGGCTACGGATGATGATATCTGTCCTACTCTCTTTCAGCTTCTGGTTTTCCTCCTAAATGCCATTTTCCTCAATCATAATAGCAAAAATTTATTTTATGTTTTTAAATTTCTTCTAATTGGAGCTAAATTTGTATGAGTTCTTTCTTCAGCAAGGGTGTCCTTCAGGATAGAAGGAGAGATAAAGAGTTTCCCAGACAGGCAAAATATAAAGGAGATCATGACCACTAAAACAGTCCAGTAAGGAATTTGTAGAGGGACACTTCTAGTGGGGGAAAAAATGAGACCTAAAGCAACAAGGACTAGAAAGGACCCGAGAACATCACCAGAAACACAAACTCTACTGGTAAAACAAAGGCACTAAGTTGATATCTTTCAATAATCACTCTGAATTCTGATAGACCTCATGCTCCAAACTAAAGATCTAGGGTATCAGAGTGGCTTAAAAAACAGGATCGGAATGCCTGGGTGGCTCAGGGGTTGAGCCTCTGCCTTTGAATCAGGGTGTGATCCTGGAGTCTGGAATCGAGTCCCATATTGGGCTCCTGGTTGGGAGCCTGCTTCTCTCTCTGCATAATTTTCTGCCTCTCTCTCTGCCTCTCTCTCTCTCTCTCTCTCTCTCTCTCTCTCACTGTCTCATAAATACAATCGTTATTTAAAAAAGAAGATCCATCTGTATGCTGCCCACAAGATGCTCATCTTAGACCTATGGACACCAACAGATTGAAAGTCGGGGGATGGAAAATCATCTATCACACTAATGGATATCAAAGGAAAGCTGGAGGACCCATACTTATATCAGACAAACTAGATTTGACACCAAACCTTGGGGGACACCTGGTGGCTCAGTGGTTGAGCATCTGCCTTTGGCTCAGGGTGTCATCCTGGGATCCCAGGATCGAGTCCCACATCGGCCTCCCTTTGGGGAGCCTGCATCTCCCTCTGCCTATGTTTCTGCCTCTGCTTCTCAGTGCATCTCTCATGAATGAATAAATAAATTATTTAAATTTCAAAAAAGAACAAATACTGTAAGAAGAGTTGAAGAAGGGCATTATTTCATAATTAAAAAGACTCTCTATCAAGATCAAACAACTAAATATTTATGCTGCCAACATGGGAGTACCTAAATATAGAAACCAATTAACAGCAAACGTATAGGAACTCACTGATAATAATACAATGACAGGGGTTTTAACACCCACTTATGGCAATGGACCGATCATCTATGCAGAAAATCAACAGGGAAACAATAGCCTTGACACACTGTACTACAGGACTCAACACATATAGTCAGAACATTTCATCCTATAGCAGAATACACATTCCTTTCAAGTGCACATGGGACACTCTCCAGAACAGATCATATCATGGCCCACAAATCAGCCCTTAACAGGTACAACACGTACAAGACGGTTGATATCACACCCTGTACATTTTCAGACCATGACGCTATGAAACTCGAAGTCGACCGTAAGAAAAAATTTGGACAGACCAAAAATACATGGAGATTATGGAAAATCTACAAGAGAATGAATGGAGCAACCAGGAAATTAAAGAGGAAATTTAAAACAGATGAAAATAAACCTTGTTTCTCCAAACCTCTGGGATGTAGCAAAGGCAGTCCAAAGAGGGAAATCCAGAGCAATATAGGCCTACCTCAAGAAACAAGAAGTCTCCAATACACAACCTAACCCTACAACTAAAGGAGCTGGAAAAGGAATAGCAAACAAAGCCTCAAGCCTACAGAAGACGGGAAAAAAATAAAGATTAGAGCAGAAAGAAACAATACAGAAACAACAAAACAGTAGAATGGAATAACAAACCTAAGAGCTGGTTCTTCAAAATAATTAATAAAATGGATCAAGCCCTAGCCAGCCTTATCACCAAGAAAAGAGAAAAGACCTAAATAAATTAAATCACAAATGAGAGAAGAGAGATCACAATCAACACCAGAAAAATAAGACAATTATAAGGGTATACTATGAAAGATTATTCGATAACAAACTGGGAGACCTGGAAGAAATGGACAAATACCTAGAAATGTGCAAACGAGCAAAACTGATATAGGAAGAAATAGAAAATATGAACAGACCCATAACTAGCAAAGGAATTGAATCAGCAAGGCACCTGGGTGCCTCAGTGGTTGAGTATCTGCTTTGGCTCATGTCATGTTCCCTGGGTCCTGGGGATCAAGTCCCACATCAGGCTCCCCGCATGGAGGCTTATTTTCCTTCTGCCTATACCTCTGTCTCTCTGTGCCTCTCGTGAATACATAAATAAAATCTTTAAAAAAGAAAAAAGATAAAAAGATGAGAAAGGACCCAAATAAAATCACAAATGAGAAAAGAGAAATAACAACCAACACTAGAGAAATACAAATGATTATAAGAGAACATTATGAAAAATGATATGCCAGCAACCTAGAACCTATGAAGAAATACATCAATTCCTAGAAATATATAACAAAGCAAAAATGAAAAAGGAAGAAATAAGAAACTTGAACAGAGAGATAACCAGCAAAGAAATTGAATCAGCAATCAAGAATCTCCCAACAGGAGACGCTTAGATCAATAGAACAGAATGGAAAGCCGAAACAAGATACAAACCTGTAACTCTATGATCCATTAATCAACAACAAGGCAGGAAGGAATATCCAATGGCACCAAGACAGTCTCTTCAACAAACCCTAACCCTGACCCCAGGATAAGAATAAATGGTGTTGGGAAAACCAGGCAGCCACATGCAGAAGAATGAAACTGGAATATTTTCTTACACCATATATATAAAAATTAAACTCAAAATGTATGAAAGACCAAAAAGTGAGACCTGAAACCATAAAAAGAAGAAAAGATGGGCAGCAATGCCTTTTACATTGGCCATTGGATATTCTTTCTAGATATACCTCTGAGTTGAGGGAAACAAAAGCAAAAATACTATTGGGACTTCATCAAATTGAAAAGCTTCCACAAAATGAAGGAAAGAAACAACACTAAAAGACAACATACAGGAGGAGGGGCAAGATGACAGAAGAATAGGGTCTTCAAAATCAAATCACCTGTCTCCACCAAATTACCTAGATAACCTTCAAATCATCCTGAAAATCTTCGAATTTGGCCTGAGATTTAAACAGAGACCAGCTAGAATGCTACATCGAGAAAAGTTCGCAATTCAATCAAGGTAGGAAGATGGGGGAAAAAGAAATAAAGAAACAAAAGGCATCCAAAGCGGAGGGGTCCCACGAGGAGCTGGGCTAAGGCTGGGGCGAGTGTTCCCAGGACAGGAGGCTCTGTCCCAGAAAAGCAGGAGCTGCACCAATCTTCCTGGCGCACAGGGAGTTAGAGCAGGACCCCTGAAGGGCGGGGGTGCTCTTGGGCTCCCTGGGACACTAACAGACACCTGCCGCTCAAACAGGAGAGTGCGACGAGCTCCCTAAGTCCTGCAGCGGGCACATATTGATGTGGGAGCAGATCAGAGGGGCATGTGCGGTGGCTCTGCGGAGGGGGCTGCCCGGTTCTGGGAAGAGTTCCACGGCGGTGGCTCTGGCAGAGGAAGAGGCACAGTGTGGAGGGGGCTGGGCGGCTCCAGGAGCAGCTAAGAGGGGCTCGGATGGGGGCTCTGTGGAGAGGTGGCTGCGTGGCCAAGAGCGCGAATCCAACAGCACAGACCAGGAGCAGAGGGTGACGGGCCACAGCCCACGATCCGGCCTCCCCAGGGACATTCAGAGGCCAGGAGAGCCCAGGACAGTGAGGACGCTCCTGCCCCAAGCTGAGGAGATCAGCGGCTCCACCGTGGAGCTTCCATGACCCTGCAGACAGAGAGCTCCACAGTTACTGTGGGGGATGAATCCAGGTTTCCAGAGCTGCCACAGCCACTGGAGTTGTTCCTCCAGTAGCCTCACAGGGTAAACAACCCCCACTGAGTCCTCCCCCAGGCAGGGGGCAGAGCAGCTCCCCCAAGTGCTAACACCTGAAAATCAGCACCACAGGCCCCTCCCACAGAAGACCACTAGAGGGATAAGTTCCAGGGGAAGTCAAGGGCCTTAAAGTATACAGAATCAGAAGATACTCCCCGTGTGTTCTTTTTTGTTGTTGTTGTTCTTTTTGATTTCTGATTGCTTCCCCCACCTTTTTTTCACCTTTCTTTCTTTTTCTTTCTGTTTTTCTTCTCTTTGTTCCTTTTTTTCCTTTCTTCTTTATTCTTTATCTCTTTTCCTTCCTTCTCTCTCTCTCTTTTTCTCCATCTCCCAGTACAACGTGTTTTTGGCAACACTGCACAGAGCAAAATGACTAGAAGGAAAACTTCACCTCAAAAGAAAGAATCAGAAACAGTCCTGTCTCCCACAGAGTTACAAAATCTGGATTACAATTCAATGTCAGAGAGCCAAATAAGAAGCACTATTATAGAGCTACTGGTGGATCCAGAAAAAAAGAATAAATGCCTCAAGAGACATCATGACTGCAGAAATTAGATCCAATCAGGCAGAAATTAAAAATCAATTGAATGAGATGCAATCCAAACTAGATGTCCTAACGATGAGGGTTAATTAGGTGGAAGAACGAGTGAGTGACATACAAGAAAAGTTGATGGCAAAGAGGGAAACTGAAAGAAAGAGACAGAGAATTAAAAGACCATGAAGACAGATTAAGGGAAAAAACGACAGCCTGAGGAAGAAAATCCTACATTTCATTGGGTTTCCCGAGGGTGCCAAAAGGGCCAGAAGGCCAGAGTATGTATATGAACAAATCATAGCTGAAAAGTTTCCTAATATGGGAAGAGAAACAGGCATTCAGACCCAGGAAATAGAGAGATCCCCCCCTAAAATCAATAAAAACGGTCCAACACCTTGACATTTAATAGTGAAGCTTGCAAATTCCAAAGATTAAGAGAAGATCCTTAAAGCAGCAAGAGACAAGAAATCCCTGACATTTATGGGGAGGAGCATTGAGGTAACAGCAGACCTCTCCACAGAGACCTGGAAGGCCAGAAAGGGCTGGCAGGATATATTCAGGGTCCTAAATGAGAAGAACATGCAACCAAGAATACTTTATCCAGCAAGGCTCTCATTCAAAATGGAAGGAGAGATAAAGAGCTTCCAAGACAGGCAGGAACTGAAAGAATATGTGACCTTCAAACCAGCTCAGCAAGACATTTTAAGGGGGACTCTTAAAATTCCCCTTTAAGAAGAAGTTCAGTGGAACAATCCACAAAAACAAGGACTGAATAGATATCATTATGACACTAAACTCATATCTGTCAAGAGTAACTCTGAATGTGAACGGGCTTCATGACCCCATCAAAAGGTGCAGGGTTTCAAACTGGATAAAAGAGCAGGACCCATCTATTTGCTGTCTACAAGAGATGCATTTTAGACAGAAGACACCTACAACATGAAAATAAAAGGTTGGAGAACCATTTACCATTCAAATGATCCTCAAAAGAAAGCAGGGGTAGCCATCCTTATATCAGATAAACTAAAATTTACCCCGAAGACTGTAGTGAGAGATGAAGAGGGACACTATCTCATACTTAAGTATGAGTATGGATCTCATCCAACAAGAGGACTTAACAATCCTCAATATATATGCCCTGAAGGTGGGAGCTGCCAAATATTGAAACCAATTAATAACCAAAGTGAAGAAATACTTAGATAATAATACACTTATACTTGGTGACTTCAATCTTGCTGTTTCTACACTCGATAGATCTTCGAAGCACAACATATCCGAAGAAAGGAGAGCTTTAAATGATACATTTGACCAGATGGATTTCACAGATATCTACAGAACTTTACATCCAAACTCAACTGAATACACATTCTTCTCAAGTGCACATGGAACTTTCTCCAGAATAGACCACATACTGGGTCAAAAATCGGGTCTGAACTGATACCAAAGGATGGGGATCATCCCCTGCATATACACAGACCATAATGCCTTGAAATTAGAACTAAATCACAACAAGAAGTCTGGAAGGACCTCAAACACATGGAGGTTAAGGACCATCCTGCTAAAAGATGAAAGGTCAATCAGGAAATTAAGGAAGAAATAAAGAGATTCATGGAAACTAATGATAATGAAGACACAACCGTTCAAAATCTTTGGGATGCAGCACAAGCAGTGCTAAGGGGGAAAAACATCCCAATACAAGCATTCATTCAAAAATGGGAAAGAAGTGAAATACAAAACCTAACCTTACACATGAAGGAGCTAGAGAAATAACAGCAGATGGACCCTACACCCAGCAGAAGAGAGTTAATTAAGATTCGAGCAGAACTCAACGAAATGGAGACCAGAAGAAGTGTGGAACAGATCAACAGAACCAGGATTGGTTCTTTGAAAGAATTAATAACATAAATAAACCATTAGCCAACCTTATTAAAAAGAAGAGAGAGAAGACTCAAATTAATAAAATCACGAATCAGAAAGGAGAGATCACTACCAACACCAAGGAAATACAAACGATTTTAAAAACATATTATGAACAGCTAAACGACAATAAATTAGCAATCGAGAGGAAATGGACGCATTCCTGGAAAGTCAGAAACTACCAAAACTGGAACAGGAAGAAATGGAAAACCTGAAGAGGGCAATAACCAGGGAGGAAATTGAAGCACTCATCAAAAACCTCCCAAGACACAAGAGTCCAGGGCCAGATGACTTCCCAGGGGAATTCTATCAAACGTTTAAAGAAGAAATCAAACCTATTCTACTAAAGCTGTTTGGAAAGATCGAAAGAAATGGAGTACTTCCAAATTCGTTCTATGAGGCCAGCATCACCTTAACTCCCAAACCAGACAAAGATCCCACAAAAAAGAGGAGAATTACAGACCAATATCCCTGATGAACATGGATGCAAAAATTCTCAACAAGATACAAGCCAATGGGATCCAACAGTACATTAAGAAAATTATTCACCATGACCATGTAAGATTTATCCCCAGGATACAAGGCTGGTTCAACACTCGTAAAACCATCAATGTGATTCATCATATCAGCAAGAGAAAAACCAAGATCCATATGATCCTCTCACTGGATGCAGAGAAAGCATTTGACAAAACACAGCATCCATTCCTGATCAAAACTCTTCAGAGCGCAGGGATAGAGGGAACATTCCTCAGCATCTTAAAAGCCATCTACAAAAAGCCCACAGCAAATATCATTCTCACTGGGGAAGCACTGGGAGCATTTCCCCTAAGATCAGGAACAAGACAGGGATGTCCACTCTCACCACTGCTATTCAACGTACTACTGGAAGTCCTAGCCTCAGCAATCTGACATCAAAAAGACAATAAAGGCTTTCAAATTGTCAAAGAAGAAGTCACACTCTCCCTCTTCACTGATGACATGATACTCTACATAGAAAACCCAAAAGCCTCCACCCCAAGATTGCTAGAACTCATACAGCAATATGGTAGCGTGGCAGGATACAAATCAGTGCCCAGAAATCAATGGCATTTCTATACACTAACAATGAGACTGAAGAAAGAGAAATGAAGGAGTCAATCCCATTTAGAATTGCACCCGACAGCATAAGATACCTGGGAATAAACCTAACCAAAGGGGTAAAGGATCTATGCCCTAAAAACTATAGAACGCTTCTGAAATAAATTTAAGAAGGCCCAAAGATATGGAAAAACACTCCATGCTCATGGATTGGCAGAATGAATATTGTGAAAATGACAATGTTACCCAGGGCAATCTACACGTTTAATGCAATCCCTATCAAAATACCATGGACTTTCTTCAGAGAGTGAGAACAAATTATTTTAAGATTTCTGTTGAATCAGAAAAGAATAGCCAGGGAAATATTAAAAAAGAAAACCATATCTGGGAGCATCACAATGCCAGTTTTCGGGTTGACCTACAAAGCTGTGGTCAACAAGACAGTGTGGTACTGGCACAAAAACAGACACATACATCAATGGAACAGAACAGAGAACCCAGAAGTGGACCCTGAACATTATGGTCAACAAATATTCGATAAAGGAGGAAAGATTATCCACTGGAAGAAATTCAGTCTCTTCAAGAGATGGTGCTGGGAAAATTGGACATCCACATGCAGAAGAATGAAACTAGACCACTCTCTTTCACCAGACACAAAGATGGATGAACATGAACTCAACATGGATGAAAGATCTAAATGTGAGACAAAAGTCCATCAAAATGCTAGAGGAGAACACAGGCAACGCCCTTTTGGAACTCGACCACAGTAACTTCTTGCAAGATACATCCACAAAGGCAAAAGAAACAAAAGCAAAAATGAACTACTCGGACTTCATTGAGATAAGAAGCTTTTGCACAGCAAAGGATAGAGTCAACAAAACTAAAAGACAACCTACAGCATGGGAGAAGATATTTGCAAATGACGTATCAGATAAAGGGCTAGTTTCCAAGATCTATAAAAACTTCTTAAACTCAACACCAAAGAAACAAACGATCCAATCATGAAATGGACAAAAGACATGAACAGAAATCTCACAGAGGAAGACATAGACAAGGCCAACATACACATGAGAAAATGCTCTGCATCACTTGCCATCAGGTAAATACAAATCAAAGCCACAATGAGATATGACCTCATTCCAGTGAGAATGGGTAAAATTAACAAGGCGGGAAACTACAAATATTGGAGAGGATGCGGTGAAAAGGGAACCCTCTTTCACTCTTGGTGGGAATGTGAACTGGTGCAGCCACTATGGAAAACTGTGTGGAGGGTCCTCAAAGAGTTAAAAATATACCTGCACTACGACCCACCTGTTGCACTGTTGTGGATTTACCCCAAAGATTCAGATGCAATGAAACGCCGGGACACCTGCACCCCGATGTCTCCAGCAGCAATGTCCACAATGGGCAAACTGTGGAAGGAGCCTTGGTCCATCGAAAGATGAATGGATAAAGAAGATGTGGTTTATGTATACAATGGAATATTACTCAGCCATTAGAAATGACAAGTACCCACCATTTGCTTCAATGTGGATGGAACTGGAGGGTATTATGCTGAGTGAAGTAAGTCAATCGGAGAAGGACAAACATTGTATGTTCCTATTCATGTGGCCAATATAAATAATAGTGAAAGGGAATATAAGGGAAGGAGAAGAAATGTGTGTGAAATATCAGAAAGGGAGACAGAACATAAAGACTCCTAAATCTGGGAAATGAACTAGGGGTGATGGAAGGGGAGGAGGGTGGGGGATGGGGGGGAGTGGGTGACAGTCACTGAGGGGGGCACTTGACAGGATGAGCAATTGGTGTTATTCTGTATGTCGGAAAATTGAACACCATAAAAAATAAATTTGTTATTTAAATAAGTAGAAAGAATGAAGGAAAGAGTGGCACCTGGGTGGCTCAGCCAGTTGAGCTTCTGCCTTAGGCTCACATCATGATCCAGGTCCCAAGGCAGGCTCCCTGTTCAGCAGGGAACCTGCTTCTCCTTCTCCCTCTGCCCCTCTCACTAATGCTTTTTATCTTCTCTCTCTCTCAAATAAATAAATAACATCTTTGAGAAAGAAACAAACAAACCCAGATGAAAGAGAAGTCTCCCATATAGAAGAATTTCAAACAATTTGTGCAGACATTCCACCCTCAAGTTGATGAGCATAGCTTCCCACTCGTATGTGTGGAATACACATAGTAACTTCCTTCCACAAAATATATTATGAAAAAGTTAAAATATTATTATTATTATTATTATTAATAATGATAATAATAATGATGAATCACTTTACTATGGAGAAAGCTGACAAACACTATCTCATTAAGATGATCAGATCGATACCAAGACTGATAAATCATGCTCATAGTATCTATCCTTTATATGATATAATAAAAATGGCAGTATATCTCTGTATATAATCCACAGAAACAGTTCAATCATGAGATAAACAACAGACATGTCCCAACTGAAGGAAATTTTACAAAATACTCTACTTCTCAAAGTGTTCCAGTTCAACAACAACAAGGAGAGCCTGAAAGACTGTCACAATCCAGAGGAGCCTAAGAAAATGAGGACAAATGGAATGTGACATGAGGGATGGTAACTTAGCAAAA
>JAVLSZ010000873.1:2500-21559 GCA_032313775.1 Urocyon cinereoargenteus
CCCTAAACCTAACCCTAAACCTAACCCGTACACTAACCCTAACCCGTACAATAACCCTAACCCTAACCCGTACCCTAACCCTAACCCTAACCCATACCCTAACCCTAACCCTAACCCGTACCCTAACCCTAAACCTAACCCTAACCCTAAACAGTACCCTAACCCTAACCCGTAACCTAAACCTAACCCTAACCCGTACCCTAACCCTAACCCGTACCCTACCCTAACCCTAACCCTAACCCTAACCCGTACCCTAACCCTAAACCTAACCCGTTCCCTAACCCTAACCCTAACCCTAACCCTAACCCCTAACCCCTAACACTAAACCTAACCCTAACCCTAACCCGTACGCTAACCCTAACCCTAACCCTAACGCTAACCCTAAACCTAACCCGTACCCTAACCCTAACCCATACCCTAACCCTAACCCCTAACCCTAACCCTAACCCGTATCCTAACCCTAACCCTAACCCTAAACCTAACCCGTATCCAAACCCTAACCCTACCCTAACCTAACCCCAACCCGTACCCTAACCCTAACCCTAACCCGTAATCTAACCCATAACCTAACCCTAACCCTAACCCTAACCCGTACCCTAACCCGTACCCTAACCCTAACCCTAACCCTAAACCTAACCCGTACCCTAACCCTAAACCTAACCTAACACTAACCCTAACCCGTACCCTAACACTAACCCTAACCCTAACTCTAACCCTAACCGCTAACCCTAAACCTAACCCTAACCCTAACCTAACACTAACCCTAACCCGTACCCTAACACTAACCCTAACCCTAACTCTAACCCTATCCGCTAACCATAAACCTAACCCTAAACCTAACTTAACCCTAACGCTAACCCGTACGTTAACCCTAACACCAACCCTAACACTAACCCTAACCCGTACCCTAACCCTAAACCTAAGCCTAACCCGTACCCTATCTCTAACCCCTAAACCTAACCCTAACACTTACCCTAAACCTAACACTAAACCCTAACCCGTACCCTAAACCTAACCCTAAACCTAACCCGTACCCTAACCCTAACCCTAACCCTAACCCGTACCCTAACCCTAACCCTAACCCGTACCCTAACCCTAACCCGTATCCTAACCCTAACCCTAACCCTAACCCGTAATCTAACCCGTACCCTAACCCTAACCCGTACGCTAACACTAACCCTAACCCTAACCCGTACCTTAACCTAACCCGTACCCTAAACCTAACCCTAACCCGTACGCTAACCCTAACCCGTAACCTAACCCTAACCCTAACCCTAACCCTAAACCTAAACCGTAGCCTAACCCTAACCCTAACCCTAAACCTAACCCTAACCCGTACCCTAACCCTAACACGTACCCTAAACCTAACCCTAACCCTAAACCGTACCCTAACCTAAAACGTACCCTAACCCTAACCCTAACACATACCCTAACCCTAAACCTAACCCTAAACCGTACCCAAACCCGTACCCTAATCCTAACCCTAACCCTAACCCTAACACGTACCCTAACCGTAACCCTAACCCGTACCCTAACCCTAACACTAACCCGAACCTTAAACCTAACCTGTACCCTAACAAAAAACCCTAACCCTAACCCCTAACCCTGACCCTAAACCTAACCCTAACTCTAACCCGTACCCGTACCCTAACCCTAACCCTAACCCGAAACCCTAACCCTAACCCTAACCCTAACCCGTACCCTAACCCTAACCCGTACCCTAACCCGTACCCTAACCCTAACCCGTACCCTAACCCTAACCCTAACCCTAATCCTAACACTAACCCGTGCCCTAACCCTAACCCGTACCCTAACCTGTACCCTAACCCTAACCCTAACCTTAACCCTAACACTAACCCCTAACCCCTAACCCTAACCCTAACCCGTACCCTAACCCTAACCCTAACCCTAACCCTAACACTAAACCCTAACCCCTAACCCAAACCCTAACCCTAACCCTAACCCGTACCCTAACCCTAAACCTAACCCGTACCCTAACCCTAACGCTAACCCTAACCCTAACCCTGTCCTAACCCTAACCCTAACCCTAACCCTAACCCGTACCCTAACCCTAACCCTAACCCTAACCCTAACCCTAACCCTAACCCGTACCCTAAACCTAACCCGTACCCTAACCCTAACCCTAACCCTAACCCTAACCCCTAACCCTAAACCTAACCCTAACCCTAACCCGTACGCTAACCCTAACACTAACCCTAACGCTAAACGTAACCCTAACCCGTACCCTAAACCTAACCCATACCCTAAGACTAACCCTAAACCTAACCCTAACCCTAACCCTAACCCTAACCCGTACCCTAAACCGTACCCTAAACCTAACCCTAACCCTAAACCTAACCCGTACCCTAACCCTAACCCTAACACTAACACTAACCCTAACCTGTACCCTAACCCAAACCCGTACCCTAACCCTAACCCGGACCCTAAACCTAACCCGTACCCTAACCCTATCCCTAACCCTAACCCTAACCCTAACACTAACCCGTGCCCTAACCCTAACCCGTACCCTAACCCGTACCCTAACCCTAACCCTAACCCTAACCCTAACCCTAACCCTAACACTAACCCCTAACTCCTAACCCTAACACTAACCCGTACCCTAACCCTAACCCTAACCCTAAACCTAACACTAACCCCTAAACCCTAACCCTAACCCTAACCCTAACCTTAACCCTAACCCGTACCCTAACCCTAACCCTAACCCGTACCCTAACTCTAACGCTAACCCTAACCCTAACCCTTTCCTAACCCTAACCCTAACCCTAACCCTAACCCTAACCCTAACCCGTACCCTAACCCTAACCCGTACCCTAACCCTAACCCTAACCCTAACCCTAACCCTAACCCTTACGCTAACCCTAACCCTAAACCGTACCCTAACCCGTACCCTAACCCTCACCCGTACACTAAACCTAACCCTAACTCTAACCCTAAACCTAACCCCTAACCCTAACCCTAACCCGTACCCTAACCCTAACACTAACCCGTACCCTGACCCTAACCCGTACCCTAACCCTAACCCTAACCCGTACCCTAACCCTAACCCGTACCCTAACCCTAACCCTAACCCCTAACCCTAACCCTAACACGTACCCTAAACCTGACCCTAACGCGTACCCTAACCCTAACCCGTAACCTAACCCTAACCCGTACCCTAAACCTAACCCTAACCCGTACCCTAACCCTAACCCTAACCCTAAACCTAACCCGTACCCTAACGCTAACCCTAACACTAAACCTAACCCTAACCAGTACCCTAAACCTAACACTAACCCTTACCCTAACCCTAACCCTAACCCGTACCGTAACCCTAACCCTAACCCTAACCCCTAACCCTGACCCTAACCCTAAACCTAACACTAACCCTAACCCGTAACCTAACCCTAACCCTAACCCTAACCCCTAACCATAACCCTAACCCTAACACTAACCCTAAACCTAACCCTAAACCTAACCCGTACACTAACCCTAACCCATACCATAAACCTAACCCTAACCCGTACACTAACCCTAACCCTAACCCATACCCTAACCCTAACCCTATCCCGTACACTAACCCTAAACCTAACCCTAACCCTAAACAGTATCCTAACCCTAACCCGTAACCTAAACCTAACCCTAACCCGTACCCTAACCCTAACCCGTACCCTACCCTAACCCTAACCCTAACCCTAACCCGTACCCTAACCCTAAACCTAACCCGTTCCCTAACCCTAACCCTAACCCTAACCCTAACCCCTAACCCCTAACACTAAACCTAACCCTAAACCTACCCCGTACCCTAACCCTAACCCATACCCTAAGCCTAAACTTAACCCTAACCCTAACCCTAAACCTAACCCCTAACCCTAACCCTAACCCGTACCCTAACCCTAACCCTAACCCTAACTCTAACCCGTATCCAAACCCTAACCCTAACCCTAACCTAACCCCAACCCGTAACCTAACCCTAACCCTAACCCGTAATCTAACCCGTAACATAACCCTAACCCAAACCCTAACCCGTACCCTAACCCGTAACCTAACCCTAACCCTAACCCTAAACCTAACCCGTACCCTAACCCTAACCCTAACCTAACACTAACCCTAACCCGTACCCTAACACTAACCCTAACCCTAACTCTAACCCTATCCGGTAACCCTAAACCTAACCCTAAACCTAACCTTAACCCTAACCCTAACCCGTACGTTAACCCTAACTCTAACCCTAACACTAACACTAACCCGTACCCTAACCCTAAACCTAAGCCTAACCCGTAACCTATCTCTAACCCCTAATCCTAACCCTAACACTTACCCTAAACCTAACACTAAACCCTAACCCGTACCCTAAACCTAACCCTAAACCTAACCCGTACCCTAACCCTAACCCGTACCCTAACCCTAACCCTAACCCGTACCCTAACCCTAACCCGTACCCTAACCCTAACCCTAACCCTAACCCGTAATCTAACCCGTACCCTTACCCTAACCCGTGCGCTAACACTAACCCTAACCCTAACCCGTACCTTAACCTAACCCCTACCCTAAACCTAACCCTAACCCGTACGCTAACCCTAACCCGTACCCTAACCCTAACCCTAACCCTAACCCTAAACCTAAACCGTAGCCTAACCCTAACCCTAACCCTAACCCTAACCCTAACCCTAACCCGTAACCTAACCCTAACACGTACCCTAACCCTAACCCTAAACCGTACCCTAACCTAAAACGTACACTAACCCTAACCCTAACCCATACCCTAACCCTAAACCTAACCCTAACCCATACCCAAACCCGTACCCTAATCCTAACCCTAACCCTATCCCTAACCCTAAGCTCTAACCCTAACCCTAACACTAACCCTAACCCTAACACGTACCCTAACCGTAAACCTAACCCGTACCCTAACCCTAACACTAACCCTAACCCGTACCCTAACCCTAAACCTAAGCCTAACCCGTACCCTATCTCTAACCCCTAAACCTAACCCTAACACTTCCCCTAAACCTAACACTAAACCCTAACCCGTACCCTAAACCGAACCCTAACCTAACCCGTACCCTAACCCTAACCCTAACCCGTACCCTAACCCTAACCCTAACCCGTACCCTAACCCTAACCCGTACCCTAGCCTAACCCTTACCCTAATCCGTAATCTAACCCGTACCCTAACCCTAACCCGTACGCTAACACTAACACTAACCCTAACCCGTACCTTAACCTAACCCGTACCCTAAACCTAACCCTAACCCGTACGCTAACCCTAACCCGTACCCTAACCCTAACCCTAACCCTAACCCTAAACCTAAACCGTAGACTAACCCTAACCCTAACCCTAAACCTAACCCTAACCCGTACCCTAACCCTAACACGTACACTAACCCTAACCCTAACCCTAAACCGTACCCTAACCTAAAACGTACACTAATCCTAACCCTAACCCATACCCTAACCCTAACCCTAACTCTAACCCTAAACCGTACCCTAAAACTAACCCTAACCCTAACCGTACCCTAACCCTAACCCTAAACCTAACCCTAACCCGTACCCTTACCCTAACCCTAACCCTTACCCTAACCCGTACCCAAACCCTCACCCGTACACTAACCCTAAACCTAACCCTAACCCTAACCCTAACCCCTAACCCTAACCCTAACCCGTACCCTAACCCTAACCCTAACCCGTACCCTAACCCTAACCCGTACCCTAACCCTAACCCTAACCCTAAACCTAAACCTAACCATAACCCGTACCCTAACCCTAACCCGAATCCTAACCCTAACCCCTACCCTAACCCTAACCCTAACCCGTACCGTAACCCTAACCCGTACCCTAAACCTAACCCTAACCTGTACCCTAACCCTAACACTAACCCTAACCCTAACCCTAAACCTAACCCTGACCCTAACCCTACCCTAACACTAACCCTAACCCGTAACCTATCCCTAAAAGTAACCCTAAACCTAACGCTTAACCCTAACCCTAACCCGTACCCTAACCCGTACCCTAACCCTAAACCTAACCCTAACCCTAAACAGTACCCTAACCCTAACCCGTACCCTAACCCTAACCCGTACCCTAAACCTAAACCTAACCCTAAACCGTACCCTAACCCTAAAACGTACCCTATCCCTAACCCTAACCGTACCCTAACCCTAACCCTAACCCTAAACCGTACCCTAACCCGTACCCTAATCCTAACACTAACCCTATCCCTAACCCTAACCTCTAAACCTAACCCTAACTCTAACCCTAACACGTACCCAAACACGTACCCTAAACCTAACCCTAAACCCGTACCCTAACCCTAAACCTAACCCGTACCCTAACCCTAACCCGTACCCTAACCCTAACCCTACCCCGTACCCTGATCCTAACCCTAACCCTAACCCGATCCCGTAACCTAACCCTAACCCTAACCCTATCCCTAACCCGTAACCTAACCCTAAACCTAACCCTAACCGTAACCCGAACCCTGAACCGCACCCTAACCCTAACCCTAATCCTAACCCTAACCCGTATCCTAACCCTAACCCGTACCCTAACCCGTAACCTAACCCTAACCCTAACCCTAACCCGTACCCTAACCCTAACCCGTACCCTAACCCTAACCCTAACCCTAACCCGTACCGTAACCCGTACCCTAACCCTAACCCTTACCCTAAACCTAACCCGTACCCTAACCCTAATCCTCACCCTAATCCTAACCCTAACCCTAACCCGTACCTTAACCCTATCACTAACCCTAAACCTAACCCTAAGCCGTACCCTAACCCTAAACCTAACCCTAACCCTAACCCGTACCCTAACCCGTACCCTAACCCTAACCCCTAACTCTAACCCTAACCCGTACCCTAACCATAACCCTAAACCTAAGCTGTACCCTAACTCTAACCCTAACCCTAACACGTACCCTAAACCTAACCCTAACACGTACCCTCACCCTAACCCTAACCCGTACCCTAACCCTAACCCGTACCCTAACCCTAACCCTAAACTTAACCCGTACCCTAACCCTAACACGTACCCTAACCCTAACCCAAAGCCTAACCCTAAACCGTACCCTAACCCTAACCCTAAACCCTAACCCTAACCCGTACCCTAACCCGTACCCAAACCCTAACCCGTACCCTAACCCTAACCCGTAACCTAACCCGTACCCTAACCCTAACCCTAAAACTAACACTAACCCGAACCCTAACACTAACCCGTACCCTAACCCGTACCCTATCCCTACACTAACCCTAACCCTAAACCTAACCCCTAACACCTAACCCTAACCCTAACCCTAACCCTAACCCGTAACCTACCCTAACCCTAACCCTAACCTAGCCCGTAACCTAACCCTAAACCTAACCCGTACCCTAACCCTAACCCTAACCCTAACCCTAACCCCTAACCCCTAACCCTAAACCTAACCCTAACCCTAACCCGTACGCTAACCCTAACACTAACCCTAACGCTAAACCTAACCAGAACCCGTACCCTAACCCTAACCCATACCCTAAGCCTACCCTAAACCTAACCCTAACCCTAAACCTTACCCTAACCCGTACCCTAACCCGTACCCTAAACCTAACCCTAACACTAAACCTAACCCGTACCCTAACCCTAACCCTAACACTAACACTAACCCTAATCCGTACCCTAACCCTAACCCGTACCCTAACCCTAACCCTAACCCTAACCCTAACCCGTACCCTAACCCTAACCCGTACCCTAACCCTAACCCGTACCCTAACCCGTACCCTAAACCGTACCCTAACCCTAACCCGTACGCTAACACTAACCCTAACCTTAACCCGTACCCTAACCCTAACCCTAAACCGTACGCTAACCCTAACCCGTACCCTAACCCTAACCCTAACCCTAAACCTAACCCGTACCCTAACCCTAACCCTAAACCTAACCCTAACCAGTACCCTAAACCTAACCCGTACCCTAACCCTAACCCTAACCCTAAACCGTACCCTAACGCTAAAACGTACCCTAACCCTAACCCTAACCCATACACTATCCCTAAACCTAACCCTAACCCGTACCCAAACCCGTACCCTAATCCTAACCCTAACCCTTTCCCTTACCCTAACCTCTAACCCTAACCCTAACACTAATCCTAACCCTAACCCTAACACGTATCTTAAACCTAACCCTAACCCGTACCCTAACCCTAACCCTAACCCGTACCCTAACCCTAACCCGTACCCTAACCCGTACCCTAACCCTAACCCTAACCCGTACCCTAACCCTAACCCTAACCCTAACCCTAACACTAACCCGTGCCCTAACCCTAACCCGTACCCTAACCCATACCCTAACCCTAACCCTAACCCTAACCCTAACCCTAACACTAATCCCTAACCCCTAACACTAACACTAACCCGTACCCGTACCCTAACCCTAACCCTAACCCGAAACCCTAACCCTAACCCTAACCCGTACCCTAACCCTAACCCGTACCCTAACCCGTACCCTAACCCTAACCCGTACCCTAACCCTAACCCTAACCCTAATCCTAACACTAACCCGTGCCCTAACCCTAACCCGTACCCTAACCTGTACCCTAACCCTAACCCTAACCTTAACCCTAACACTAACCCCTAACCCCTAACCCTAACCCTAACCCGTACCCTAACCCTAACCCTAACCCTAACCCTAACACTAAACCCTAACCCCTAACCCAAACCCTAACCCTAACCCTAACCCGTACCCTAACCCTAAACCTAACCCGTACCCTAACCCTAACGCTAACCCTAACCCTAACCCTGTCCTAACCCTAACCCTAACCCTAACCCTAACCCGTACCCTAACCCTAACCCTAACCCTAACCCTAACCCTAACCCTAACCCGTACCCTAAACCTAACCCGTACCCTAACCCTAACCCTAACCCTAACCCTAACCCCTAACCCTAAACCTAACCCTAACCCTAACCCGTACGCTAACCCTAACACTAACCCTAACGCTAAACGTAACCCTAACCCGTACCCTAAACCTAACCCATACCCTAAGACTAACCCTAAACCTAACCCTAACCCTAACCCTAACCCTAACCCGTACCCTAAACCGTACCCTAAACCTAACCCTAACCCTAAACCTAACCCGTACCCTAACCCTAACCCTAACACTAACACTAACCCTAACCTGTACCCTAACCCTAACCCGTACCCTAACCCTAACCCGTACCCTAACCATAACCCGTACCCTAACCCTATCCCTAACCCTAACCCTAACCCTAACACTAACCCGTGCCCTAACCCTAACCCGTACCCTAACCCGTACCCTAACCCTAACCCTAACCCTAACCCTAACCCTAACCCTAACACTAACCCCTAACTCCTAACCCTAACACTAACCCGTACCCTAACCCTAACCCTAACCCTAAACCTAACACTAACCCCTAAACCCTAACCCTAACCCTAACCCTAACCTTAACCCTAACCCGTACCCTAACCCTAACCCTAACCCGTACCCTAACTCTAACGCTAACCCTAACCCTAACCCTTTCCTAACCCTAACCCTAACCCTAACCCTAACCCTAACCCTAACCCTAACCCTAACCCGTACCCTAACCCTAACCCGTACCCTAACCCTAACCCTAACCCTAACCCTAACCCTAACCCTAACACTTACGCTAACCCTAACCCTAAACCGTACCCTAACCCGTACCCTAACCCTCACCCGTACACTAAACCTAACCCTAACTCTAACCCTAAACCTAACCCCTAACCCTAACCCTAACCCGTACCCTAACCCTAACACTAACCCGTACCCTGACCCTAACCCGTACCCTAACCCTAACCCTAACCCGTACCCTAACCCTAACCCGAACCCTAACCCTAACCCTAACCCCTAACCCTAACCCTAACACGTACCCTAAACCTGACCCTAACCCGTACCCTAACCCTAACCCGTAACCTAACCCTAACCCGTACCCTAAACCTAACCCTAACCCGTACCCTAACCCTAACCCTAACCCTAAACCTAACCCGTACCCTAACGCTAACCCTAACACTAAACCTAACCCTAACCAGTACCCTAAACCTAACCCTAACCCTTACCCTAACCCTAACCCTAACTCGTACCGTAACCCTAACCCTAACCCTAACCCCTAACCCTGACCCTAACCCTAACCCTAACACTAACCCTAACCCGTAACCTAACCCTAACCCTAACCCTAACCCCTAACCATAACCCTAACCCTAACACTAACCCTAAACCTAACCCTAAACCTAACCCGTACACTAACCCTAACCCATACCATAAACCTAACCCTAACCCGTACACTAACCCTAACCCTAACCCATACCCTAACCCTAACCCTATCCCGTACACTAACCCTAAACCTAACCCTAACCCTAAACAGTATCCTAACCCTAACCCGTAACCTAAACCTAACCCTAACCCGTACCCTAACCCTAACCCGTACCCTACCCTAACCCTAACCCTAACCCTAACCCGTACCCTAACCCTAAACCTAACCCGTTCCCTAACCCTAACCCTAACCCTAACCCCTAACCCCTAACACTAAACCTAACCCTAAACCTACCCCGTACCCTAACCCTAACCCATACCCTAAGCCTAAACCTAACCCTAACCCTAACCCTAAACCTAACCCCTAACCCTAACCCTAACCCGTACCCTAACCCTAACCCTAACCCTAACTCTAACCCGTATCCAAACCCTAACCCTAACCCTAACCTAACCCCAACCCGTAACCTAACCCTAACCCTAACCCGTAATCTAACCCGTAACCTAACCCTAACCCAAACCCTAACCCGTACCCTAACCCGTAACCTAACCCTAACCCTAACCCTAAACCTAACCCGTACCCTAACCCTAACCCTAACCTAACACTAACCCTAACCCGTACCCTAACACTAACCCTAACCCTAACTCTAACCCTATCCGGTAACCCTAAACCTAACCCTAAACCTAACCTTAACCCTAACCCTAACCCGTACGTTAACCCTAACTCTAACCCTAACACTAACACTAACCCGTACCCTAACCCTAAACCTAAGCCTAACCCGTAACCTATCTCTAACCCCTAATCCTAACCCTAACACTTACCCTAAACCTAACACTAAACCCTAACCCGTACCCTAAACCTAACCCTAAACCTAACCCGTACCCTAACCCTAACCCGTACCCTAACCCTAACCCTAACCCGTACCCTAACCCTAACCCGTACCCTAACCCTAACCCTAACCCTAACCCGTAATCTAACCCGTACCCTTACCCTAACCCGTGCGCTAACACTAACCCTAACCCTAACCCGTACCTTAACCTAACCCCTACCCTAAACCTAACCCTAACCCGTACGCTAACCCTAACCCGTACCCTAACCCTAACCCTAACCCTAACCCTAAACCTAAACCGTAGCCTAACCCTAACCCTAACCCTAACCCTAACCCTAACCCGTACCCTAACCCTAACACGTACCCTAACCCTAACCCTAAACCGTACCCTAACCTAAAACGTACACTAACCCTAACCCTAACCCATACCCTAACCCTAAACCTAACCCTAACCCATACCCAAACCCCGTACCCTAATCCTAACCCTAACCCTATCCCTAACCCTAAGCTCTAACCCTACCCTAACACTAACCCTAACCCTAACACGTACCCTAACCGTAAACCTAACCCGTACCCTAACCCTAACTACTAACCCTAACCCGTACCCTAACCCTAAACCTAAGCCTAACCCGTACCCTATCTCTAACCCCTAAACCTAACCCTAACACTTCCCCTAAACCTAACACTAAACCCTAACCCGTACCCTAAACCGAACCCTAAACCTAACCCGTACCCTAACCCTAACCCTAACCCGTACCCTAACCCTAACCCTAACCCGTACCCTAACCCTAACCCGTACCCTAGCCTAACCCTTACCCTAATCCGTAATCTAACCCGTACCCTAACCCTAACCCGTACGCTAACACTAACACTAACCCTAACCCGTACCTTAACCTAACCCGTACCCTAAACCTAACCCTAACCCGTACGCTAACCCTAACCCGTACCCTAACCCTAACCCTAACCCTAACCCTAAACCTAAACCGTAGACTAACCCTAACCCTAACCCTAAACCTAACCCTAACCCGTACCCTAACCCTAACACGTACACTAACCCTAACCCTAACCCTAAACCGTACCCTAACCTAAAACGTACACTAATCCTAACCCTAACCCATACCCTAACCCTAACCCTAACTCTAACCCTAAACCGTACCCTAAAACTAACCCTAACCCTAACCGTACCCTAACCCTAACCCTAAACCTAACCCTAACCCGTACCCTTACCCTAACCCTAACCCTTACCCTAACCCGTACCCAAACCCTCACCCGTACACTAACCCTAAACCTAACCCTAACCCTAACCCTAACCCCTAACCCTAACCCTAACCCGTACCCTAACCCTAACCCTAACCCGTACCCTAACACTAACCCGTACCCTAACCCTAACCCTAACCCTAAACCTAAACCTAACCATAACCCGTACCCTAACCCTAACCCGAATCCTAACCCTAACCCCTACCCTAACCCTAACCCTAACCCGTACCGTAACCCTAACCCGTACCCTAAACCTAACCCTAACCTGTACCCTAACCCTAACACTAACCCTAACCCTAACCCTAAACCTAACCCTGACCCTAACCCTACCCTAACACTAACCCTAACCCGTAACCTATCCCTAAAAGTAACCCTAAACCTAACGCTTAACCCTAACCCTAACCCGTACCCTAACCCCGTACCCTAACCCTAAACCTAACCCTAACCCTAAACAGTACCCTAACCCTAACCCGTACCCTAACCCTAACCCGTACCCTAAACCTAAACCTAACCCTAAACCGTACCCTAACCCTAAAACGTACCCTATCCCTAACCCTAACCGTACCCTAACCCTAAACCTAACCCTAAACCGTACCCTAACCCGTACCCTAATCCTAACACTAACCCTATCCCTAACCCTAACCTCTAAACCTAACCCTAACTCTAACCCTAACACGTACCCAAACACGTACCCTAAACCTAACCCTAACCCGTACCCTAACCCTAAACCTAACCCGTACCCTAACCCTAACCCGTACCCTAACCCTAACCCTACCCCGTACCCCTGATCCTAACCCTAACCCTAACCCGATCCCGTAACCTAACCCTAACCCTAACCCTATCCCTAACCCGTAACCTAACCCTAAACCTAACCCTAACCGTAACCCGAACCCTGAACCGCACCCTAACCCTAACCCTAATCCTAACCCTAACCCGTATCCTAACCCTAACCCGTACCCTAACCCCGTAACCTAACCCTAACCCTAACCCTAACCCGTACCCTAACCCTAACCCGTACCCTAACCCTAACCCTAACCTAACCCGTACCGTAACCCGTACCCTAACCCTAACCCTTACCCTAAACCTAACCCGTACCCTAAACCTAATCCTCACCCTAATCCTAACCCTAACCCTAACCCGTACCTTAACCTATCACTAACCCTAACCCTAACCCTAACCCGTACCCTAACCCTAAACCTAACCCTAACCCTAACCCGTACCCTAACCCGTACCCTAACCCTAACCCCTAACTCTAACCCTAACCCGTACCCTAACCCTAACCCTAAACCTAAGCTGTACCCTAACTCTAACCCTAACCCTAACACGTACCCTAAACCTAACCCTAACCCGTACCCTCACCCTAACCCTAACCCGTACCCTAACCCTAACCCGTACCCTAACCCTAACCCTAAACTTAACCCGTACCCTAACCCTAACACGTACCCTAACCCTAACCCAAAGCCTAACCCTAAACCGTACCCTAACCCTAACCCTAACCCTAAACCTAACCCGTACCCTAACCCGTACCCAAACCCTAACCCGTACCCTAACCCTAACCCGTAACCTAACCCGTACCCTAACCCTAACCCTAAAACTAACACTAACCCGAACCCTAACACTAACCCATACCCTAACCCGTACCCTATCCCTACACTAACCCTAACCCTAACCCTAACCCCTAACACCTAACCCTAACCCTAACCCTAACCCTAACCCGTAACCTACCCTAACCCTAACCCTAACCCTAGCCCGTAACCTAACCCTAAACCTAACCCGTACCCTAACCCTAACCCTAACCCTAACCCTAACCCCTAACCCCTAACCCTAAACCTAACCCTAACCCTAACCCGTACGCTAACCCTAACACTAACCCTAACGCTAAACCTAACCCGAACCCGTACCCTAACCCTAACCCATACCCTAAGCCTACCCTAAACCTAACCCTAACCCTAAACCTTACCCTAACCCGTACCCTAACCCGTACCCTAAACCTAACCCTAACACTAAACCTAACCCGTACCCTAACCCTAACCCTAACACTAACACTAACCCTAATCCGTACCCTAACCCTAACCCGTACCCTAAACCTAACCCTAACCCTAACCCTAACCCGTACCCTAACCCTAACCCGTACCCTAACCCTAACCCGTACCCTAACCCGTACCCTAACCCGTACCCTAACCCTAACCCGTACGCTAACACTAACCCTAACCTTAACCCGTACCCTAACCCTAACCCTAAACCGTACGCTAACCCTAACCCGTACCCTAACCCTAACCCTAACCCTAAACCTAACCCGTACCCTAACCCTAACCCTAAACCTAACCCTAACCAGTACCCTAAACCTAACCCGTACCCTAACCCTAACCCTAAACCTAACCCTAACCCGTACCCTAACCCGTACCCTAACCCTAACCCTAACCCTAACCCTAACCCTAACACTAATCCCTAACCCCTAACACTAACACTAACACGTACCCTAACCCTAACCCTAACCCTAAACCTAACACTAACCCATAACCCCTAACCCTAACCCTAACCCTAACCTTAAACCTAACCCTTACCCTTACCCTAACCCTAACCCGTACACTAACCCTAACGCTAACCCTAACCCTAACCCTTTCCTAACCCTACCCTAACCCTAACGCTAACCCTAACCCTAACCCTTTCCTAACCCTACCCCTAACCCTAACCCTAACCCTAACCCGTACCCTAACCCTAACCCGTACCCTAACCCTAACCCTAACCCTAACCCTAACCCTAACCCTAACCCTTACGCTAACCCTAACCCTAAACCGTACCCTAACCCGTACCCTAACCCTCACCCGTACACTAACCCTAACCCTAACTCTAACCCTAACCCTAACCCCTAACCCTAACCCTAACCCGTACCCGAACCCTAACCCTAACCCGTACCCTAACCCTAACCCGTACCCTAACGCTAACCCTAACCCTAACCCGTACCCTAACCCTAACCCGTACCCTAACCCTAACCCTAACCCTAACCCCTAACCTAACCCTAACACGTACCCTAAACCTGACCCTAACCCGTACCCTAACCCTAACCCGTAACCTAACCCTAACCCGTACCCTAAGCCTAACCCTAACCCGTACCCTAACCCTTACCTTAACCCTAACCCTAACCCTAACCCTAACCCGTACCCTAACGCCAACCATAACACTAACCCTAACCCTAACCAGTACCCTAACCCTAACCCTAACCCTAACCCTAACCCTAACCCGTACTGTAACCCTAACACTAACCCTAACCCCTAACCCTGACCCTAACCCTAACCCTAACACTAACCCTAACCCGTAACCTAACCCTAACCCTAACCCTAACCCTAACCCCTAACCATAACCCTAACCCTAACACTAACCCTTAACCTAACCCTAAACCTAACCCGTACACTAACCCTAACCCGTACCATAATCCTAACCCTAACCCGTACCCTAACCCTAAACCTAACCCATACCCTAACCCTAACCCTAACCCGTAACCTAACCCTAACCCTAACCCTAACCCGTACCCTAACCCTAACCCGTAACCTAACCCTAACCCTAACCCTAACCCGTACCGTAACCCGTACCCTAACCCTAACCCTTACCCTAAACCTAACCCGTACCCTAACCCTAATCCTCACCCTAATCCTAACCCTAACCCTAACCCGTACCTTAACCCTATCACTAACCCTAACCCTAACCCTAACCCGTACCCTAACCCTAAACCTAACCCTAACCCCTAACCCGTACCCTAACCCGTACCCTAACCCTAACCCTAACTCTAACCCTAACCCGTACCCTAACCCTAACCCTAAACCTAAGCTGTACCCTAACTCTAACCCTAACCCTAACACGTACCCTAAACCTAACCCTAACCCGTACCCTCACCCTAACCCTAACCCGTACCCTAACCCTAACCCGTACCCTAACCCTAACCCTAAACTTAACCCGTACCCTAACCCTAACACGTACCCTAACCCTAACCCAAAGCCTAACCCTAAACCGTACCCTAACCCTAACCCTAACCCTAACCCTAACCCGTACCCTAACCCGTACCCAAACCCTAACCCGTACCCTAACCCTAACCCGTAACCTAACCCGTACCCTAACCCTAACCCTAAAACTAACACTAACCCGAACCCTAACACTAACCCGTACCCTAACCCGTACCCTAACCCTAACCCGTACCCTAACCCTAACCCTAACCCTAACCCTAACACTAACCCGTGCCCTAACCCTAACCCGTACCCTAACCCGTACCCTAACCCTAACCCTAACCCTAACCCTAACCCTAACACTAATCCCTAACCCCTAACACTAACACTAACCCGTACCCGTACCCTAACCCTAACCCTAACCCGAAACCCTAACCCTAACCCTAACCCGTACCCTAACCCTAACCCGTACCCTAACCCGTACCCTAACCCTAACCCGTACCCTAACCCTAACCCTAACCCTAATCCTAACACTAACCCGTGCCCTAACCCTAACCCGTACCCTAACCTGTACCCTAACCCTAACCCTAACCTTAACCCTAACACTAACCCCTAACCCCTAACCCTAACCCTAACCCGTACCCTAACCCTAACCCTAACCCTAACCCTAACACTAAACCCTAACCCTAACCCAAACCCTAACCCTAACCCTAACCCGTACCCTAACCCCTAAACCTAACCCGTACCCTAACCCTAACGCTAACCCTAACCCTAACCCTGTCCTAACCCTAACCCTAACCCTAACCCTAACCCGTACCCTAACCCTAACCCTAACCCTAACCCTAACCCTAACCCTAACCCGTACCCTAAACCTAACCCGTACCCTAACCCTAACCCTAACCCTAACCCTAACCCCTAACCCTAAACCTAACCCTAACCCTAACCCGTACGCTAACCCTAACACTAACCCTAACGCTAAACGTAACCCTAACCCGTACCCTAAACCTAACCCATACCCTAAGACTAACCCTAAACCTAACCCTAACCCTAACCCTAACCCTAACCCGTACCCTAAACCGTACCCTAAACCTAACCCTAACCCTAAACCTAACCCGTACCCTAACCCTAACCCTAACACTAACACTAACCCTAACCTGTACCCTAACCCTAACCCGTACCCTAACCCTAACCCGTACCCTAACCCTAACCCGTACCCTAACCCTATCCCTAACCCTAACCCTAACCCTAACACTAACCCGTGCCCTAACCCTAACCCGTACCCTAACCCGTACCCTAACCCTAACCCTAACCCTAACCCTAACCCTAACCCTAACCCTAACACTAACCCCTAACTCCTAACCCTAACACTAACCCGTACCCTAACCCTAACCCTAACCCTAAACCTAACACTAACCCCTAAACCCTAACCCTAACCCTAACCCTAACCTTAACCCTAACCCGTACCCTAACCCTAACCCTAACCCGTACCCTAACTCTAACGCTAACCCTAACCCTAACCCTTTCCTAACCCTAACCCTAACCCTAACCCTAACCCTAACCCTAACCCTAACCCTAACCCGTACCCTAACCCTAACCCGTACCCTAACCCTAACCCTAACCCTAACCCTAACCCTAACCCTTACGCTAACCCTAACCCTAAACCGTACCCTAACCCGTACCCTAACCCTCACCCGTACACTAAACCTAACCCTAACTCTAACCCTAAACCTAACCCCTAACCCTAACCCTAACCCGTACCCTAACCCTAACACTAACCCGTACCCTGACCCTAACCCGTACCCTAACCCTAACCCTAACCCGTACCCTAACCCTAACCCGTACCCTAACCCTAACCCTAACCCCTAACCCTAACCCTAACACGTACCCTAAACCTGACCCTAACCCGTACCCTAACCCTAACCCGTAACCTAACCCTAACCCGTACCCTAAACCTAACCCTAACCTAACCCGTACCCTAACCCTAACCCTAACCCTAAACCTAACCCGTACCCTAACGCTAACCCTAACACTAAACCTAACCCTAACCAGTACCCTAAACCTAACCCTAACCCTTACCCTAACCCTAACCCTAACTCGTACCGTAACCCTAACCCTAACCCTAACCCCTAACCCTGACCCTAACCCTAACCCTAACACTAACCCTAACCCGTAACCTAACCCTAACCCTAACCCTAACCCCTAACCATAACCCTAACCCTAACACTAACCCTAAACCTAACCCTAAACCTAACCCGTACACTAACCCTAACCCATACCATAAACCTAACCCTAACCCGTACACTAACCCTAACCCTAACCCATACCCTAACCCTAACCCTATCCCGTACACTAACCCTAAACCTAACCCTAACCCTAAACAGTATCCTAACCCTAACCCGTAACCTAAACCTAACCCTAACCCGTACCCTAACCCGAACCCGTACCCTACCCTAACCCTAACCCTAACCCTAACCCGTACCCTAACCCTAAACCTAACCCGTTCCCTAACCCTAACCCTAACCCTAACCCTAACCCCTAACCCCTAACACTAAACCTAACCCTAAACCTACCCCGTACCCTAACCCTAACCCATACCCTAAGCCTAAACCTAACCCTAACCCTAACCCTAAACCTAACCCCTAACCCTAACCCTAACCCGTACCCTAACCCTAACCCTAACCCTAACTCTAACCCGTATCCAAACCCTAACCCTAACCCTAACCTAACCCCAACCCGTAACCTAACCCTAACCCTAACCCGTAATCTAACCCGTAACCTAACC
>JAVLSZ010000874.1:0-21550 GCA_032313775.1 Urocyon cinereoargenteus
GGGCATCTGTGCCTGTAAACAGGCATGTTGATGGAATATTTCTACCTTATTTGATTTAATTGTTGTCACTTGACATTGGTGCGTGCTTTTTTATCCTATCCCCAGACTGTGATGCCCCCAGATATGGTTTTCTTTTTTAAAATTCCCCTGGCTATTCGGGGTCTTTTTTGATTCCACACAAATCTTAAAATAATTTGTTCTAACTCTCTGAAGAAAGTCCATGGTATTTTGATAGGGATTGCATTGAACGTGTAAATTGCCCTGGGTAACATTGACATTTTCACAATATTAATTCTGCCAATCCATGAGCATGGAATATTTTCCATCTCTTTGTGTCTTCCTCAATTTCTTTCAGAAGTGTTCTATAGTTTTTAGGGTATAGATCCTTTACCTCTTTGGTTAGGTTTATTCCTAGGTATCTTATGCTTTTGGGTGCAATTGTAAATGGGATTGACTCCTTAATTTCTCTTTCTTCAGTCTCATTGTTAGTGTATAGAAATGCCATTGATTTCTGGACATTGATTTTGTATCCTGCCACGCTACCAAATTGCTGTATGAGTTCTAACAATCTTGGGGTGGAGGCTTTTGGGTTTTCTATGTAGAGTATCATGTCATACTGATGTCTTTCAAATCCAAAGATAACCAAATAGAAACCTTTGTCTGAATTTCCTATAGGCTCCTCAGATCTACCCTGCCATTATCTAATCTTGTGATGGGCTCCTCCCCCTTTCCCCACTAATATGATTGTCTTCTGTAATCCTTATGCCTGTTCATGTTGTGGCCAGCTAAGTTCCAAGAGGGAGAAATCATAGTATCTTTCTCAAACCCATCCTCTTCCCTGCTCAGACCTATCCAATTTGCCACCAACTCTTAACGTTTCCTTCAACATGCCATTTGCTTTTTATCCCCACTGCCCTAGTCTTAGTTACCTCTGACTTGGACTGTAGCCACAGGAGACTTTTTGCTTCCTTGATTCCAACCAGTTCTTCACATTGATGACAATTCTTTTTTTCTGAGATGTCACTTCTGCAGCAAAAAGACAAACAAGATCTCTGGCTTCTTTCATTATAGAAGAAAAATCATTCTCTATTTGGTGAGCAGAGATGATTATACTCTAGTGCCAACTTAATACTTCTTTGTGCACAACACTCTAAATTTCAACCACACTAATTTGTTACCATTCCTCCAGTACGCTATGCCAGGTCATAGGTCCTCTTCTTTGTACAGGCTTCCCAGAGCCTCCATCACCTCTGCTGGGCCCTGACTACCTGCTTCCCTTCTAACACAGACTCCAAGGGTGAACTTGTCCCAGCTTCACCCAAGTAGTTGATTGTTCCTTGTTCTGTGCTCTTTGGTCCTTACTCCCTTATGATACAGTTATCTGTTTAACTACAATTTGTCTGCCTATTTTAATTTTTTTAAAATTTATGTGAGAGAGAGAGAGAGAGAGAGAGAGAGAGAGAGAGGCAGAGACACAGGCAGAGGGAGAAGCAGGCTCCATACACCAGGAGCCCAACGTGGGATTCGATCCCGGGTCTCCAGGATCGCGCCCTGGGCCAAAGGCAGGCGCCAAACCGCTGTGCCACCCAGGGATCCCTGTCTGCCTATTTTAATCTCTTTTTACTAAACCATTGAGTTCATAGAGGACCGCCATATATCTTATTGATCTGCATAATTATAGGGTCAAGAACAGCCCATAGCACAAAGAATAGGCCCAATAAATGATCCTTGTTATTTCCTCAACAGACATTTATATAGGGCTCAGTATGAGCCAGGTACTATTCTAGATTATTTATATAGACTCCTGAAAATTTCACTATAGCACTTATCCGATAGGTAAAATTGTGACCCTCATGTTATAGGTGAGGGCATTGAAGCACTGAGAAGTTAAATAACTTGCTCAAGGTGCACAGCTGTTACATATCTGAGCACAGTATGGAATACATGCATCAGACACGAGTTCTTAACTATACTATCTTTCAGTGTAGCCCCAAAACCAGAAGCCCAAATTAATTCATTTTGTGAAATCCTTGCTTTTAGAGAAAAAGGAAAATAACAAAGAAATCTTCATAATGAATGCATTATACATTAAAAATGAGGATAATGTGTTTTCAGTTTCTTCGAGGAAGTAAGCTTCAGTTGCCTACTGTGGTAGATGTCTTAACAATGGTTTATTTTTTGGATTCCTCCCCCATCTCATTTTTTCTTTATTTTGAAATATCACCCTTTTATTCCTTATATATTTCCTATATATCACAAACTGTTTTCCTTGGAATATACTTTTCAGAGTCTACTCCTGAAGAAACTCTGCTAAGACAATGATGTTTATAATAATTACCTTGGTTGCAAAATACTGTATATAAAAAAAACTTCAATCTGTTAACATATTAAGAAGAAAGTGTTGCAGCACATTGGGGAATATCTTTTACAATACTTGATTATAAACTCACTTCGGTGCCCTGCTCTGGGCCTCTGGCACTCTGCCCAAGTTTACTGTTTTAATTCCACTTTAACCAATAAGACAAAACAACAACTTTAATAAAAATAAGTACCTACCCAGACCTACTCTTCATGCAATAGATTCTTTCCAGTAAAAAGGAACATGAATCTTTCTCTCAGACACCAAATGAATGAGCAATGAGAAAATGGCCTTTTATTATATACCAGGGGTTGAAGTGACTACCACTAGAAAACAATTTATTGGGGTCTCTTGAACTCCTCTCTGCATGGATCATGAGGCCTTGAGTGAGATTTGTCTTCAGGCAAAATTTTTCCTATTTGGGATACTTCGGCCTCTGAGGACAAAGTAACGGGAACACAACAGTTGTTTTTAATATTGTAAAAATCCTAATGGAATTCATACTTTTGCCTCCCAAAATCATTGTGCAGGATAACCCAAGGGTTAAACATACAGTTGGAATCTTACTATTTCATACTTGTCTAAAGCTCTGACCAGAAGTTAGTTTTTATCTTTAATAAAAATGGAGATTAGTTACTTAATAAAAGCAGTTTTATAAGTTAACATCTTAAAAACTTGGAGTTAGGGATGGATGAGGAGTAGGAGTGAATGGGTCCTTGGTGAAAAGTTTGTATCACTAAATACACAGCACAGGGCACACAGAAAGCCACCTGTTCATGTGAGTGAAGCCGAAAGTAATATACCAAGGAAAAATAATTCAAACTCTAGTTATTGTGTGATGTGCTCCAAAATGCCAGTTGTGATCAGGAAAAGGAATCTTGGAGTCACCTAAAATATATGGATTCAGTCCTACAGACTTAAGCTGAATGTTTGTTAGATTAGGTGCTGCTTTAGTTAGACCAGAAAACTACTGGGCCCCTGCAGGAATAAAGAAGCATGAGGGCGTGTTGGATACAAGCCCAGTGCATCTGGTTTTGGAAGAGATTCATTTGGGCTGCATGCCTCAAGGAAAACCTTGCAAACCTGAAGGACACTGGATCTACCTGACACTTGTAGTTTTACTGCCATGCACTGTAACCTGATTGTATGCAATAAATTTAAAAATGTTTTTTTCTGATTTCAAAAGCAATTCTTCTGTTAGAAAGATTAAAGCAAAAACCAAACTCCTATAAAGAAGAAACTAGGGGGATCCCTGGATGACTCAGTGGTTTAGTGCCTGCCTTCGGCCCAGGGCGTGATCCTGGAGTCCCGGATGCAATCCCATATCAGGCTCCCTGCATGGAGCCTGCTTCTCTCTCTGCCTATGTCTTTGCCTCTCTCTCTGTGTCTCTCATGACTAAATTAAATAAAATCTTTAAAAAAAAAAAACAAGAAGAAACTAGTGCTTCCATCAGTGTGTCTTAGAAAAAAAGTCATGTATTATGTTACCACTGTTTCATTTCAGTTGATCTCAGTCCATTGTTCTCCCCATAATATATTATTAAAAAATACTTAAATTCAATTTACCAACAATCTATTATTTTTGTTTTTATGTATTTGTAATCACGGTGTACATGTAGCTTTGTACTTTAATTTTTATTTCACATTAAATGCATTTTTCCACATTATGGCATAGTCTTCATGCCTGCAGGGTGTTTCACTCAGTAGATAATTTTTTTCTATTGTTAGATGTTTATTTTCTGTTTGTTAATGTTGTAATGAAGAGTTTTATGATTTATTTGAATATTTTAGATCATTTCCTTAAGTTATAGTTCCTCCAGAATATGGAGTATAGGCTATATTTATTGTTCACTGTTGCATTCTGAGTGCCAATCTCAATGCCTAGCATTGGTATGTACTTCATAAATTTTTGTTAGATAAATGGTGAATGAAGAGGAAATACTGGATTAAATTGCATGAAGAAATTTTTATTGTCACTCTTTGAACTGGATAGATACTTTTGCAAGTGTTACTTCATTTAATTTGAAGAAAGGCTCAGTGATGTAGCTGAAGAATCAGAGGTTGAGGGACTGAGTTACAGTCCATATGGGTAGTGTGGAGCAAGTATTCAGACTTTGGTCCTTTAATGGTAACCTCAGTGTCTCTTCATTTTGCCACATTGTCCCTCTTCTAAATGTTCTCATTAAGAAAATCAAGAACACTAAGCCTGGAGGCTTCACCTGTTGCTTGTCAACAGTTAGTAGGAAGGTCTAGCTGGTTGGCTTGAGCAGAGTTTGCCAAAATGTGGTCGGTGTACCACTTCCATAGAGCATACCTGCAGGGCTTATTAAACTGGCAGATATTTATACCTTTCCCAACACCTAAAGAATCAGAATTTCCAAGGGATAGGGAGGTTTCTGTGCAGTTGGAATCTGCATCTTTATCAAGCAGCCTGTTGTGTGTCATGGTCCCCCAAATGGTTGAAATCTTAACTCCTGGTACCTGTGAATGTGACCTTACTTGAAAATAAGACTTCTGCAGAGGTAATCCAGTGAAGGTAGATGAGGTCTTATTAGTTTATGATAGAACTTAATCCAATTATAGGCATCCTTGTATGATAAGGGAACTTTGGATACAGAGGAGACACAGGGGAAAATGCTATGTTGAGACACAGAAGACAGAGGGACAAGCACCTCTGAACACAGAGGTAGAGATTGGAGTGATGCATCTATAAGCCAAAGAATTAAAAGCCAAGCATTACTGGCAACCTCCAGAAGCTGGGAAGAGGCAAGGAAAGATTTTTCTCTAGAACAGAGAGAACATGGCCCTTTCAACACTTCAATTGCAAACTTCTAACCTGCAGGACTGTAAAAGGATACATTTCTGCTTGAAGCAGCCTGGTTTGCCAGCATCCCCAGGAATCTAATACACATCCCTAGAAACATTTTGTGCCTGCTTAAGTTTGAGAGCCACTAGTTAGACTTGGTTTTAAGTCCTAAATTGATTAACGAAAAATAGCATTTTAAAAACTGAAGTGATCAAATGAAGGGCAAGACTGTGTTACCATCAAAGAAAGTCAGGGTTAATAAACATGGTACATTTGGATTAATGAACAAAATTCTATTTTGGCACATCTGGAATTCCGGCTACATTTTGAAAAAGGGATAGACCAAATCTCAATGTGCATGTTTCACACCAGAAAAGAAGCATTCATATTTGAGATACTTAGATCTAAAGCTTTATGTCTTTAATATTGCTCACCAATATTGGGGCACCTAGGTGGCACATTGGTTAAGCATCTGACTCTGATTTCAGTTCAGGTCATGATCTCAGGGTCCTGAGATTGAGCTCCCTATCAGGCTCTGCTCTCAGTGTGGAATCTGCTTGAGATTCTTTCCCTCATTCTCTGCCCTTCCCCCTGCTCACACACTCTCTCTCTCCTCTCTCAAATAAAATAAATAAATAAATAAATAAATAAATAAATAAATAAATAATAAATAAAATCTTCCAAAAAATTACTAGTCTTTTAAGGGCTCAAATACAGAGCTTCTATTTTTTTAAGTTTTTTTTTTAAATTTATTCATGAATGAGAGACGCAGAGAGACACAGGCAGAGAGAGAAGCAGGCTCCATGCAGGGAGCCAGATGTGGGACTCGATCCCAGGTCTCCAGGATCACACCCCAGGCTGAAGGTGGCGCTAAACCCCTGAGGCAACCAGGGCTGTCCCAGAGCTTCTATTTTAATAAATTATTGATAGATCAATAAATGATAGATGATAGATAGATAGATAGATAGATAGGGAAGTTTTAAAGTTTTAATTTAAATTCCAGTTAGTAAACATAGCGTAATATTGGTTTCAGGTGTAGAATTAATGATTCATCAGTTACATAGTATGCCCATCACCCATTTAGCCAACCCCCTGCCCACTTCCCCTCCATCAACCCTGTTTGTTCTCTATACTTAAGAGTCTTTTATGATTTGCCTCCCTCTCTTTTTTCCCCCTTCCCCTGTGTTTATCTGTTATAAATTAAACTTACCTAAGAATAGCTCTTCAGTAACTTTTCCAGAAAAACATTTTTAAGGTGTGGTAGGTGGTATCTAAAATGATTTCCGATGACTCCCAACTTCTGGCACTCAGATTTTGTATTATGCTCTCCCTTTGATGTGGTCTACACCTGCTGACTTGCTTTTAGCAAATAGTATATGGTAAATGTGGCAACATACTACTTTAGGGATTAGGTTTGAAAAGACTGTGTCTCAGGACACCTGAGTAGCTCAGTGATTGAGCATCTGCCTTTGACTTAGGTCATGATCCTGGGGTCCTGGGATCAAGTCCTGCATCAGGCTCCCTGTAGGGAGCCCGCTTCTCCCTCTATGTCTCTGCCTCTGTCTCTGTGTCTCTCATGAATAAAATCTTAAAAAAAGAAAAAAGACCATTACACTCTCTGGCTCTTCTTGCTTGGTGTTTTGATGGAATAAGTTGCTATGTTGTAAGTATAGGCCATAAATATATATGGCTTCCTTCTTTCTATAGATCTCAAGTATAAATGCCTATGATGTTCCCTTAAGGGGATACCTGCTGCAAAGAAATGAGGGCAGCCAACAGCCAGCAAGGAACTGAGGCTGTCAGTCCAACAGCTTGCAAAATATTGAATCCTGTCAGCAGCCACATAAATGAATTTGGAAGAGTATCCTTTTATGTTTGACCTTTGAGATGGCCATAGCCTAGCTAAAACCTTCGTTGTAGTCCTGTGAGATCCTAAGCCAGAGGATCCAGTTAAGCTTTCATGGATATCTGACCCAAGGAAACTGAGATAAGTGTTTTATGCCACTAAATCTTTGTATAATTTCCTTTTTTAAAAAACAATTTTTATTAAAGAGAGCACTCACAAGGAGGGGGAGGGTCAGAGGAAGAAGCAGGCTCCCCAGTGAGCAGGAAGCCCATCACAGAGTCACCCTGTTTCCCCGCCCACCTCCCCTTCCACTACCCCTTGTTTGTTTCCCAGAGTTAGGAGCATCTCATGTTTTGTCACACTCTCTGATTTTTCCCACTCATTTTCTCTCCTTTCCCCTATAATCCCTTCACTAATTCTTATATTCTCTGTATGAGTGAAACCATATGATGATTGTCCTTCTCCAATTGACTTACTTCATTCAGCATAATACCCTCCAGTTCCATCCACGTCGAAGCAAATGGTGGGTATTTGTCATTTCTAGTGGCTGAGTAATATTCCATTGTATATACAGACCACATCTTCTTTATCCATTCATTTGTTGATGGACACCGAGGCGCCTTCCACAGTTGGGCTATCGTGGACATTGCTGCTGTGAAAACTGGGGTGCAGGTGTCCTGGCGTTTCACTGCATCTGTGTCTTTGGGGTAAATCCCCAGTAGTGCAATTGGAATTTTTAACTCTTTGAGGAACCTCCACACAGTTTTCCAGAGTGGCTGCACCAGTTCACATTCCCACCAACAGTGCAGGAGGGCTCCCCTTTCTCCACATCCTCTCCAACATTTGTTGTTTTCTGTCTTGTTAATTTTCACCATTCTCACTGGTGGGAGGTGGTATCTCATTGTGGTTTTGATTTCTATTTCCCTGATGGCAAGTGATGTGGAGCATTTTCTCATGTGTTTGTTGGCCATGTCTATGTCTTCCTCTCTGAAATTTCTGTTCATGTCTTTTGCCCATTTCATGATTGGATTGTTTGTTTCTTGGGTGTTGAGTTTAATATGTTCTTTACAGATCTTGGATACCAGATCTTTATCTGATATGTCATTTGTAAATATCTTCTCCCATTCTATAGGCTGTCTTTTAGTTTTGTTCACTGTTTCTTTTGCTGTGCAGAAGCTTTTTATCTTGATGAAGTCCCAAGAAGGAAATACATTGCAATACAAGCATTCCTCAAAAAACTGGAAAAAATTCAAATACAGAAGCTAACCTCACACCTAAAGGAACTGGAAAAGAAGAGCAAATTAAACCTACACCAAGCAGAAGAAGAGAGATAGTAAAGATTCGAGCAGAACTCAATGAAATAGAGACCAGAAGAACTGTAGAACAGATCAACAAAACCAGGAATTGGTTCTTTGAAAGAATTAATAAGATAGATAAACCATTAGCCAGCCTTATCAAAAAGAAAAGAGTAAAGACTCAAATTAATAAAATCATGAATGAAAGGGGAGAGATCACAACCAATACCAAGGAAATACAAGCAATTTTAAAAATGTATTATGAGCAGCCAATAAATTGCCAATAAATTAGGCAATCTAGAAGAAAGGGATGAATTTCTGGAAAACCACAAAATACCAAACCTGGAACAGGAAGAAATAGAAAACCTGAACTGAACAGGCCAATAACCAGGGAGGAAATTGCAGCAGTCATCAAAAACCTCCTAAGACACAGAAGTCCAGGGTCAGATGCCCTCCCAGGGGAATTCTATCAAACCTTTAAAGAAGGAACAATACCTATTCTACTAAAGCTGTTGTGAAAAATAGAAAGGGATGGAATACTTCCAAACTCGTTTTTATGAGGTTCGCATCACCTGGATTCCAGAACCAGACAAAGACCCCACCAAAAAGGAGAATTATAGACCAATATCCGTGATGAAGACAGATACAAAAATTCTGAAGATACTAGCCACTAAGATTCAACAGTACATTAAGCATTAAGATGATTATTCACCATGACCAAGTGGGATTTATTCCCGGTATGCAAAGTTGGTTCAACTCTCATAAAACAATCAATGTGATAGATCACATCAACAAGAGAAGAACAAGAACCATATGATCCTCTCAATAGATGCAGAGAAAGCATTTGACAAAATACAACAATGATTCCTGATCAAAACTCGTCAGAGTGTAGGGATAGAGAGAACATTCCTCAGTATCTTAAAAGCCATCTATGAAAAGCCCACAGTAAATATCATTCTCAATGAGGAAAACCTGAGAGTCTTTCCCCAAAGATTAGGAACACGACAGGGATGTCCACTCTCACCACTGCTATTCAACATAGTACTAGAAGTCCTAGCATCAGCAATCAGGCAACAAAAAGAAATCAAAGGCATTCAAATTGGCCAAGAAGTCAAATTCTCCCTCTTCACAGATGACGTGATCCTGTATGTAGAAAACACAAGACTCCACCCCAAGATTGGTAGAACTCATACAGCAATTCGGCAATGTGGCAGGATACAAAATCAAGGCACAGAAGTCAGTGGCATTTCTATACACTAACAATGAGACTGAAGAAGGAGAAATTAAGGAGTCAATCCCATTTACAATTCCACCCAAAAGCATAAGATACCTAGGAATAAACCTAACCAAAGAAGTAAAGGATCTATACCCTAAAAACTATAGAACACTTCTGAAAGAAATTGAGAGAGACACAAAGAGATGGAAAAATACTCCATGCTCATGGATTGACAGAATGAATATGGTGAAAATGTCAATGTTATCCAGGGCAATTTATACGTGTAATGCAATCCCTATCAAAATACCATGGACTTTCTTCAGAGAGTTGGAATAAATTATTTTAAGATTTGTGTGGAATCAGAAAAGACCCCGAATAGCCAGGAGAATTTTAAAAAAGAAAACCATAGCTGGGGGCATCACAATGCCAGATTTCAGGTTGTACTGCAAAGCTGTGGTCATCAAGACAATGTGGTACTGGCACAAAAACAGACACATAGATCAATGGAACAGAATAAAGAATCCAGAAGTGGACCCTCAACTTTATGGTCAACTAATATTCGATAAAGGAGGAAAGACTCTCCACTGGAAGAAAGACAGTCTCTTCAATAAATGGTGCTGGGAAAATTGGACATCCACATGCAGAAGAATGAAACTAGACCACTCTCTTCCACCATACATAAAGATAAACTCAAAATGGATGAAAGATCTAAATGTGAGACAAGATTCCATCAAAATCCTAGAGGAGAACACAGGCAACACCCTTTTTGAACTCGGCCACAGTAACTTCTTGCAAGATACATCCACGAAGGCAAAAGAAACAAAAGCAAAAATGAACTATTGGGACTTCATCAAGATAAGAAGCTTTTGCACAGCAAAGGATACAGTCAACAAAACTAAAAGACAACCTATAGAATGGGAGAAGATATTTGCAAATGACGTATCAGATAAAGGGCTAGTTTCCAAGATCTATAAAGAACTTCTTAAACTCAATACCAAAGAAACAAACAATCCAATCATGAAATGGGCAAAAGACATGAAGAGAAATCTCACAGAGGAAGACATAGACACGACCAACATGCACATGAGAAAATGCTCTGCATCACTGGCCATCAGGGAAATACAAATCAAAACCACAAGGAGATCCCACCTCACACCAGTGAGAATGGGGAAAATTAACAAGGCAGGAAACCACAAATCTTGGAGAGGATGTGGAGAAAAGGGAACCCTCTTGCACTGTTGGTGGGAATGTGAACTGGTGCAGCCACTCTGGAAAACTCTGTGGAGGTTCCTCAAATAGTTAAAAATAGACCTGCCCTACGACCCAGCAATTGCACTGTTGGGGATTTACCCCAGAGATTCAGATGCAATGAAACGCCGGGACACCTGCACCCCGATATTTCTAGCAGCAATGTCCACAATAGCCAAACTGTGGAAGGAGCCTCGGTGTCCATCGAAAGATGAATGGATAAAGAAGATGTGATTTATGTATACAATGGACTATTACTCAGCCATTAGAAACGACAGATACCCACCATTTGCTCTGACGTGGATGGAACTGGAGGGTATTATACTGAGTGAAGTAAATCAATTGGAGAAGGACAGTGTATGTTCTCATTCATTTGGGGAATATAAATAATAGTGAAAGGGAATATAAGGGAAGGGAGAAGAAATGTGTGGAAAATATCAGAAAGGGAGACAGAACATAAAGATTCCTAACTCTGGGAAGTGAACTAGGGGTGGTGGGAGGGGAGGAGGGCATGCCGTGGGGGTGAGTGGGTGACGGGCACTGAGGGGGACACTTGACGGGATGAGCACTGGGTGTTATTCTGTATGTTGGTAAATTGAACACAAATAAAAAATTAATTTATTAAAAAAAAAGAAATCAAAGGCATTCAAATTGGCCAAGAAGTCAAATTCTCCCTCTTCGCAGATGACATGATCTTGTATGTAGAAAACACAAAAGACTCCACCCCAAGATTGCTAGAACTCATACAGCAATTCAGCAATGTGGCAGGATACAAAATCAAGGCACAGAAGTCAGTGGCATTTCTATACACTAACAATGAGACTGAAGAAGGAGAAATTAAGGAGTCAATCCTATTTACAATTCCATCCAAAAGCATAAGATCTCTAGGAATAAACCTAACCAAAGAGGTAAAGGATCTATACCCTAAAAACTACAGAACACTTCTGAAAGAAATTGAGAAAGACACAAAGATATGGAAAAACATTCCATGCTCATGGATTGGAAGAATAAATATTGTGAAAATGCCTCTGCTACCCAGGGCAATTTACACATTCAGTGCAATCCTTATCAAAATCCTATGGACTTTCTTTACAAATTGAATCAAATAACTCTAAGATTTGTGTGGAATCCGAAAAGACCCCAAATAGCCAGGGGAATACTTAAAAAGAAAACCAGAACTGGAGCATCACAATGCTGGTTTTTAAGCTGTATCACAAAGCTCTGATCATCAAGACGGTGTGGTACTTACACAGAAACAGACACATATATCAATGGAGCAGAATAGAGAACCCAGGAATGGGCCCTCAACTCTAGGGTCAACTAATATTCGACAAAGCAGGAAACAATATCCACTGGAAAAGGACAGTCCCTTCGATAAGTGGTGCTGGGAAAATTGGACAGCCACGTGCAGAAGAATGAAGCTGGACCATTCTGCTACACCAGACACAAAGATAAACTCAAAATGGTTCAAAGATCTATATGTGAAACAAGAATCCATCAAAATCCTAGAGGGTAACACAGGCAATGCCCTTTTGAACTTGGCCACAGCAACTTCTTGCAAGATACATCTATGAAGGCAAGGGAAACAAAAGCAAAAATGAACTATTGGGACTTCATCAAGATAAAAAGCTTCTGCACAGCAAAAGAAATAGTCAACAAAACTAAAAGACAGCCTACAGAATGGGAGAAGATATTTGCAAATGACATATCAGATAAAGATCTGGTATCCAAGATCTATAAAGAACATATTAAACTCAACACCCAAGAAACAAACAATCCAATCATGAAATGGGCAAAAGACATGAACAGAAATTTCAGAGAGGAAGACATAGACATGGCCAACAAACACATGAGAAAATGCTCCACATCACTTGCCATCAGGGAAATAGAAATCAAAACCACAATGAGATACCACCTCCCACCAGTGAGAATGGTGAAAATTAACAAGACAGAAAACAACAAATGTTGGAGAGGATGTGGAGAAAGGGGGACCCTCCTGCACTGTTGGTGGGAATGTGAACTGGTGCAGCCACTCTGGAAAACTGTGTGGAGGTTCCTCAGAGTTAAAAATTCCAATTGCACTACTGGGGATTTACCCCAAAGACACAGATGCAGTGAAACGCCAGGACACCTGCACCCCAGTTTTCACAGCAGCAATGTCCACGATAGCCCAACTGTGGAAGGCGCCTCGGTGTCCATCAACAAATGAATGGATAAAGAAGATGTGGTCTGTATATACAATGGAATATTACTCAGCCACTAGAAATGACAAATACCCACCATTTGCTTCGATGTGGATGGAACTGGAGGGTATTTTTTTTAATTTTTATTTATTTTTGATGGTCACAGAGAGAGAGAGAGAGAGGCAGAGACACAGGCAGAGGGAGAAGCAGGCTCCATGCACCGGGAGCCCGATGTGGGATTCTATCCCGGGTCTCCAGGCTCGCGCCCTGGGCCAAAGGCAGGCGCTAAACCGCTGCGCCACCCAGGGATCCCTGGAACTGGAGGGTATGTATTATGCTGAATGAAGTAAGTCAATTGGAGAAGGACAATCGTCATATGTTTTCACTCATACAGAAAATATAAGAGATAGTGAAGGGATTATAGGGGAAAGGAGGGAAAATGAGTGGGAAGAATCAGAGAGAGTGACAAAACATGAGTCTCTTAACTCTGGGAAACAAACAAGGGATAGTGGAAGGGGAGATGGGTGGAGGAATGGGGTGACTGGGTGATGGGCACTGAGGGGGGGACCTGATGGGATGAGCACTGGGTGTTATACTATATGTTGGCAAATTGAAAATAAATTTAAAAAAAAAAAAGGAAAAAAAAACCAACAACAAAGACAATCTCTAGCCCATTAAACATCCAGTAGAAAATGCTCTATGGTGGGGAACCGGTGACTCATTTGGTGAAGTAGGTAACTATTTTGGCTCAGGTCATGCTCTCAGGGTTGTGGGATCAAGCCCCATGTTGGGCTCAGTAGCCAGGAACCTGCTTAAAATTTCTCCTCCTCTGCCCCTCCTCCACAATCATACTTGCTCCCTCTGTCTCTCTCTTAAGAAAAAAAAAATCACCTAAAGAAAATGTTCCATAGTAACAGTATTCAATCTGACTACTAACCTCTATAATCCCCTGCTGTGGAGGATAAGCTGGAGGATAGTATGGTTGCATTTTCCAAAGCCATCAGAGCTGAGTTGGGTACATTTTTCTCCCACTGTCGCCTGAGAGGATTTGGGAGAACTGGATTTGCTTAGATGAACTGATTTATTATCTGATTTTAAAATGTAAAAAGTATTGCTAAGCATATTATTTATTCATCTAAATGCACACATATACTCAACTACATAGAAAGATGTCTTTCTTTTGTCTTCCAAACTCATATCCACTCACAATATATTTTAAGTCTAAACAGTAAAGGGAATGAAAAAAAAAAACTCCAAATGAAAAGATAAAACTAATCATTAAAGTGAATTTTAAAAAATACATATATATTTATATATTATACAATGAACAAGAATGAAGCCCTCAAGGGGTTGTATATTTCTATATATGGTTTCTATGGCAGATAGTACAGCAAATACTAAAGGCACTTATTAATAAACACTATTCTCTTCTTTTTGAGTAATAAAGTATTCTTGCACCATTAAATAAATGACTGGATAAGCAAACAAAAATCTGCCTGTCCACTTTTTATGACACCTATGACCTAGTAGAATGAAAATCAGTATTACTTTCATATTCCCCAATTCCTCACTAATACAACAATTAGAATTCAAATGACTCCCCTTTCTCTTTGTTTACTGTCCTGAGTACACTTTCAACTGATAATGTATTAATGTTTTCTAAGTCAGTGTGGCTGTACTTTCTACCTTTTTCTTCCCCTGGCTTTAAAAGAGATTAAAAATACAGATTAAATAATGCTTGAATTGCTACAAACAAGGTAAAATTTGCAAAGTCAGCTGTCTTAATTTTAAATAAAAATTCATGAATTTAAAAACCAATATTAATAAATAACCAAAGAACCCCATACATAACTGTATGTTGAAGCCATACACATCATATACATTTATGGGTAAGTTAAAAACCATATACATAACATATATGTGTGTGTATATTAATGTATATTAAAGCCATATATATTTCTAATCATTATAGTTTTCTTAAAGAGAGAGTGAGAGAGCGAGAGTGAGAGTGAGGGACAGAGGGAGAGGGAGAGAGAGAATCCCAAGCAGGTTCCATACTCAGCATGGTGCACAATGTCAAGCTCAGACTCACAACCCCAAGATCATGATCTGAGCTGAAATCAAGAGTCAGATGTTTAACAGGCTGAGCCACCCAGGTGCCCCTATATTTCTAGTCATAAATATTGATCATTGCAAATGTGAAGAGGATATATAAAATAACAGAGGTATTTGAGAGGTCTTTATAGAAGCAATGAGTAATGAAAAATTTCAATATGGTTTGCTGTACTGATTTTTTCATGCTGGAATATCAAAATGAGATATTTTATAAAGTTGCTATACATGGGGGCAACCCGAGTGGCTCAGGGGTTGAGCATCTGCCTTCGGCTCAGGGCATGATCCTGGGGTTCCAGGACCGAGTTCCACATTGGGCTCCCCACAGGGAGCCTGCTTCTCTCTCTGCCTGTGTCTCTGCCTCTCTGTGTCTCTCATGAATAAATAAATAAAATCTTAAAATGAAAAAGCTGCTATATATGGTCACAGTGTTCCCATTTCACCTGAGTGGCTCAGTCAGTTGAGCATCTTCTCTCTTGATTTCGGCTCAGGCCATGATCTCGGAGTCATGAGTTCGAGCCCCACATAGGGCTTCACAATTCTGCCTAAGATTCTCTCTCTCTCTCTCTCTCTCTCTCTCTCTGTCTCCCTCTCCCTCTGCCACTCCTCCCATCCTCTTCTTCTCTCTAAAAATAAAGAAATAAAATATTTAAAATGTTCCCACTGAATTTGGTATTTTTTCAAATTTATCTAAGCTCCTAATTTCATGAAATATAGTAACATACTGTCTAGACACCACTAAATCTGCATGTCTTTTGAGAAGAAATACCTCTCCTATGCCTAGACAGTTTCCAGCATATAGGTTCTCAATGTTTTCTTGAATGAAGAAATAAACAGTAGGCTGTAGCTGGGACTTTGTTTTTATTTCTATACAATGGTTCTCAAACTTCTCTCCCAGAGCTAAGGGCTCCCAATAGCCAAAGAAGTGAGCATCTTGGCCAGTAGTGGTGATGAGTGGTTTTTAAAAGCCCTGAAGAGATTCGCATGTTCCATCCCTGCTGACAGTCACTGCCCTACAGACAGCAGCCTCAACACCCTCCTGCCTCCGTGCCACTCGGCTCTGCCCTTGTGCCATCACATCTTGTTGGCTTGCCTGGGACCTTCTTCCTACCTCAGCTCTTCCATTACTTGACCTACTTTCTGGCTCTTTGTTCTGCTTACATTTCGCCCTCTTAATTTTTCAAGAACACATGGATGTGTCCGCTGTAGGTGGTATTAAAATGACAGTGGTGGCCGCCTGGGACAGAAGTCAACATTGTCTACAAAGGGCCCTGAGGAAACTTTTTAGGGGCCTGGGATTTCTAAATCTTGATTGTGGTGGTGGTTATATAACTGTATAAAATGTCAAAAATTCATCAAACTCTACACCAGTGGGTAAATTTTATTGCATTTATATCATGCCTCAATAAAGCTGGGGGAAAAATAGATATTCCCACACAAATAAAAAAAAAACACTACAGGGGCAGAGGTGGGCAGGATCTATTCGATTTGTAGCGACATAATGGTGGGATGCTGTTATTTATTTACAGCCAAATCTCTATTCTAAAAAATCTGACAAGTTTAATTACTAGCACATTCCATAAATAGAATGATTTGTTGTTGGGACAACATTTTTTCTTTTTGGAATTAAAAAGGTTGATTAGAATGTTGAAGAAAGAAAAACAAATCATGAGCAGGGCACGATTTATGAGTTGGGTATGGCAACACTAGATAGTAGATCCACTATTCCTATTCAGGACTTCGCCACAGCAGTACTGTGTCAAATCGCTCACAGCCACCCAGGGCAAAGCAAGACACACAGGACCTTGAACACCAGGCTGAAAACTTTTCAGCTTGGCTTGTCAGATCATCAAGAGGCACTAAAAGTTCCTGAACAGGGCAGCCTGGGTGGCTCAGCGGTTTAGCGCTGCCTTCAACCAGGGCCTGATCCTGGAGACCCGGGATTGAGTCCCACGTCGGGCTCCTTGGATGGAGCCTGCTTCTCCCTCTGCCTGTGTCTCTGCCTCTCTCTCTCTCTTTCTGTGTCTCTCATGAATAAATAAATAAAATCTTTTAAAAAATCAGAAAATTAAAAAAATTAAAAATAAATAAATAAAAGTTCCTGAACAGAAAAATGTCAAGATCAAAATACAGATCTAAATATTCTTTAGCCATAAAAAGGAAAATATTCTGATATAGGCTATGCCATGGATGAATCTTAAAAATACTATGCTAAGCAAAAGCAAAACAAAACAAAAACCTACGCTAAGCAAAAGAAGCCAGACACAAAAGTACAACTATAGCATGATTCCATTCCTATGAAATATCTGGAATAGGCACGTTTATCAGGACAAGGTGGAATGGAGGTCACCAGAAGTTTGGGTGGTCACGCAGGTTGGGGAGGAATGGGCAGTTACTATATAATAGCAGAGTTTCTGTAACAGGGTGATGAGAAAGTACTAGAAACACAGTGGTGATGGTTATCCAACACTGTGAATGTGATGAATACTGCTGAATCATGTGCTTAAAAATGGCTAGAATGGGAAATTCTGTGGGTGCCTGGGTGTTTCAGTCAGTTAAACATCTGCCTTCGGCTCAGGTCATGATCTCAGGGTCCTGGGATGGAGTCCCACATTGGGCTTCTCGTGGGGAGCCTGCCTCTCCCTCTGCCTATGGTTCTGCCTCTCTCTCTCTGTGTCTCTCATTACTAACTAAATAAATCAAAAGACTTTCATGACTGAAAGCAGAGCAAAGTTTTCTCACATCTATACTGAAACCACTCGTCATCAATAATTAAAAATGAAAAAACAAAGCAACAAAGCAAGTGAACCAAGTGATCGATGATGGAAAGCAGCTCAGCTGGCAGTGCAAGACAACGGCCACCAATTACTTCACATGCCAAAAGACGAAAAACTGGGCCCGGTCCCCAGTCTTCCAAAAATCTCACAGCACTGGATGGTACCCAGTAGAAAGGCATTTCATAAACGTAATTCTAAAGCTCTTACTGTTGTGGTTGCCTCATTTTCCAAGGCTATCTTGATTCTGCTGGAGTCTGCTTAAAAAGAGCAGGTAGGAAGAAGAAGGATGCAAAGGCTCACATTATTATGTTCCTCATGTGATCTGCATAAAGCTTGAAAGACAAGTAAGGTTTTTAAAGTCAGAGAGCCAAAGCATTAGCCTGAATAGTGATAGCAAGCTTTAATCACCTGGTAATTTAAACAGAGGCTATTTCTGCTGTGTTATTCCTAATATTAACATCTGAAAAGGTAAGACACTGCGATTCACTCTTCCTGACAGCTGTCACAGCCCATGGGACAGGGGTCCCTCACAAGAAAGGAGCTGCTTATTCCCCCAGTGGGCACCAGCAGTGGCAGTCAGGGAGAACTCAGGCACCAGGTCCCTCTTCTAAGGGTGGCTGATTTTCCCTGGCAGAGCCCAGCCATCCATGTTCATTCGTTCAACACTTTAAAAACTTGCTACTGAACGTCTATGATGAGGATACAACAGTGAGTAAATTAGATGTAGCCCCTGCCCTCACACAGCGTTCACTGTTCCGGTGGCAGTGTCTCCTGACCAGGTGGAGATGCTACCTGACTCATGGTCTGACATGGTGGCACTTCTCCACTGGTTTATTCCTCTTTTTAGAAATGGTAAAACTATACTCAGCTACACCATTTGGAAACTTTTCTCAGACTTTTTGTTGTTGTTGTTATTGCCAAACATTTTAAAACTAATTTCGCAGTACCTGGCATATAGACAAAAGCTACAAAATGGTATCTAAGGTAAAATTAACACGAAAGCAAACTGTTGAAACAAAGGTAATGGCTACCCTCTGAGGAATGGAGAAAAGGCTGAATTATAAGACCGAACGGTTTGCGTTACTAAGAAGGATATACATTCCTACAAAAACAACATTTAAAATTTAACTTCCAGAAAATGGTACAGTTTTTGAGTATCTCTTGTGGAGTATGTGACGCTAAGATAATGGGCACCAAACAACAGAGGTTTGCAACATGTCCCTACAGTGAGTGGATGACCTATTTCTATTTGTCTTCTCTCTTATTCTGCTTGTATCTACCATCTTCAGTGGATCTCTTCAAATGGAAAGTCTGAGTCACTGATGACAAAGGAAAAGGAACAAACTTATGGGCGCCTGGCTGGCTCAGTCGGTAGAGTATACAACAAAAATCTTGCTCTGAGGGTCGTAAGTTCGTGCCCCATGTTGGGCATCGAGTTTACTTAAAAAAAAAAAAAGGAACAAAAATAGCTTTGAAAAAATTAAAAGATGACAACTTCCAAAGAGACAATAAATTACATTTGAAATTTGTTCAGGATTGACTAAATATATAAGGAAGTTTTGTGTAGCTATTACGTGGACAGTTTCAACTCTTGAAAAGGCTCTACTTTTTAAACTTTTGTTTACCAGATGGTTCTATGGGCACATGGGGATAATTCCTTAGAAGATTAACATTGCATTTTTGTGGTTAGATTCCTAGGCCAGGACACAGAAGCTTTCTACCTGACCAAAGGGAACATGGTACCAATAATGAAACAGAGGACAATCATTAAAATCTCCAAAGTAGGCTTTTTGATCTGTGGAAAACAAAATGTATAAGAATCAGTGCAGAATTACGTCTGAAATATGCAATAAGAAAATTTTAATCTCAGGAGATCTCTGAAATTCTAGCAACTTGAAAATTATAGTTTTCTTTTTGGCTAAACTACGTTTTAAAAGAAAATTTAACAAAAAGTAAGCTTTCTAAAATTCTTACCTTTTTTTCTTGGCATATTATGCTTAGAATTTTTGGTTTCTTCTAATACCTGCTCGCTATATTCTGTGATGATCTGAAAATTTAAAGTAGAGAATTTAAAGATGCTGAGTACAAGTTTCTTTAGACACTGCCATAATGTCATTTAGTCAACATTCTTCCCCACAATCCTATTTATAGTTGAAAAATAGAAGTGCCATTTAGAAAATACCTACAATTTAGACACATAAATAGACGTTACTACATGTCTAGAAAAAGATCAGAAAGGTTATGCCAACTCTCCCTGTCAGTATTCTTGGAGAACAGCATTGTGTAAGGGAGAGGAGGAGGAAACATAAGGTTTTCTTTTTTATGTGTACTTTCCTGCAATATTTGAATTTTTACAAGCATGTACTTCATGTTGTGTTTAAAAGATAACAAACCATTTGACCATACTTGAAAACTGCTCACAGTTGATCTATCATACCTCTGGAGGTAAGCACTTGCGGATAAGCCGAGCCAAAGAGCCTCTAGAGAGAAGTGTCATAGCAGAAGGGCGATGTGAGGGATTTCTTTTAAACATCTGCTTGATTAGATGCTGGAGTTCACAGGAGTACTGAGACGGCAATGGGCTCATGGACCCCTGACATCTTTTGAGAATAAGACTTTTCCAGCTATTTGCCTGAAACTAAAACTAAAGCTGAACTGTAAGAGCAGAGACAAGGCAAGAGTTGAAGAAATGACCAGCTCAACTGAATTCTTATGAATTAATTTAATTTTCTAAGAGTATCTGCTACCTGGTCATTTTTCTTCCCAGAGAAGTCCTTCAGGTACTATTTGAAATCTTAACAGTAGGTTCAGAAGGAAGGTAAATGTAAATAATGCAAAACTTCCCCATATAGATAAAGTTTTAACACCTGTAATCAATGTGTTTGCAGATACACATTTTTCACATATTTTAAAAATCAAAGTAAAACACATATGTAGCTTTTTAAGAAGTCAATTGAACTAACAGGCTTTTCAACCATTTGCTTCATTCCTCCCCAGAAGCCCCTAGGCCTGCTCCCCCTGTGATATGCACTCCAGAATGTTCCAGCTTTAAACTTCTACTGCCAAATCCTTTTTACCTTTCTCGTCATCAAAGGAGCTATTAAAATTTGACAAGCAATAGAATGGGATACAAAATGACATGCCAGGATAACATTTAAAAAAATCTTCACTGTATAGTAAACATTGAAATTAACATTAGATGTTAGTTAGCCTTGGTAATACTTATGTAAGAACATGTTGGCATTCTGCCTTGGAAGTACACTACCCTACTAACAAAATATGCAAGTGAAGATATGAAAAAGGTAAAAAATCAACATATAACAAAGGAAAAATTCAGGTGAAAAATAAGATTGAATCTTGTCTCAGGCGTTTCAAACATTATATTAGGTTTCTACATTTCCTAAAGGTTTGAGTACTGCTTTTGCCTCAAAGTAGTTGAGAGAACAGATTGTTTGCCAAATATCAGCACACTATATGCCTTAATTCTTATTCCTGCTAGAAAAAATAAGAACATGTATATAAAAGTTCACAAAAAAGACAAAATCAGGGGAATAAAGAATATAATCATAAATAAGTTACTGAATTTTAAAAATAATCTTATCTGTATATGACAGTGGTTCTCTACTTGGACTGTACATTAGAATCAGCTGTTTTAAAGATTCAGTTATTTGAGAGACTGAGAGCAGGCATGAGCAGGGAGAAAAGCAG